>JARFJB010000339.1:2807500-3065000 GCA_036346205.1 Vesta saturnalis
GGTAATCTGCCTTCTTGACTCAAGACATTAAAGGTTAAAGGGCAAAGTCAATCAACAAAGACATTCAATGTATTCTCGAATGGAGAAGCTATAATCTAGTTAAATTAAATGCTAACAAAGCTTAGTGTTGTCTTGTGTTCGCCAAAAAAGATCGATCATTTCCTGTTCTATTACTCAATTGGGAAAGACTGAATCTTCAAATCTATCATGGGTTAACCATCTTCTGTCAGCTACCAAAACAGCTGCTCGTAAAATAGGCATGTTGTAGAGATCTAAGCAGTGCTTTACCTCCCGACAACCCTCTCTGCTGTATAAGGCCCCAATTCGACCTCATCTAGAATACAATTCTCACCTCTAGGTTGGTGCTCTACAATAAGCTCACGATATCGTTGATCGTATTCAACAGAGAGCGAGTTGGTTGAAATATAGAACCAAACTGTTTAATGATATTCTTCCAAATTTGCGGCACTCTTGAAGTGTCATCTGGTTTATTGAGCGTTGGGTCTTCTTTCAGTTTCAACAACTTCTCTAATTGTTCGTTCGTGTAAGGTAGGTAGAGCTATAATTAAACGGGTATTGTTGGGGTTAATTGTGTGTGCTGAAGGATTATGCTGTTTAATTGCTAGTTTGTTCATCAGCTGTCGCACATAATATTCTATTAGTTTGTCTGATGTATGTTCTAGGACAGTTGTTGCACAGTATCTCATACACTCCTTGGTTTTCATTGGGAATTTTGTCTTTCGAGTTTCTTAAAAGCTGAGACAAAGTTCATTGTGGTTAGTCATTTTTGGGAAGTTCCCTTCCTATTCTGTATGTAGTTCCTTTTGTATAGGATAGAATAACAGGAATCTCGTATTCATTGGTTGACAAGTTATTATTTATAGGTCTTCTTACTTCGTTAATAATTTTCGATACTTCTTGATCTATGTATCCATTTTGAAGTGATATTTTATTAATAGTCTTCATATCTTTCATTTTAGAAGATAAGTGGTAATAGCGGTAGAGATTTCATAACGCTGCGTGATTGACCAGGATGGTGGTGCGAAAAAGAGTTCAGCTATCTACTCGTATGAGTTGGTTTTCGATAAACTCAGTGTGTAAATTTACTATTAGCAAGTTTTGTCATGAGGGTGTCTAAAAAAAGGAGTATATTACTTTCTTCAACTTTGATAGTAAATTTGATATTGTCCTGAATCTGGTTAATGTTTCCTTTTCCATGGAGCCAAACTACAAATGTGTTGTCAACATATCGGGACCAACATTTAGGTTCCAAATGAGCAAAATTTAAAGCAATGGTTTCACTTTGTTTCATATATAGATTCGCTCAGTGTGTAAATTTACTATTAGCAAGTTTTGTCATGAGGGTGTCTAAAAAAAGGAGTATATTACTTTCTTCAACTTCGATAGTAAATTTGATATTGTCCTGAATCTGGTTAATGTTTCCTTTTCCATGGGGCCAAACTACAAATGTGTTGTCAGCATATCGGGACCAACATTAAGGTTCCAAATGAGCAAAATTTAAACCAATGATTTCACTTTGTTTCATATGTAGATTCGCCAAAGCCTGAGAGTTTGTCTTCTAGAATTCCTACCCTGTCTTCAATAGGTATTTTAGTGAAAAATGACGGTAAGTCGAAACTAACTGAACTGTCATTTGGGGTGAAGGGTACATTTTTGGGCTGAGTACAAAATCATAAGAGTTTTGGAAGTAGGGGGAAGCATCTTCATCAATCGGTTGAATAATTTTTTCCCGATAACGAGCAAGGCCATGAGCCGGGGAATAGAGTACATTGACGATATGTCGTAATGGCCAATTTTCTTTATGTATTTTTGGGAGTTCGTGTATTTTGGGGATTCTTGAAGTCCTTTCTTCATGTTAGTTTGTGTTTCACTTCTCTGTCTAATTTTGTAGAATTAATGATAAATTTTGTTGTTTCTTTTTCTATGTAGGTGATAGGATAACAGTGACAGTAGAGTTTTCTGTGTTAGCGGGTAGTATTAATATTTGGTTCTCGTTTTCGATCTGGTTTAATGTTTGGAGGCCTTGTTTGATGATGTTCTGTTTGGGAAGTTTGCAGTTCTTAACAACGTGTGCTCCGTTGAGCCTAATCTCGTCAGCGACGGCAGGTTCTGTATCCTTTAAGACGTACTCCACGTTGGTAATGATGTTTTCTACGGGAATCCGTTTAGGCGTGATGGCAAAATTAAATCCTTTACGTATATCATTCAGAATATTGTCATTAAATCCTTTGTCACTGAAATTGTCTACTGTCCTTAATGGTTCTACATTATTCGCCTGCGATATTTGAGACAGACATTCACTCCTTACTGTCAGTTAGTTTTCAGCATTTACGATGATTCAACAGTATTTTAAATGAGGCGATCCACCGTATCGAATACAAAGGGATGAACTGTGATGGCTTGTAAAGTTACGAAGGTGTCATAAAGAGTACGGTTGAGAGAGTCAAGTTTAACCCTTTAATTGGTAAACGCTTTTCTTAAAAGGGCAAGGCATGTTTTGTATAGAATCCTACAAAACGAGAACCATGAATTTCTGGTCTTCGTTTCAATTTTAATTCACAGGGTATTATTTTATTGTCTCGACAACGGTTTAAAAAAGGTAAATTAGCAAGTGTTTCACATTTTTTTGATACGTAGCTTTCTGTAAGTCTTGATGGTCATCAAAGTTTCTCCTCCGCAGAGTATTATTATGTTTATATTTCCACAAGCACTAATGTTTTAATAATAAAAATTAATGCAACGTTTCGGGAACGTATTTTATTTCCTTTGTCAAGAATTTATTTTGTCAGTTACATAAATTGCAAAAGGTAACGATTTTGACAAGTAAAGAATATGAAACAAGGTAACTTAATTAAATTTCAATCTGAACCAGCGTGTTTGACTTAGGGTAGTTGGTCTAGTATATGATGTAGAAAGCGTAGAAGTGAGGACGCCAGGAATAGTTGTAGGCTAGGTGTTTGAAATTTCTGGAGGATTTGGATGAAGCGGAGACACAGACAGAAACAAACACAGACACACGCGTATACCGCACGAATGCACACACAAACGCGCGTACACACATAGGCACAGACACGCACGCACACAACCAACCCACCAAACCACCCACCGACACACAACCACACACGCGCACACACACACACCCACGCACGCAGGCACGCACTCATGCACGCACGCACGCACTCACGCACACACCACACACACACACACACACACACACACACACACACACACACACACACGGACGGACGGACACCGACACAAACACAAACACAGACACAGACTCAGACACAGATACAGACACAGACATAATATATATATATATATATATATATATATATATATATATATATATATATATATATATATATATATTGATACGCGTAAATTTAGTTTATAAATTTATGGTCTGTAGTTACGACTCATCCTATAGGTTATTGGAAAATGGCAACATTGCCAATAAAATTCGTTCTTAATAGGAAATTTTTCAAACATGTGACCGTTTTAAATTCTGTTATTGGTAGAAATTTATCAGACTTTCTTTTTTTGTTTTCTGGTACCTTCATAGAAGAAGGAAAAACGCCATTTTTGGCAAAGAAATTTAATGCGTAGTTAGAAGCAACTGAAAAATTTGGAAAAGGTTTCCTTAAAAATTTTATTGAATTTTTCAAGTAACATTTTAGCACAGCCTGTGCTGGATTTAATCTTTTCCATATAAATAAATCCTGTTGGGATTTCGACTTTAAGTTCGGCTCTAATTTTTTTTGTTTCTACTACACCTTAGCTTCGTTCAAGAGGTAAGGTACTCCCTTTCTTTTCTTATTTACTAGACATAACTTTGAAATGCATGTGTACATGTTTTGAAATTTTAATACAGCATAAACATCATATCCTATAAAAATTTGGGTATTGATTTAAATTCTAACACAGTCGTCTTATATAGGTTTTTTTTGGTCCTTTACACATTTACTCAAGATTAACATCTTTCGTGCTTCCATAAGAGATAGTTAAACCATTTCTGACAGCACAGTTGGATACCATTCGTCCGAGGTGCGAAATATTAGTTATGGGTCTTCGAACCTGAATGGAAACAGTTTATGATTACTCCTTCTCCTAGTATCTTCCGCATTAACTGAAGAAATATTCGTTACACCTACGACTAGTTTCGGATAAGTATTTTTATTACACGCATACAAAACTTTACCTACGGTGAGTGACTTTTGTTAGCTTTTCGACATAACGAGGCTCTCGTTACCTGTACATTACTGAAATTCTTATAACAATTACATTACTGTGCTTGCTACGTTGTATTAGTGTGTTTCCGCAATAATCCTATTCCTAAAATTAATGCTTATACTTTACTGTTAAACATTTCCTTAGTAATCGTTAGAGTAATATTAGACATTTGTACCTGTAAAAGATAATCTGGGTTATTTCCAAGTTTCGCATATACTTACATTTAACTTTGCAATAGAATTTGTAATTTAACTATCAATTTCTAACTGTTTTCTTATGTACTAGTTTTATTTTGATATCAAACCGTAGTTTGTTCAACTGTTAGAACTATCTGTGTTTACTGTACATGCAATCAGCTGTTTAGCTGACGGAACGCTACCATTTAAGTCTAAATGGTGTGTCATAAATTATGCTAACTGCTGGGGTTGTATAAAAAGTTTTTTATTTCAATTACTGTGTAAATGAAATTGCATATCTGTTTATGATCATTGGGGTTGAAAAATTTGTTACTTTTCACTGATTACAATTTAATAGTTGTTTATTACAGAACTGTTTGAATTAGGGTTTACTCATGTTAATTTTTGTTTTGTAGCCATATGCTTACTAATGAATGTGTCAATCTGTGTTGCGCCTTTATTAAATTCTTGCATTGTGATTACCAAATCTGTAATGAACTTAGCCTTTCTGAATTTTCTAAACGCTTCATGCTTACTTTGTCTGTAATGCTCATAGTAACTACATTGAGTAATTTTTTTTTGCTTACATAAGGTAAACAACAGGGTAGACATCTAGTGATAATTTTCGCTTTATATTTGGGGTTTATTTGCGTCCGGTTGATTGGAAACTGATAGATTAGTCCGACGGAGAGCTCTTCGTGGAATATCGGTGTACAAGTATTCAATTTCGGATAAATATATATATATATATATATATATATATATATATATATATATATACATGTTTGGGTATTCTTTTTTTTAGGGTCAACGCTAGATGCCGGACCGTATTGTGTCTGATTATGTAAATTTTAAGTATAATTCATAGTTTTTTTTCTAGATTTGGTTGAAAGGTAAGTTGATTACTGGTGGTTTATTTTGTAGATATATTGTATCTGATGTATTATTGATTGATGTATTGGGAATATTTCCTGAAAGAATTGTATTTATGTCTGCGAGTTGGCGCTCCATAATTCTTTTATGTTAGATACTTATGAACATTCAATTATTATTATAAAAATTTATGCTATTTTACAGTGGGTATATTAAATAAGTGGTGTTAAACGATCGTAAGTTGTTTCGTTAATCTTGTGATCTACGATCAACTTCCTAGCAAGTCCTTTGTCAGTGTGGACTTAGTTCACCATTTTATTTTAGTTGTCTCTTTTGTCCTGTGTGGCCGTAGCCCTTTTCTTGATAGAGGGGCGATATAAAATTAAATCAAGTAGTGCCCTTTTTTAAATTCTATGTACATCTTTTCTCCTGCCAAAACACCCGTGCATCCAAGTGCTTAACCGACCGACTGAGCTTCCGGTTAACTCCTTAATCTACGTTACAACACTTTAGCCACAATTTCTACGATTATCCCTTTGTGCACGTAACAATATATACAGGGTGAGTCATTAGTGCGCCGTCGGAAGATCCTGGCTTTATTAATAAAAATAAAAAAAATGTTATAGCGCCGATTTATGGCAGACTTAGATGTGCATCGAATAAAAATAGTTTCATCCCTATAGGGTGTCCCATAATTGCAGGACCGGACTCAGCTTTGTTTTGTTAAATGGAACCCTATATTTATTAAGTTTTATTATTATTTGTCTTGTTGAATGCTAAAAAACAGTACCTCGTTTTTTATTTATTTTGTGTAGTTGCCAAGTTAGAGCATTTTTTCTTTAAAAAGGTGAAAATTTATACCTTTACTTAAATTGTTCTGAAGACTTTAATATTAACAGTAGAACTGTAAGGTTTGGCAGACAGGTAAACAAGGCCTTGCTCTTTCTTTTGACCGTCACACTTCTTGATTATACTATACTGGGTGTTTACAAAATATGGTCAATTTTTGCAAATTCGAAATGACATAACTTTTGTTTTTTAAATGGAACACCCTGTATTTTATCATGTCATCGTGTTCTGTTTTTAATTCTCTTACTTTTTTATTAACCATGTAATATACCTAACGTTACGCGTTCTCGAAATATTTAAGATTTGTTGCAAAATTAATAAAATAATCAAGACTTTTGCTTTGAACATTTACGAATCGTAAATGTCTTGTTGACAATATGGTCCAATAAACACTAATGGACAGAGGTTTACTTCTTATTCCAGTTTTTAAAATCATAATTTTATAATATGGCAATAAGTGTAAAAGGGCATCCAGTAGGCCTGCGATTTATAATTCCTGACGTTTGGCTTAAACGTCATTAACTAGTTCCTTAGTTTAGTGTGAAAAATGAAATGACATGGTCTACGCTTTGGGCGAAGATGAAAGAAATTCAATTCTTGCTTCCAGAATTTATCAACAACGATTTCTTGAGCGCAGACATCGTGATCCAAGGATGTTTGAAAAACTCAAAGAAAGATTTGAAAGAACAGGACATGTACAATACGAAAGAAAAGAACGAGAAAAAAGGGTTATAAACGAAGAAAACGTATTTGTTTTACTAACCAGTGTAGTAGAAAATCCAAACGCAAGAAACCTCAGTGCTGATTTAGGTATTAGTCAAACTAGTGTTTCCAAGATTATTCAAAAAAATAAATTTCATCCATACCATTTTCAACTAGTTCAAGAGCTGAATGCAAATGATTTTCAAAGACGCTTGAAATTCTCCCAGTGGGCACTGGAACGATTAGGACAGGACAATGATTTCTTGAAACACATTTTGATGACCTACGAAGCAACCTTTCACAAAAATGGTTTTGTGAACAGGCATAATTTCCATTATTATGACAATACAAACCCCTACGCTATTAGAAGAATAGATCATTAGCATTTCTGGTCTTTGAATGTGTGGGGTGGGATAGTAGGGAACCATATAATTGGACCTTACTTTTTTGAAAGAAACATTAATGGTCAAACTTATCTTGAATTTCTTCAAAATGAGTTACTTCCGCTCCTTGAAGAATTGTCGTTAGACATACGTCAAAGGATGTGGTTTCAGCCTCCCCACTATAGTCGCATTGTTAGAGAACATCTAGACAGAACGTTTCCCAATAAATGGATTGGGAAAGGAGGGCCAGTAGGATGACCAGCTCGAACTCCTGATCTGACAAAAGAAGATATGAAAATTAGAATACGGAATGCATTTTAAATGGTTAACCAAAATATGCTGCGAAATGTTGAGGATCCTTTTTTGAGGAGAATTCACACCTGTTCGCAAGAAAATGGTGGATACATCGAGCATTTGATTTAGTTATAACTTATTATAATTTTCTCAATAATTTATGATTTTTCAAATACAAATTCTTTTGTTTGCTTTATTACTTTTGTATAGACCGTCCAGTTTGTCACAATTGTCATTAATTTTGCAACAAATCTTAAATATTTCGAGAACGCGTAAGGTTAGGTATATTACATGCTTAATCAAAAAGTAAGAGAATTAAAAACAGAACACGAAGACATGATAAAATACATGTTGTTCCATTTAAAAAACAAAAGTTATGGTCATTTCAAATTTGCAAAAATTGAAATGACCATAATTTCTGTTTTTTAAGGTCAAAAGATAGAGCAAGGTCTTGTTTACCCGTCTGCCAAACCTTACAGTTCTACTTTTAATATTAAAGTCTTCAGAACAATTTAAGTAAAGGTATAAATTTTCACTTCTTTAAAGAAAAAATGCTCTAACTTGGCAACGCCACAAAATAAATTTAAAAACGAAGTACCGTTTTTTAGCATTCAACAAGACAAATAATAATAAAATTAAATAAATATAGGTCCGGTCCTGCAATTATGGAACACCCTATAAGGATGACACTATTTTTATTCGATGCACATCTAAGTCTGATGTAGATCGGCGCTACAACATTTTTTAATTTTTAATAATAAAGCCAGGATCTTCCGACGGCGCACTAATGACTCACCCTGTATATATATATATCTTCAATTTTGGTTTCTTCGTGATCCACATGCGGTCTAAACATAGTTGCTATAATAACTATTATAGATAATAGTATTTCTAATGAATGTTACAACTTTTATCCAAAAAAAAAACTATGCGTGAATACAGTCAATGTCATAAGAGAGATATTGAAAAGTGTAATTTGGTACGCAAAGGTTATTGTATCGTAGTTTTAATGTCGATCTTTGCGGGTAGTGAGCCAGCCAAAAAAGGTAGATTAAAATAATCATTCCCATTTTGTCTGTTATTTTACTATGTTTTGTTTTTTAGTGATGTATGATTAAAAAGTGAAACGTAACAAAAATGATTACCGATACTAAATTCGAATGTATCGTGTCAACTACACGTATCTTATTGCAATATACTGTGGGAGTATAAACTATTGTTCTGTAAACTATAACTCATGTAAGATTACAAGATAATTAGATTCAAGTAATACAGATTCAGCAGGCAATTATAAACTTGGCGAACTTGTGAGACGAGAAAAGCAGATTTTGATTAAGTGACTTGTTCAATCAATACGCACTGGTACGATCTACATGAGACTAACAATCCTATCGTCTAAATGCCATATTGACGTAAATACCAAGGGAATTTATATATTACCAGGCTTCAAGCTGGCGTTCTAGATTGAATGATAAACCATTGCATTTGTTACAGAAGTAAACTGAGCAGTGTATTTAGGATTTATTGTACGATATTCATGGTGATTGATGAACTTTGCTTGAACACGAGCGTAGTGTAATATAGTTATGATGTACTTGTCTTCACACCCAACTGATAAACAAATAGAGACGCTTAATTTTATCCCACTTTTGCCGTATGTTGCATAAATACAGTTTGAGAAAATCTCATTTATATTGTCTTAAGGGTTGTTGACTGTGGAAAAATAAATTCTGCATACCCACTGCGAGGAGAACATTACTTCTCTGTGGAGGTAAATTTGTAATGATAAAACACGCCTTCTCAATTTTTGAGGTCGATTAAGTATTCAAGCTGGCAACTACCCAGGTCTTACAGTAGTATTTGCGAGGTAATATTTATCCTGGTTCTAACAATAGTCATAAATATATTTCAAAATTTAATAAAACAGTTTCTGGTTTCAAGATGTTACATGAAAACGTAAAGTTACGAAATTAACCCCACGACAATTGAATATTGCACGGTGCATGTTGATATATGGACACCTTCGTGTAACGTAAATTGGTTGTAGAGTTAATCGGGACAGAATATGATTGAACATCACTATACCCCTTGCTAGGGATGGAAACTGATACAACTAGTACCGTTAAAATTAGGGGAAGGGTGGTTTAATTTCCGGTGATAAATCACATCATCGGTAGCAGTGACGTTGTCAACTGATTGTAGTACGTGTATTTTCATTTCGCACATTGAAAAACTGTATTGCATAACAAAATTGGCTAGGGATTAAATTAAAATTTTAAAAGCGTTTATGGTTTCAGCAGCATTTGGATACGCCTCATTAGTTATTTTGTTCTTATTTTTAATTTGATGACATCGTTAATTGTGATTATTTGTAAAACCAGAAGGAAACTTATTCTATGTAAACCAACCCTTCTATATTGCTTCTCTCGGTTACTAAGAATTTAATACGCTTAATTATATAACAGCGCAGGCTACAAGCATAAATTCATTTTTGTAGATCTCAATTTACATTATCTTTAGAAAATTGGAGATTATGTAGTTGTATTCTGCCACAATTGCTCGTACTGTTTATAGATACGTAAGAGTATCTTTATTGTTATCATTTACCATAAGAAATGCGCTAATCATTCGTACATTTTTGCAATAGTATCTCTTAAATAATGGTTACGTATACCTTAGCCCTCTATAATATTATTGCTGTATAAGCTTTCATTAACTTGGTTGATTACTATGAAATGAACCTGATGATTTCGAAACTTAGCCTAATGATTTCGCATTAGTAAAGGGTTGAAATTCTTCTCACATGGCACCTGAATTAATTAGTTAATTAGCAATTTGAGTTAAATTATTAAATATCTGCATTAACAAACAATAGTTATTTGTATTACTAGGGAGGAAATTGTAATATCGCCTCCCGCGGATTAAGTTTAATGCCTGAGCGAGCGAAGCGAGCGAGGGGAGTTATAATAATCCAAGGGAGGCGATAACACTTTCCTCCAATGTAACACATATTATTTTTTTGCCACTTTCCTTTTTTGTAATTAGTAGAATTTCTTAAAAAAAAAATTAAAAATATTTTGATATTAAGGCGAGATTTTAGCGGACCGCATGAGCAAATTCGCAACGAGCGAAGGGGAGTACAGGTGTATCTCTCGTTACCCCTTCCAAATCATAATGCGCTCAAGCTCGGCTCGAGACGGAAGCATAAAGAAACAGATAGAATTACTACATAAGGTGGATGACGTACATTGAGCATAATATCAGATTTCGCTGAATATAGTAAAGCCGCTTGTACATAATAAACAAGGATACCTTTGACTTCCACAAATTCTTCTTTTATTTATAGATCAACTTGATTTTTTCAACACACGAAAGAAAAGGTACTGTAAAGCTATATCGGCACCTTCTGTAATGATAAGAATTCGCAAATTTTATTTGTGCATAGCCTCAGAGATCACCTTTGGGAATATTGTTTGAATACTTATTTCACTAATTATTGGTTTCAACAATGCTTTTATTTTCGTTGTACCAAATGGGCATACCTAATTGTTTTTTTTATTATACCTAGATACAATCATTCCTTGTCTTGCTCAATCGGAAATTTAGAGATCTGAAATTCTCAAAATACCCGAAAAGTACCTGTAAAATAAAGCATTTTATCAAACACAATTTTCTGTAGGAACTAAAGATAAAAAAAACTACGAGGAGTTCGATCTATGGACATTACTCAATTATTTAAACTCTTTGTTTCTTAGAAAAATACAGAATATTATGTGATGATTACATTTAGGTCCTTATAAGAAAAACACAAAATTGGTCACTTATTTAATGTTCAATGAAGTATTTAGGTATTACATTCGTAGTTTTCTTCTAATGACGTGCGGGCTCTATTTGGTTCTGATTCTGACACATTATTATTTAGTTTATGCAGAGGTTTATCTACAATAAAATATAAAAATGTGTTATAGTTCCACAGGAAAAGTGCTACGCGGATTGTCCAAAAGAAAACATCACAAATAATTGTCGGTAATAAAAAATGTACCTACCTACTAAAAAAAATACATATTTTCTTGCTCAAGTATTCAACGTAACGGCTTATTTCTGTTGTATCTGCTATCGACAACCTCAGGAAGTAAATAATCAAAATAAAATTTCGCCAGTTTTGAAACCATATTCGTTCTCCAAAAGTCTGTGTCTCTTTTAATCCTCTGAATAAATAAATCGTTAGGGATCCAAATACAAAAAAGACAAAAGTCTCTATTTGTGACTTCCAGTTGCCCTTGAATCTGATAATAATAATCAGAATTGCACTTTAGAGCAACCTTGTTGTTATCCACAGTGCACCCTGTAACTTTGCCATTCACAGCTACTTCCAAAATAGTAGGGTATTCTCTTGCAGCAAAAGGACATTTTATTTCAATAATTCCATTCGCATCTACCAGTGCGTCTGGTGAAGCTCCTAAGTATGCCTGGGAAGAATGCACAAAAAATCCACATTCAGATACAGAGTTGTTTGGTAAGGCATAACGAATCTGTTCCATGGCAATTGCTTCATTATCTTTGCCCCATTTAGTTGAAGAAGCTGAAAACTTTTTGTACAAAATACTAATAACCGTTTTCGCACGAGGTGTTGTATCCCTAAGTTTGCAGATTCTGCCGAAATTAGAAGCTGTTAATCTTTTTAAACGTTCACTTCTCCAAATCAAATTTTCGTATTGACCTCGACTTTCTCGTTCCAAATTTGAAATTTCACTTTTCGTTTTTTCTAAACTTTTCAAAAACTCATCGGCTTTCAATTTATACGTTTCTGGGTTCATATCAGGTACATAGTCGTCTACTTCCATTTTCCCATAATTGTTATCTGGTCCAGTCGTACGTTTTTTGATATTTTTTTTCCTTGACTCTAAGTTTAATTTACGTTTACATCTAAGCTGCCTTGTTCTATATTTTTTGAACGCAAACCTTCTCAAATGTTTCCCCGTTGGGCTACGCTTTATAATTTTTTTGGTCACTTTCGAGTGAAATTTTAATTGATTATTGAACGATGCTGCCGCCGCTTTGCACCTTACTTCATATGAGTCCCTCATCACAAAATTGCACCGTTTCCCTCCAATGAATTTTGCAACAATAGAATTATATCTTTCTGCTAAATTATTATTTATATTGTAAAGTAAGCTGTCCACATGTTGAATGACAAGCCTAACAGCATTTTTCAACCCATCCCATAAGCCACACAACTGCAAATCTTCAATATAATTTGTGTCATTTTCTTTTCTGGTACATTGAAACTGCCTAGTTACTAGTAGAACAATGTTCATGGTTTCCAAAAATATGATTGAGTAAATTGTGGAAATCTAAAATCATTTCCCGTTTCACTTCACTGGGCTTATTTGACGTAGAGAATTCTGTGGATCTTTTTTTAATTATACAATATAAAGAAATTCTCAATCGTTCCAAATTTTTTTCCACAATTTTGCGCATGGTTACAGGTACAACTCCTATGTTGTTGATTCTGGTCTTGCTCAATTCTTTTATTCTATTGTTGAAATTTCTGCATATATGGTTGGTGCACTCAATTTTTTTAATAAGCGAATCTAGCCCATACGGCCTAATAGTATTCAGTTTATCAAAGACACTACTATCTCCATCGCCTACAAACACATTCAAATATTACGGCCACTTACAAAAATAATACTTCTACGAGTATATGTATCAACTATGACGGTCATAAGCAATGTCCCGGCATAGTGTAGACAACCAACGCCCCACGTCTCCGATGGTATCCGAAAATGTTTGTATGGAGAAGGGGTGCAGTCAATAAGGTATTCAGTAATGTGTAAACGTAGCGTGCTAAGCAGAACTGGAAAAACATGTTTTTATTGTGGTTGCTTACACGTATGCCAGGACTTTCATTTCCACGACAACTTACCAATCATATATGCATACTTTACTCCATGCATAGCAATACTTTGTTTGAATCCCTCGGCGACTATATCTGCCTCCATTGCATTTGCACTTCCTGACCAGTTCTTGTAGCAGATATGCTCAGGAATATCTTTTTTCATATTATCATGTTTAGTGCAAATAAGACAAAATGTGTTTCTTAAGCTAAGAAAAGAATTTTTGAGAGTGAAATCACTATACAAGCCTAAAATTCGTTGTGTCAGCAAATCACATTTAAATTGTATTTGTTTTCACACTTACAACACCTGATAATGAGCTGTAGTTACATTTATAAGAACGCTTCGCCCAAGAGCCATCAACAACTACAGTGAGCAGTGGAATACCTTGGCTGTCGACACTACCTCTTTGAATAGCAAGATATTTTTCTATTCGTACAGCCTCTTCCATTTCTTCTATAGCAACATCTCGTATATTATCATGGATATTTTTTTGTAGAGCAAAATAAGTAGCGGTTGACATAGTGGGCATATTCAGTAAAGCGCATTTCTCTTCCATCTGAGAAAAACTTTGACCCGTGCAGATATTTCCAAAAACCTGAACAATACCCTCAACATTACAAAATTAACATCTATGAAAGTACAAAGTTGATAATACCATGGCGTCATTTACAGACATAACTTTACTATTATTGTTTCTGTCTGATTCTATAGTTTCTTCTTTTTGGCACATTGAACACTTGAAAAGCAAAGAAGTGTTGAATCCTTTGCGAATCTCCTTGACAAAGGTCATGGTTGTTGAAGAGCAACCAAACTTGTCATGGTCTCCAAAGTATTTCAGTTGCTCTACCAAGTACTTTACATCAAAGAGGCACGTACCTTCTAGAGGAACTGTTTCTATCAGTTGTTCACTTTCACTAAAAATTCAGTTTTCTTATACTTATAGAAGCTCGCGCTGCCAATGACTTACACTGTGTATTCTAGATATTCAGAATACGACTCTGTATCAGAAACACTGCCATTATCATGGCTTGAGCAGTGCTCATCATCACTATCATCAAAAGTAGTCATTTTAGTACCAGTACAGCTAAAAATAAATTTGGACTAATAGGTAAATACATACATAGGTATATATTGTTTTAATAAGGGAGTACTGTGTGGCATCGAGAGGTTACTATTTCAAAATCTTTGGAGAGACTGTGTATTGTTAGAAGAAAGGCAAAATAGGAGTGCTTTCGTGAACAACTTTTGGGGGAGAGGCTTTCCATTGGGAAATCCACTGTGTACGTAGGTACAACCTAGCTATCTAACTCGAGTAACTTGTAAGAAATAGATACCTACCTTGGAAGGCTATGAACTGAATTTATATTTGCAGTAATACTTTGCGGTTCCGGCATACAATCACCTATAACTGTTCTTTGTTCGACAAAGGTTTCTCTAAAAGTTTATTATATTTTATAGGTAATTACAGCATATATCGATATTATAAATAATGTTCGTTGTTTTTCAATTACATACCTGGATGTACCAGCAGATGAGGTTTCTATATTTTTGTTTTTACGAGCGGTCATTCTGAAATAGGTATGTCTAAGTATAGGCACATAATAAAAACAGAAATATTATATATGTGTGTGTGTGTGTGTGTGTGTGTGTTCATATATATATATATATATATATATATATATATATATATATATATATATATATATATATATATATACATATACATATACAGGGTGGGCCACCACCAACGCGTCGGTCTCTAGCACCCAAACAACTGAATTTTTTCAAAATCTGTTTGGGCGAGAATATGTAAGCCTTCTAGGACTACAATCTAAAATTAGTTTGTTTTATATACGGTGATCTACAAACTTGTTACTTATCAAAGTTATATTATTTTAAATGGAATACCCTCCTTTTTATTTTTTTGAAATAAGGTGAAAAATAAGGTAGACTTTCATTAGAGTTCCTAAACCTTACAGTTTCCGAAATATTTAACATTTTTTGAAAATGTAGGGTTGTCAAAAAATTCAAGTATTTTTTGATTCAAAAAAGATGAGACAATCTAATCTAGGTCATCGTAATAAGGATATTTGGAAGTACGTATTCTGTTGTTTATTGTTTCAAATCATAATTCATAAAATACAAAGAATAACACGTAAAGTTAACAAACATCAAAGTTAAATATCTTTGTTATTTTAAATACAGCGCCCAAGAAATTTTTATCGGAATGGAATAGTCTTATGACGATAGTTCGAACTGTATTAGGGTTCCCTTTACCTAACTTCAATACTTTTCGAGAAATTAGTGTATTTGTTAGATTTTTAGAAATTACGCCATTAACTCATGTCGATCAGTTAGAATTCTGTAATTTACAAAGGTTACAAATGTGTTAAACGGTTTTTCAAAAGTATGACAGCTGGACGTGTGATACTGTACTACTAGATGTATCCTTATTGTTTTAGTAGGCAAGTCTAAGGTTGCTATTTACAGGCATGTAAATTAAATGAAAATGTTTAATACAGTTTCTGCAGCTTTTTTGTGTTAGTGATTGCAAATAGCCAAAATGAGATCAAATGCAAATTGTCAGATTGCTGAATCAAAGACGAGGTTCGAAAGTGAATATAATATTTTCAAGCAATGGATGGCGTCACCAAGTTAAGGAAATCGACGATAATGTTATATTAGCATATTATTCTTTTGCAAGCAAAAATTTTAAATCTTCTGCTCTTTGCTCAAAGTATTCCATGTTGCGAACCACACTTTCTTTGAAAGACAACGTAAACGTTAAGACGCCAAAATTGCTACATTCTTTAAAAAGATAAGCTGTCGGATGTGAGCCAAAGAAGGCAAACCCATTTAGACGAGAAGACCTGTGTAAAAATATAGCAAAAGCTCCTGACGATAAATATTTATCAATGAAGGTAGATTTATGCTTTTTCACAATGCTTCGCTCACAACTGAATAATTAAAAATTTAATTTTTGAAGGTTGTTTTAATAATGTCGGTTTTTCGAGCTTGTAGATGTGAAGAACTGGTTAATTTACGTATTGATGATATTCAAGATAAGAATGACATACTTGTAATAAAGATTCCAAACACGAAAACACACATTTCACGTACTTTTATTGTAACCAATGACGCTATGAATCTGCTAAAACAGGGCACCGAAGATTTTTGTAAACTATATAAAGGAAAAATGTACAGTGCAAGTGATAGGCAAAAATAAATAAGCTGAAACACTACAAATTAGCAAAATGTTTGGGGCTTCCAGAACCACGTACTTATACAGGGTTGAATTTTAGAAGAACTCCTGCATTTCTTATTGTGGAAGGAGGAAGCGATTTAATAAGTTTGAAAAGACATGGAGGATGGAGATCCTCAACAGTAGCTGAAGTATATTTAGAGGACTACGTGTCAAAGAAACGTAAAATAACGCATCAAATTATTGCAGCTGATGCATCTACAGAGGCACCTCTAGAACAACTTCAACCAATTTTGAAAACCAACGCAAGTGCACAATGGGTTTATTGTGGAACCAGCATCAATGGCTGCGTTAAGTCATGAAAATAATGCTTCGGCTATGCATTCCACTGAAGCGCACGAAATCTCCTGAGCAGCGCACTACCAAACACAACACAATAGTTTGTATATTTTATTATTGTAATATTATTTACATTATATATATATATATATATATATATATATATATATATATATATATATATATATATATATATATATATATATATATATATATATATATATATATATATATATATATATATATATATATAATTACATACAGTTAACTATCTAAAGGCTCTCAAGTTCGGGTTTGAAGAGTTAACCAAAGACGTGGATTTTACGATATGTACTGTGGAGAGAAGTGGTTACGGAATTACCTTTTGTACCGTGCAGAACACCCGTTTCCGCTGCTTAGGATACCACACCGCAATGCTCAGACTGCCGTTCCGTTCACCGACGACCAACGTACACCTGACTGCTCCACTCAGAAGAAAAACCAAGAAAGCACTCTCAGGACACGTCGCTACTGTAGCTAAAGCCCAACTGGCGATTCCATCGACGTCCACTGCCGCCGCTGCCGAAAACTTATGAGAACGAAAGAACGGTACCAGACAGATGGCGGCCCTACGTCAGAAAGGGAGCAAAGTCAACATGCTACGAGAACTTGTTCGTCAAGGAGAGAATCCGGATCCAGCCTTTACTGATTTGGTGCAGTTTAGAGAAATAAATTTCAGGAATTTAAAAGCCAGTTTGAAGCCTAGAATTCTGAACAAGAGCCATTAATAGTTCAGAGTAGGTCTGAGGCAATACAAAAACAGGTGCGTCAATTATAAACCTAGTTACAAACAAGTACAAGTGCCATTACGCGAGTTGAGAGAGGTGCGGTTATAGGTAAGTTTACTGTATTTCCTTGTATAAGTAGTGGTTTTATAGTAGAATTTATGTACTTTTGTCCCGGTTTAAATATGAGAGGTAGCACCTAAGATTACTATTACCCTTATAAAGCGTCACAATAAAGTTGATCACCACCCACATACATTTGACACGTGACAGGGTATTCCTTGTTTCATCGGGTATGTTATGAGCTAAAAATTATTATTAATTTTATTAAATACATAAATAAAAAGATTAGCTCGAGTAGGATTCGAACCTACGACCTGTACTTTGCTAGAGTACCGCGCTAACCAACTGCGCCATCAAGGATCAAGCCCCAATCGATGTAAATTTTGTCTTTATGTATGTAGAACGGATGTAAATTCTAAATATAATGAGATTACAATCAAATTACTTATATTAATGGAATGTAAGCCTGCAATATCGCAAGGATTCACACATACCAAAGCAACTGATGCATTTAATAAAATTAATAATAATGTTTAATTACATATTTACCTTTGAACTTATTCGTTCATAACAAAAACTTATAATACATTTAAGCTAACATTAGGAGATGCCTGTGCATATGAATATCTAAGTGTAATTGATTTTGTTAGTGTGATAACCTATGGTTAACGACCTTAGGTATGTTTTATCCTAAATAAATAAAAAAATAAACTGAATTTGCGGAAATACTGCTGACTCATTGTTTCATGCTTATTGCTACAACGGTATGATATAAGTTGCTCCAAATTCACAACAAGATTTCAGAACGCGAGTACCTTTACATTATTTTCTGCCATACTAGCAATCCATTAGGATATTCTCCCGCACAGTGATTATATCACTGGTCAGCTGAGCTCTTCAAATGTGTAAAGAGATCTGCTTTCGGAACACCGTCATTTTGTACACGTTACAGACAAAGCTCTTTAAATTTAAACGTCAAGTTTAGGAAGAACAGGTTATAGTTACGAAAATAGGGTTAAGCTGACGTTAAGTTCAATAATTGCGTTTATGAGTACCGCGCATGTTAATATGTTTGTTTACACTGGTTAGTGTTTAAGTGTAAGTAAAAGAATTGAGGAAAGTTATTTTTGTTTTAACTTTCCAACAATCGCATCATGTCTACCAGACCCAGGGTCTGATTTGGTGTACCTTTAAAGGGTGGGTATTGAGCTTAGTGTTGCTGCTCTGACTAGCTGTATGTATTTGCATCTATTATAGCTTGTCAAGCATGAGGTTAAAACGTATTACAGTTTTTATTTTATTTTGCAATAAAGTGTATCAAACTCGACGCGAGTAGTGGCGTTATTGTTAAGTGTTGCTTTTCTGGATTTTTGGCTTGCGTTTGTTTTTTGAATAGTAAGTAAATTTTCATAATTTATTACTTGAATTGATAACAAACGTACCTTATGGTTTTGAAATTGCGAAATTGAAAGTGGGAGATTGTGAGAAAGAACAGGAACGCCTACTGCGCCGCTTTGAAGGAGTACAAACTGACGATAATCCGATTAAGGAGGAATCCGAATGTGAGGAAGATGGAATTCAAGGTCAACTTGAAAATAGCAAGACGGAAGAAGACGCAGATTCGTCTGATAACAAGAAAACTGAAGGTTTGTCAAGAAAGACCCGAGTAGACCCTTTTATCGGAAAAGACAGGAAATGAATTGAAAGAGGTGTGTTCCCAACAGAAATGTTGGAACTCGACGTTCCAAAATTGTAACTCATCTTACTGGTGTTAGATCGAATGGTAAGAATGCAAGAACTCCTAAGGAATGTTGGGTTCTTTCTTTCTGGAAAAATATTGGAATCGCTCCTACAAAATGTAAACAAAATGATCAGTTGAGTTGCTGAAAATTTCTCTAGATCTAGAGACACAAAATTCACAGATCTGGTTGAAATGAAGGCACTGTTAGGACTCAAAAGTAGACACCTTTATGTTGATGCATTGCGGGTGTCAAATGGGCCACGCGTAGAAATATTCTGGTTAACGGTGTCCAAAGAGAGGCTATTCCTTTTATTTAGGCACTTTCAGTTCGACGGCAAAAAGACATTTTTGTTGAAAATGGTGAAAAATCTTATACAGTGGGTGGATATAGTAAAATTGACGAAATTATCCGCTGGACGGCAATACCAGGCTTTCCCCTGATATTTTTTGTCACATACATGAATAAAAATGCATGTCAAATAAAGGTTAATATATATGTAGATACTAACTTTAGAAAAATATATTCCAGTCATCCCCTTCTACAAAAATGTAGATAATACGGTTTTAACATTTTAAACCTTATTTAATTAATTTTTTTAGATACGTGTTAAGAAACGATAAAGGAAAGTTATCTAAAATGGAATTATTTTAAAAAATATGTTTACACATTTTCCTATAAAGTTCAGATTACTTCCATATTGAAATTCGAAAACACATTACCATATTTTTTGCTAAATTACGCGTTTTACCAAATGGTGGGTAGAATTTAATCAATTCATAACTTTAAAATCTACATGGTGTTATTTTTACACCTTTGAAATATGCACCTGCTTTAGAAACACTTGATAAAACTGCGTTTAATAAACCATACTCTCCGCAGTGGGATTTATTCTAAATTTTATAAACTACAGGAGAAATGAGATCAAGC
This sequence comes from Vesta saturnalis, assembly GCA_036346205.1. NCBI lineage: Eukaryota > Metazoa > Arthropoda > Insecta > Coleoptera > Lampyridae > Vesta > Vesta saturnalis. Next base: position 2,827,972 of record JARFJB010000339.1, read on the forward strand.
TCAAAAATATTCGAAGTACATAAGTTTTATCCAAAACTTTCACAATAAACATTTTTGAGCTGAAGAAAACCCACATAGAATATTGGAATCGCATCACCAGGAGCAGTTTTCCGTTAACGTGGGCTGGAGTATGCGCTGATTATTTAATTGAGGCCTTTTTTTCATAAGAGGTTGAATGAGCATTATTACAGGCAGTTTCTCGTCAGCTCTGATGGAAGACATTCTCATTTTAGTAAGAAATCGACTGCGGTTTATGCACAACGGAACGTCAGCGCACTTCAGTGCTCTGGCGCGCGAACGTTTAAACCAAAATTACAATAGTCGCTGAATAGGTTGCAGAGGACCACAGACATGGCCAGCTAGGTCCACGGATAATGGTTTATATAATTTCATGTGGGTCATCTTAAAACATGAATATTTGCAGGAAGTGCACATCTTCAAGATCTTATTTAATTTATTTCTTTGAAAGTTTAGGGCAATTTTGTGTTAGTGTTCCAAAATGTATTTATATTACTTCAATTTCATAATTTTACCGTTCAAAAATTCTCTTAAATGAGTTGTTCTTTAAAATTACCTACCTACATTGTCTTTTCTCGTAAGTGGTCCAGCGAGATGCAAATAAACGAAAATCGTACGTCAAAGGAAAAATCAAGGCCTAGATTTGCTCAGAAAGGATTGAGATTTTCAAAAATAGTTTTCACTTTAAGAAAAAGCAGTGGCGCATCACTTTTGTCTTTGAAATGATTCAGTGACAAATCCGGACGAACGCTACTGGCAAGAATAAAAAATATGTTGTACAGCAGAAAATGTATTACGTTTCACAAAATGTAAAACCATACTAAAGTCATCATAAAAACAAGAATTTTTCTTAAAACTTTAGCACATTTTTCACAAGTGGAGACCTTTGACATATATTCATATGAAATTTTTTCTCAAAATGGACCCAAGAATAATCTCCTTAAATATTAGCATCTTATTAAGAAAATAGCTGAAACTCAAATACCGGAAGATATGTAAACTAACTAAATGCTGTACAGCGCTTACAAGGTTATGTTTCCTGATATGTTATAATACCTTTGTGGACGTATGGTCTGGTGTGATCAAAGTTTTTTTTTTTTTGTGATTGTCGACCTGAACAGGCTAAATAAGGCCTATCGTGCTGAAGCACTCAGGAACATAGGAGGATGGATAGAGGATAATGAATTGCCAATAGATGCCTATGAAAAGCTACCTTAAATTTTCTCAATCATAAGTGAGAGGAAGACAGGAACTAGGAGATCATTCCAGAGTTTAGAAGCCGTGTAGAAAAATGTGGATTGCGCCCGTTTGGTACGACAAGTGGAATTTGTTGCATACTGATGATGTGAATGAGCGAACCAGGTTTCTCCAAAGATAGGGAGATGGTATCAAAGAATGTAATTCACCAAAATAGCCGTTGTAATAACGATAATACAAAGAAAGAACTGAAACCATCCTTCTATGCTCAAGGGACCGTATGTGAGGTTAAGGATGGGCCATTTATAACCTAATCGCCCTTTTGAATACGATCAACGATATCGAGAGCGTATTGGGGACACTAACAAATGAGAATTATATTCCAGATGAGGCCGAATTTGGGCCTTATAGCAGAAGAGTTGTCGAGAGGTAAAGTACTGCTTAGATCTGTACAAAATATTTTACGAGCAGCTGTTTTGGTAGCTGACAGAAGATGGTCAACCCATGAGAGATTTGAAGATACAGTCCCCAACAGAGTAATAGAGTCTGAAAACTTGAACTGAGCCATTCATACTTACAACGGAAATGATCGATCTTTTTGGCGGACATAAGGCAACACTGAGTTTTGTTAGCATTAAATTTAACTAGATTATTGCTTCCCCATTCGAGAATACGTTGAATGTTTTGTTGATTGAATTTGCCATTTCAGCTTTAATTTCTTGATTTGACATAGAAGGTGGATTATCACTATGGTAGACTGAGATGAACTACAGTGAAGAGTGCTATCGTCAGCAAAGCAATGGATGGGGTTAGTTGTTGAAGAAATAAGGTCGTTTATGTACAGCAGAAAAAGTGTAGGCGCTATAACGGATCCCTGTGGTACGCCCGCGTTAATGCTAACTTCTTTTGAAAAAGCATCAACTACGACACGTATTCGTCTTTTATCAAGGAAACTAGAAACCCAGTTGATGAGCGTATCATTTAACCCAAACGAGGTGAGTTTGGCAAGTAAACACTTATGCCAAACTTGGTCAAATGCCTTTGAGATATCTAAAGCGACTACAACTGTTTCACCGGACTGCTCTAATTGTTCCAAACTTGGGTCACATATGAAAGAAATCGCCTGTTGAACGACTTTGCCTAAACCCATATTGGTGGTCACTAAGGAGTTTGTTAGTTTCAAGGAACGTGAGAGTTGCTGATTGATGGCTTTTCCATGATTTTAGACAAAATGGAAGTGATGGCAATTGGTTGTAGTTTGAGGATCGGTCTTATCGCCTTTTTGGGAATAGGTTGAACATTTGCTAACTTCCATGATGAAGGGAATTAGAAGACATAGAGATGTATAGAGCTTAGATAGGACTGGTACTAGTTCGGGGAACATTTCTTTAAGACAATAGCTGGGATACCGTCTGGGCCAGTCGCCTTATTGAGATCAAGCCTACTTGATCGATTCCAAGAGCTTGTACCGAAAATGAATTGGTTTCATAACGTATGAAGAAGAGTTGACTAGGGGCACATCTTTTCCAGAATCATTGAGACACGAGTTTGATGCAAACAAATCCACAAAAACGTTGGCTTTGTCTACAGAATCAGCAACTACCGATCCGCAATAGATGTCAGGGGAAATGAAGATGTTCGAAAGTTTTTACTAATGGCTTTTGCTAAAGACCAAAATTTACGACTGCCTAAAGGAGATGTAGCTAGTTCATTGCATTTTCGTTGTTCGAACAACTTTTTAGTTTTAGTGATGACACTTTTGCAGATATTTCTAGCACCAACGTATTCTACATGACTGTCAACCGATTTATTAGATTTCCATTAATGTAACATTTATTTTTAAAGATATTGCATCAGAACAAGTTATTGAACCAGGGTTGGGAACGTGAATGACCTACACGGTACTGTTTTTTCGGAATGTATAACTCCATTCCCATGAGGATGACTTCAGATACTGAAAGAGCGATGTCCGAAGAAGAGGACGACTTAAAACAATATTACGCCATGGAAAGGTTGCAAAGAAATCCGTAAATCACTCCATCGAGCTGACTTAAAACACCACAAGGTTCTATCGGTTTTGCGAACAACAGTGGAATTAGGTACAGTAGAAATGATTTTTATTAGACAATGGTCGGAAGACCTAAAGGCGAAAGAACGGAAGTTTTATAAACAAGAGGGTTTGATGTAAAAAGAGATCTAGAAGATGTGGAGTATGGTTAGGGTTATCAGGATTCTTGTGGGTTCAGAAATCATTTGTGTGAGATCACATGAAATAGCAAATGTTTCTGCACTATGACCAGCGGATTTGTAGTAGATGAAAACTGAAGCCAATTATTTTAAAAAATATGTTTACACATTTTCCTATAAAGTTCAGATTACTTCCATATTGAAATTCGAAAACACATTACCTATATTTTTTTGCTAAGTTACGCGTTTTATCAAATGGTGGGTAGAATTTAATCAATTCATAACTTTAAAATCTACATGGTGTTATTTTTACACCTTTGAAATATGCACCTGCTTTAGAAACACTTGATAAAAAACCATACTCTCCGCAGCGGGATTTCTTCTAAATTTTATAAACTACAGGAGAAATGAGATCAAGCTCAAAAAATATTCGAAATACATGTTTTATAGATTTGGAGTTATCACTACCATACAGACACACCAACACACACACACACGCACACGCACACGCACACGCACACGCACACGCACACGCACACGCACACGCACACGCACACGCCGCACACGCACACGCACACGCACACGCACACGTAGACGCACACGCACACACACACGCACACGCACACGCACACGCACACGCACACGCACACGCACACCCTCACGCACACGCAAACGCACACGCACACTCACACGCACACGCACACGCACACGCACACACACACACACACACACACACGCACACGCATACAATCACACACGCGTGCACGCAGCTACACACCCATAGCCACGCACACGCACACCCATACGCACACGCATACTTACACGCACACGTACACTCTCACTCACACCCACACTTACATTTACGCTCACACTCGCTCTCACTCAAAGTCACACCCACATTCACACTCACACGTGCACGCACGCACCTGCACACGCCTATGACCAAGCACACGCGCATATACGCACACGCACGAATGATACGCTACTACCTCCTCTCAAAGTAAAAATGATTTGTGAAATCCTGTTTCCTTCCTTAGCAAATATGGTCTCTTGAATTTTTTTCGCATGATGTACAGTTTTCGCACAAAAACTAAAACTCATTCATTCGCATTTTGTTATGAAATTGGGTATTATCAAGAATTAAAAACGTTTCGAGTAGGTAGGAAGCAGATTTGGTTTTGTAAACATAAACAGTTATGACAGTTGTCTTCTTAGTCCAGTTGGTACAATTAACAATATTATTTAAAAGCATGGTCCATTTTACGAATTCAGAGTTTTTAGAGATGAGTTACATGTATGGGCTTGCTAATGGTAACGCAGTAGAAGCCAGGCGGTTGGATAAATGGCATTCTCCAAATAGAAATATTCAAAATTCATTAGATGGTAGTACGAAAAGGGAAGTTTTGAACCAGATAATCATGTAAAAGGAGTACAGCGTACCGTAGGAGCACCAGAAATTGAGAAAGATTCTAGATTAAGTACACGAAAACTTTTAATATCTCACATGTACTTGTTTGGAAATTCTCCATAACTTTTTATTATATCCCTACCATATCCAACGGGTCCAGGCTCTACTTACTTGCGACTTATTATTAACCGATGATGCCAATGTTTCCAGAAATTCCATCCAAAACTTTCACAATAAACATTTTTGAGCTGAAGAAAACCCACATAGAATATTGGAATCGCGTCACCAGGAGAAGTTTTCCGTTAACGTGTGGGCTGGAGTATGCGCTGATTATTTAATTGGGGCCTTTTTTTTCATGAGAGGTTGAATGAGCATTATTACAGGCAGTTTCTCGAAGAAGAATCGTCAGCTCTGATGGAAGACGTTCTCATTTTAGTAAGAAATCGACTGCGCTTTGTGCACGACGGAACGTCAGCGCACTTCAGTGCTCTGACGCGCGAAAGTTTAAACCAAAATTACAATAGTCGCTCAATAGGTTTCTGAGGACCACAGGCATGCCAGCTAGGTCCACGGATAATGGTTTATATTATTTCATGTGGGGTCATCTTAAAACATGAATATTTGCAGGAAGTGCACATCTTCAAGATCTTATTTAATTTATTTCTTTGTACGTTCAAGGAATTTTGTGTTAGTGTTCCAAAATGTATTTATATTACTTCAATTTCATAATTTTACCGTTCAAAAATTCTCTTAAATGAGTTGTTCTTTAAAATTACCTACCTACATTGTCTTTTCTCGTAAGTGGTCCAGCGAGATCCAAATAAACGAAAACCGTACGTCAAAGGAAAAAAATCTTTGAAATGATTCAGTGACAAATCCGGTACGAACGCTACTGGCAAGAATAAAAAAATATGTTGTACAGCAGAAAATGTGTACTATGTTTCACAAAAATACCTAAAGCCATACCAAAGTTATCATAACAAGAAGAATTTTTTCTTAAAACTTTAGCACATTTTTCAAAAGTGGAGACCTTTAGGACATATATTCATATGAAGTTTTTTTCTCAAAATGGACCCAAAAAATAGCTGAAACTCAAATACCGGAAGATATGTAAACTAACTGAATCCTGTACAGCGCTAACAAGGTTTTGTTTCCTGATATGTTATGGTATGGTCTGGTGTGATCAAAGTAATAAAAATATCATCAACGCTTTGAAAATAAAGTACTCTATTGAACAGTCTTGATCAATAATAATTTGTATAATGGCAAGTAAAGTAGATACGATCGATAGCGGTACTGTACTCGTATATTAATGCGAGGTCCTACAGTACTTGGACAATGATCGCATGGTCACAACACTGAAGCAAACAAAACCTTTTAAACTAATGTAGACACAATTACAATAACACAAAAAGAAATGACCACCAAAATCTAAATGTCTTCCGTTGGATAAGAGCTTAATTTAGGAAAGTAAAATACTACGCAAATTTAAATAAACACAATGTATACATGTGATTGAATTATAAATCTAGTAAATTTCTTAAAAAAAATTCCCATACCGGGAATCGAACCCGAGCCTCCTGGGTGAAAGCCAGGTATCCTAGCCACTAGACCATATGGGATGTGCAAGAGTATTAAAAGTAATGACGCTAACGTAAAAGTTTGAGGCAGTAATAACGGTACTGTAAAATAAAAAGTATGTAATATGGAAAGTATTTAGAACTTTCACGATTTTATATAAATTTAACCATTTCGATAGCAATTACAGCTATCGTCTTCAGTAAATGATTAGTGCTTTATGAAAAAATGTAAAACTGTATTCTAATAACGATCTCATAATTTTAATTCTTGTGTTCGTTTATTTCAATACATAAGCAATTATGTAAACATAGACGTCCAACATTTAATTGCATAGTTTACATAGACCAAATGTTTTTTTAACGTATATTCAATAGAAATATGTCAACATTTTTGTTTGTGACGATGTACAGATACATCATAGAACTATCCTCCTTAAAGATATTTGCTTTTAAAATCGGTCATATGGCTAAAAAATTGACTTCCGACTAGTATGCAGTATACTTTTAATTTAAGTAAAAAATTCCCATACCGGGAATCGAACCCGAGCCTCCTGGGTGAGAGCCAGGTATCCTAGCCACTAGACCATATGGGATTTCTCTTGAGTAATACAGTTACGATCTTAACAAGTGCATAGAATAGATGCAAATAATAACTAAATATCGAGATCAGCACTATAATAAAACAAAATAATAAATATAAATCTTACAAAAATTAAGTTAATTGTTAACAATCTTATGAATTTATTTAAATTTACGTAAAAAAATTTCCCATACCGGGAATCGAACCCGAGCCTCCTGGGTGAAAGCCAGGTATCCTAGCCACTAGACCATATGGGATGTGTAAAATGAATAATAGTAATGTCGTTATAAATACAATTTTGAGGAATTAATACCGGTACTGTCAAACAAAATATACGTAACATGAAAATATAAAATTACACGATTATCATACATAATTAAAATATTACTTATCTTTGGATATTTTTTATTTACATTTTTTATAAATTTAACCTTTTCGATAGCAATTACAGTTATCGTCCTCAATGAATGATTAGAGGTATAAAAATTAATTGTCAAAATATTTAAAACTGTTTTAATAACTGTCTCATAATTTTAATTCTTGTGTTCGTTTATTACAATACACAAGCAAGTATGTACACATAATAGACATTCAATATTTATTCGCATAGTTTACATAGACGTAACATTTGTTGAAACACATACTAAATAGAAATATTTCAACATTTTTGTTTTGGCCGATGAAGGTACCCTCTTTAAAGATATATGCTTTTAAAATTGGTCTCATGACCAAAAAATTGACTTCCGACTAGTATTTAGTATACTTTAAAAAATTCACATATCGGGAATCGAAGTCGAGCCTCCTGGGTGAGAGCCAGGTATCCTAGCCCCTAGACCATATGGGATTTGTCTTGAATAATAAAGTTACGATGTTAACATATAACATATGATAGATGTAAAGAATAACTAAATATTAAGATCAGCACTATAAAGCGCTATAAATTAAAAATTATTATTAAATATTAAAAATTAATAATAATTTTTAATTACGTATTTACCTTTGAACTTATTCGTTCATAACAAAAACTTATAATAATAAATATAAATCTTACAAAAATTAAATTAATTGTTAACAATCTCATGAATTGATTTAGATTTTCGTAAAAAAAATTCCCATACCGGGAATCGAACCCGAGCCTCCTGGGTGAGAGCCAGGTATCCTAGCCACTAGACCATATGGGATTTCTTTTGAGTAATATAGTTACGATCTTAACAAGCACATAGAATAGATGCAAATAATAACTAAATATCGAGATCAGCACTATAATAAAACAAAATAATAAATATAAATCTTAAAAAAATTAAGTTAATGGGTAACAATTTCCTGAATTTATTTAAACTTACGTAAAAAAATTTCCCATACCGGGAATCGAACCCGAGCCTCCTGGGTGAAAGCCAGGTATCCTAGCCACTAGACCATATGGGATATACGCTCTTCTTGGAAAGTGCTATGTAGTTAAGTATTTTAGTTACTCGAAATTTGTCAAAAAAATCTTTTAAGTTTAATCTACAGTTGATAAACAATTGACAATGGTAATCAGTTAAATAAAGAAATACAAAGGGTTAAGTAATTACTACGTTTTTGTGTAACTGTTTAATCAGATATTAATTATAATCTGTAATTGCTAATTATATACCTTACACTATTCTTAAATGCAAAACAAAGCTATCGCTTGACCTTTTATGTTTTTATAACAGTTTATAAATAGATATCTGTTTAGCTTTGTTTGGCGTCCTAAAGTTATTTTTAATTCTGCGATCATGAATATCTGATATTTGTATTTAGGTAGTTGAGAAGTCAACGATATTAAATATTATACACAATTAATTTCTTTTAAGCCAATATTTTTATCAAAGAAGCAAATAGTAATATCATTTTATATAACTTAGAACAAATTAGCAATTAGCATTTGTTGGAGACAATCATATAAAGTGGCTAGTTTTTCCATCTTCAGAAAAGTAGAGGTATTGAGTAAGTAAGTGTATGAATTACTGAACATTTACTCGTTATGTTTCTACCACTGCTGAAGAATTGTTTCGAACGTGGACTAGTATTAATCTGTAAAAAGGTAGTAGTTATTTTAGTACTATCATAAATACGTAATGTGTATAGGTACATCACGAGCTCACGTCTCAGGGATGACAATTTAATTTGGATGTCAATCTTTCCATATATATATATATATATATATATATATATATATATATATATATATATATATATATATATATATATATATATATATATATATATATATATATATATATATATATATATATATATATATATATATATATATATATATATATATATACAGTGAGGACGTTTAGGTTGGAATAAATTCAATATCTCGTAAAGCACAATTTTTTCAAAAATCGCTCGGACCCGTCGATTTTATATTTTTTCAGGGGCATATTTTGCGAGAAAAAAAATTTTATACAGGGTGTCTCAAAAAAGATTTGCTAAACAAAATTTTTTTTTTTCAAATTGCAACCCAATTTTTTTATTGCATTTTTGGATTGCCCTTACAATTCTATACATTTGTCATGTAGCATGTACTATACCTAAGTCCAAGCGTTTTGCAGTTATTCGCATTCAAAATTTAAAAATTGAAAAAAGATCATGAAGAAAACGAAAAATAAAATAATTTTTATAACGTTTTATTATATCGAAAACAAAGATTCGTAAACTTAAAAATAATTTTATTTCAGCAAATGTTCGAAATGTCCTCGTTAGTCAACTAACGCCCGAAATGGTTCGAAATGTGCAGCAGGAATTTGTAGATCGATTAGACTATTCTGTCTACAGCTATTGTAACAAAACGCTTGCACAGGTCGATTTTTATTTTCAATTACGCATCGTACGCTATTATTGGATGTACGAATGACGTCATCACTTTCGCGTACATGACGTCACTATTATTTTTTTAAATAGAACAACATGTTTTTCTACATTTTTAAATTCTACAACAATAGACGATTACAAAATGTATAATACTTATTAGTCCAAATCATTGGTTTGTGAATTAGAGACGAATGTTGTATCAGAAATTTTTAGTTATAAAACTTTATTGAAATGACTGGACTAACAACGATGATAGGTTTCCATTATAATGGTTTTGTCTTTTGTTTTTTTTTGACATGTTTAGTTTTTGTTGACAATGCTAATGTCAAACAATAAGTACTGAATTGTCAATTACCTATTTGTTAAAGTTCTCAATAATGGTACGTTTAAGCGAACAAGAAAGAATTGAAATTTTAATAATGTGTGGGTATGGTGACAAGTCCCGTACCCAGCAAGAAGTTTGTGAATTATGGAATGATAAGTATCCAGATCGTTCTATTTGTCAATCCACTGTATCGAAAACAGAAAAAAAATTTAGAGAATTTGGTCATGTCAGAGATAATTATAAAGGTCGTTCTGCAATTAGTGATGATGAGCAGTTGGATTTGCTCCTAAATGTTAAAGAAAATCCACACATATCCAGTAGACAACTCGCGGCGGAAAATTCATTGAGTAAATCTACAATTGTAAAATATTTGAAAAAAAATAAATTTCACCCGTACAAAGTTAATTTAGTTCCGGAGATGATTTTGATCGAAGGATGGAATTTTGCGAAGTTATAATGGAGCGATGTAATAATGACCCACAATTTCTAAAACATGTAATATTTACAGATGAAGCAACATTTTATTTAAATGGTACTGTTAATAGGCAAAACTGAAGATACTGGTCAGACACTAATCCTCATTGGATGATGGAGGCCCACACTCAGTATCCTGAAAAAAATAATATTTGGGCAGGAATTGTTGGCAACAACATTTTGGGACCATTTTTTATGGAAGGAATGTTGACTGCTGAAAAATATTTAGAAATGTTACAAAATGATATTATTCCAGCAATTGCTGCGTTATATCCAGATAATAACAATCCACACATGCCTAGTAATTTGATATGGTTTCAACAGGATGGTGCACCACCACACTATGCGCAGAGAGTGCGTAATTATTTAAACACTACTTTTCCCAACAGGTGGATAGGTAGGAGAGGGTTTATAGAGTGGCCAACAAGATCTCCTGATACAGCCCCCCTTGATTTTTACTTTTGGGGTTATCTTAAATCTAAAGTATACTCCAATAGACCTGCCAACATCGAAGACTTAAAAGAGAGAATCCTTAATGAGGTAAGACTCATTCGCCGGGAAACATTAAATGAAGTGTTGGAGGAATTTAAAAACCGTCTTGGTTATTGCCAGTTAGTCAACGGTATGCAATTTGAACATTTAATTTAGTTATCTAAGTATTTTGTTAATTATTTAGAATAATAAAAACTAAAAATTTATTAGTCCAGTCATTTCAATAAGTTTTATAACTAAAAATTTCTATTGTTGTAGAATTTAAAAATGTAGAGAAAAACATGTTGTTCTATTTAAAAAAATAATAGTGACGTCATGTACGCGAAAGTGATGACGTCATTCGTACATCCAATAATAGCGTACGATGCGTAATTGAAAATAAAAATCGACCTGTGCAAGCGTTTTGTTACAATAGCTGTAGACAGAATAGTCTAATCAATCTACAAATTCCTGCTGCACATTTCGAACCATTTCGGGCGTTAGTTGACTAACGGAGGACATTTCGAACATTTGCTAAAATAAAATTATTTTTAAGTTTACGAATCTTTGTTTTCGATATAATAAAACGTTATAAAAATTATTTTATTTTTCGTTTTCTTCATGATCTTTTTTCAATTTTTAAATTTTGAATGCGAATAACTGCAAAACGCTTGGACTTAGGTATAGCACATGCTACATGACAAATGTTTAGAATTGTAAGGGCAATCCAAAAATGCAATAAAAAAATTGGGTCGCAATTTGAAAAAAAAATTTGTTTAGCAAATCTTTTTTGAAACACCCTGTATAAAATTTTTTTTCTCGCAAAATATGCCCCGAAAAAATATAAAATCGACGGGTCCGAGCGATTTTTGAAAAAAATTGTGCTTTACGAGATATTGAATTTATTCCAACCTAAACGTCCTCACTTATATATATATATATATATATATATATATATATATATATATATATATATATATATATATATATATATTGTAGTGTGACTGAACATGTAGAAATACTTTTCCTAGGGTTACTAGGTTCAAAAATTAGAATGGAGGAAAATGTACCCCAAAATTGGCTGGTATGAGAGACAAAAATAAAAACAAAAAAAAAAAAAAATTTTTATTTGAAGAAATTATACGTCATTTAGAAAAATAACAAAAAAAAAATAAATATGCAATACCAAAACATTTAGGAATATTGCTTTCTCATATACTTACGTATGAATAATCGGTTTAAATTTTTTTCGACCTTTATGGCCTAAACAACACGAATGTGTGTGCGCGTGCGTGCGTGCGTGTGGACATGCGTGTGCGCGTGTGCGTGGGTCCGCGTGTGCGTGCGTACGCGCGCGGGATATCTTTTGAATCATTAAAGCAATATGATGTTTGGTACAAAAATTTTTTGTCATAAAATCTAGGCCAAGTTCGTTAATGAGCAAAATCCAACCAGTGTCGGAGCATTCTTAGGGGCTTAGAACATTACAAAAATTCATTGCTTCAAATATTAAATGTTACAAAATTAAAAAATCAAACATACTTTTTTTTATAATTACAAAATGAAAAAAAATAACCAGTGGCGCATCGTTTTTAGAGTACAAAATTGTGTATTTTTTTGAAAGTCGCGTATTGGGGTTTTAAGATCGCTAGGTATAAATCATATGGCGGATCAGAAATGGGGGATTAGCGTGTTTAAAAACTGATATGACTCAAATTCAGGTATTGTGGGCTTTGAAGTCGCTTATTAGAGTTATCACAAATTTTTGGTCAAAGTTTGTTTACATATGTGAGAAAGCATTATGGCAGATAATTTTGCAGCGGTTTTTTCAATAGCAGTTGATTTTTGGGAACAACTATTCATTTCTTAACAAATAATGAAAATGATCGATACAGGATACGTCTTTAAAGTTATATTGTACCTGTATAATTGCTTTATAGATACTGTAGTTAATTTATTTCGTTCTTTGGTCCACTGAGTAAAAATCATCTAAATATAAAAAAACAAAATTCACATATTTTAACAATTTCTGAAAATGGCTGAATATTTGGACAGACTTTAATAAAATTTACCCATTGCTTGTGTAGTTTTTGGTCTATAAAAAAGTAAGGTCCGCTATTATAGATTTGAGAAATAAAATTAGATTATTATATTGGTCATAGTTTTGTATCATCTATTATAATGCCTCGAATTTTTAGGAACTCTATAGTAATTGTACTTTGCATGATCCTTTAAATGCATACACTTAAAACATTTTAAGTGGCCAAACTGATTATTCCATCTCTCCAGGTATTTTAAAGTAGCTATGTGCACTTGCTGGAATTCATCACATATACTTATACTGCATCTTGACCGTCTGCTTCGCGAATAATTTGCTTTACTTTTAAAGGCAAGAATTTATCCACAATTCCATTTTTTAGAAAGCGTATTATGTTTTCTAATGTATTACTCGTTTCTACTAAGGAATTTCTTTCCTGTTCAACAGAAGCCGAACTTGTTTGAAAAACGGACATTAACGAATTGACATACCATAAACATGTTTCTGAGAAAGAATTTTCAAAGAACCCCATAATTATGTAAGGTACTTGATTTTGGGAAATAAAGTGCGATTCTATCGCCGGGAACAACTTTAGCACCCTCTCTATTGATGGACACAAACTAGGTCACCTTGTCTTACTAACGTATGTCTCAAAAGTTTTGGCACAAAATCAAATGGATGTAAAATACGCGAGAATGATAAAATATTCGGTTGGCTTTGGAAACAAAAATTCTCTGAAAGTTTGTCTTCACTTTGACAGTTCAGTTTTATAAATCAGTTGTAACAAAATGGCTTACAAATTAGATCTTCGTAAAAGTATTTACAGTCAAATACCTAAGCGTGAAATAGTTCACATATTCGAAAATCTAAATATTTCCCGCAGAACTATTTATCGCACAATAGCGGATTGTGAGCAAGGTACACCATGCATAAATTTCCCCAAAAGTGGAAGACCCAGATCTTTTACCCAAGCCAGGAGCTTAATAAGAAAAGCAACAAATAGAGTTGGAATGTCCCTCAGGAAAGTGTCATGGGAGTATAGAACTTTAAAGATACAGTTTGGAGGGAATTAGTTAGGAATAATCAAGAATACCGAAAAATACGAAAATGTCCAAAATACACCCCAAATCAGTTGGCACGGATACCACGATGTTGTCGGGCATTAAGGTGTATACAGTTTGCCAACAACAAAGTTATTGTTATGCAGTCCTTACCGAGTAGATTAAAAAATAGTTGAATATTTTTAATATAATTATCTCCACATCCACTCTTATCAAGTCGGTGCCATAATGAAGGCTGTTATGGGTAATGTGAGCCGCACAACTAATGCCCACGAGGTTTTCATTATTTAGGCGTTGTTTCAAAAGAGTATAGACGTTCTGGCCAGTTTTTCTGTTGATACCCCCACAATTAACATTTGCATTATCTCCTATAGATGCTATACGTTTTGTAGATAATTGATATTTATCAAGTGTTTGCATCAGCTAGTTGGATATGGTTTCACCTATTTTATCTAGTATGCTATCTAAATTTTAAATATTAACTTCAATTCCATTGCCGGGCCAGCTAAAATATTGTACTAAAATCGGAAAGGGTTTCTCTGCACCATGATTGCTGGTATCTGCTGCAACTGAAATATATGATGTTTTGCAAATTTTCATTTAGTTTTGTAATATTACTTGTAGAGCTATCACATGGTTAACGATAGCTTCCGTCTTTGTTCTATCGCATTTTAAATTCTTATCAATATCGGAATCATTAAACATCTTCACTGTCAAACTTGCGGTACACTCCATTAATTTATATGATTATGTTTAATGGTGTGAAACTCTCGTGTTCCTGCCACAGAATTTGCTCTTTTGTTAGCGACCGAAGATGCTGGCGAGAAAAAAGTGGTAACTTTAGAACAAGAAGCTGAACTGCGAACCATCTTTCAGTGTTTCTCCGAATCAAGATGTCGTTGTAAAGAGAGAGCGCCTGTAGAACTCACGTCAACGTGACAGTCACATATAGAACACTTAGCATCGTAATCATCTCGCCCTTTGATAAAACATGGATACTTCGTTCTTCAATTGTTCCTGAATTTACATTTTCTTTTGTTGGAACACAACTAAAAAAACAATCCTGTATCGTTCCTTAAACAAAATATCACTGACAAACCCATAGAACGATAACAATTACTTAAGATTAATTAAGAACAACACGCATTTTCAGTTAATTAATTGAATAGAGGAAATTTTAGGATCAAAGAACACGTCCTCCATTTGTATACCATCTGGTAACCCTAATTTTTCCATATTTAAAACGAACGTGAGACTATTAATTGGTGTATGAAAATAGCCGGGTCCGGTTTGAATAATGTGATTTAAACTTGTGTATAATTAAGCGCCGATTATGCGCCATTTTTGAAATTAAATTTCGAAACAGGGAATAACTTGTACCAAACATTCTATAAACCCGTCTACCTTCACGGAGCCACAAACTTTTGGATAAATGATTTGTTTCTTATTCAGCAATTAAGCGGTATTTTGCACCCTTACAGGAAAGAGGTTGTTGTAACATTACACTGACCCGACTAACCTCACAGTCGTGAACTTGTCCACAAATCAATTTTTTGTGCACTAATAAGGCACCAACTAGATAAGTTGTTCCAAAAATTGCATTGACAGGGTTAACTTCATAACCTTACGAATAACTAAATCTTTCCTTGCGCGATAGTTAGGCACCCATTATGTGCTGTTTGCGTCCTAAAAATAAATTTTTGCGTCACTATAGAAGAAAAGTTATTGTAAAATTAGGTTGATACGGGTAACTTCACAGCCGTGAACTTCCGCATAAATCAATTTTTATAATGCAGTAATTAGGCGCCAATTATGAGTCGTTATCCGCAGCTAAAATAAAACTTTGCGCTGCCATAGGAAATAAGGTATGGCAAAAATTAAATTGAGGTGCCTAACTATATCCTTACACAGGGTGTTCGAAAATTTCACGACCGTATTGCCAAAAAAGTTTGAATCCAGAAAGATAGGTCAGAAAATACATATTTTTGCAAATACAGTGTTAAATAAGATTTCTGAAATCAATTTATTTTATTTATTTTAAGCATTGAGTAAATCGTTTAGACTAAATTTATTGGTTAAAAAATAAACAATTTGTAAGCATATTTGGAAATATAAAGAATATGCGCCGTTGGTATCAGAAGAGCAATTTGCATAGTTTAAGATCTATTGTACCCGAAAACAGTACGTTAAATAGAAAAATACTAAGAACTCTCCTAATAACCAGGTAAAAAGTCATATACAGGATGTTACAAAAAAATTTATGATAAAAATACTTTGACGCTACCCTGTGGGTACGTCAATAGAAACAATTGGAAATTGTAACTACGTTACATTGTTCACGACACTACTCCAGGATTATGTTAAACTTTCAATCACATATCCTTAACGTTCCCTAAGAAATGAAAAATATACTGGAAATTTACTTTATCAGTCCGTATCTCGAAAGGTGTGAACTTTTTTCAAATTATATGACGAGGAATCACCCACCTTGACATAAGTTAATCTTTTCTTGCGCTATAATTAGGTACCCGTTATACGCCGTTTTACTACGTTAAAGTTAAATTTTACGCGAATATAGGAAACAAGTTATTGCAAAAATTGGATCAACACGGTTAACTTCACAGCAGTGAAGAAACCAATGTTCCTATGCTGTAACTAGACGCCAGTTATGCGATGTTTTGAGTCTCCAAAATAAAATTTTGCGCCCCATAGAAAATAGGTTATTGCAAAAATTACCTTATATATAAATCCACCATAACTACTCACCTATGTTAAAGTTGTATTTTGTACCTCTATAGGTACACAACGGCAAGGTTTTTGCAAAAATTACAATTCCCAAGGCTTTTTTTGTAAGTATTGTAAGTTGTAGCGATACGGTGAACTTGACCACCGCGAATGTCTAAATAAATAAATAGTCGCCCACTATAAGCTGTTTGAGGCACTAACGTTAAATGTTGCCTTAAGACAGCAAACAGGTTATTATAATATTTACATCGAGACGGCTAACTTCATACAACCGTTACCTTCTTCATGACTAGTTCTTTCTTACGCAGTAGTTAGGCGCTAATTATGTGTCTTTAAAATAATATTTCGCGCTTTTAAGAAGTAAGTTATTACAAGGACTACACCCACAAGGCAAAATTCACAGCGGTGAACTTATGCATAAGTTAACCTTTTCTTGCTCAATAATGGGACGCCCATTATGCTCCGTAAGAATTAAATTTTGCACCCCTATAAGAAACAAGTTGTTGTAAAAATTGCCTCGACACAGCGAACTTTTGCCGAGCCGTTCACAACTATGTAATTCAATTTTTTGTTATGCTCTAATGGATTTATTTGAATGGTTGTTTACGTGTGTATTTGCTTCATGTGTATTTTTCTCACTTTTATTATATTATTATTAAAACTCTACTTCTTTAATTATAGATGTATTTATATTTAATCTATTTTCTTGCCTTATGGCTATGCTACATTTTTTTCTTAATTGGATTCTACATTATTCTTACTAACCTTAAACTTAAGTCAACTCCAACTTGTGATCACCTTTAAATGTGATTATCATTCTAACTTACTCATAAAATATTCTAATAAAGAGATTGCTATTTAATCTTAAAGCTATCTATCCAAAATTCCACTGCAATGCAGTAATTAGATTCCCATTATGCACTGTATTGCGCAAAATGCCCCATATTTAGTTAAAGCCCAACGAAAAACTAATTTTTTACGTAAGTTCACGACCGTTAATTTTGCCCTGTCTATGTAATTTTTACAATAACTTATTTCCTATAAGGGTGCAAAGTTTAACTTTGATTGCGCAAAATGGCGCATAGTGGGTGCCTAATTATAGCGCAAGAAAATATTAGATTATTCATAACACTATGAAGTTAGTCTTGTCTATATAATTTTATCAATAACTTATTTTCTACATGGGCGCAAAATTACGTTTTAGCGGCACAAAACGGCGTGTAACTGGGGCCTAATTACCAAACAAGAAAAAATTGATTTACGCAGAAGTCCACGTCTGTACAGTTACACGTATCAGTGTAATTTTACAATAACTTCTTTCCTATAATGACGCACAATTTTATTTTATTGGCGCAAAATGGCGCCCAACATGCATCTAATTACTGAATAAGAAAGGAATGATTTGTCCAAACGTGTGTGGCTCCGTGCAGTTAGCGGTGTTTACAGAACTTTTGCTACAACTTGTCTCTTAATTGGGTGAAAAATAGCGCTAAATCAGGGCCTAACTATACATAAACTAAAATCAGATTACTCAAAAGAGACCCGGCTATCTTAACACACCATGATATAATATACAGTAAATGTAATAGCGCAATGCACTTAAAATAAATTTGGTACAATTTAATTCTTTTTCGGGTGTTGATGACGCGTATAAACACACTAAGCTTAAATTATTGCGGCAGAGCATGAAAGAACATTGACCCCATTTAATTGCTTTCACTTAAAAAACCCGTAGCTTAGTTTTCTCTTCAGTATAAAGAAATACAATTATTGGTTCAACTTGTAATATAATATAGAGAATAGTAACCGATATAGTTTGAAGTTCCTCTTTTTCATAAAATAAAATATTGCATATTCACTGATTCAGGCTCACAAGCATTAGAATTAAGAATAAATTACAAAAATAATTTTTTTACAATATTGAAATTAAGTAAAAGATTAAAAAAGGCGTAAGTTTATTTTTTTAGCACATTTCTCAAAGAAAATACTTTTCCACAATTATGACAAGAGAACAGTGCTTTGTTTTCTTCCTTTTTATAACAAAGACGTATCTTTAATATTCAAGATTACTTTTGAAATGAAATAGAACAAAACAGACAGGTTATGCACAATGCAACTTCGCACCTATTTCATGTATTGCATATTGGGCGTTTGGGTTTGGCTAATTGCTGCTATAAGCACACCCTTTTGATGTACTCTTTCTGGTGAATGCTCGCCAACGTTGGTAACCTCTCATTTTCTTTTGTCGAGACTGCCAGATTTATTTGGTACCTTGGTAGTGGTGGTGTCCTGGCTTTTTCTAGTCTTTTTTTGTTAGATGACAAATCTGAAATAAGTTCATCTGCCAATAAACTTCTAAACATAAGGTGGCTCATTGGTTTTTAACTTGAGATGGATTCGCTTATAATGGTTTTATAGAGAATGCAGCTATTTAAAATAGCAGAATGAAGCATGTAGTAACATATCTTCATACACTAGAGTCTGTATTTTCATAAAATGGAATAGGTCTCCATCAGCTGATCAAACAGGTCACCACCCATGTTCTTGTTGTAGGTATTCAGCGATGCTTTCCGGGCATTCAACGTTATCCTTTGGCCGGATTTATTCGGTCCCGATATAACTTCTTTTTTTATTGGTTCGTGTATATTTGATGCTACAAGTACACATTTTTTGCTCTGTCGTTCTATTTGGTAATGGAAATTTAATTTTGAACATTAATAGCAAAAGCAGATTGGTCATAGTGCATTTTCTTGTCAGATTCTAAGAAATCTTTCTGACAATTCTTCCCGTTTATGTGCGTGCCAACCTGTTGAAGTTTTTCCTATAATGAAATTTACGTAAAAAATTGTTGAACTGTTATTAAGAGGGCAAGGACAACATTTTCTTCAAGAGAAAGCCTATTATCGTACACTGTGGATTTTTCTTGATAAATTCCGAAACTCATCAAATATCCAGTGGTGGCACATATAAGCGGCCAAACTTCAAATCCTCTCTTTATGGGTTTTAAAAGCATACACTCATACAAGGAATATCTTCCTTTGATAGCTATCATGCTTTCATCAATTGATAAATTTCTGCTGGGAATAAATACTTCTGTTAACTACTATTACAAAAATTAACGAGGGGGCTAAATAAAATTTATTGCAACCTGGCTGAACCTTTTGTGGCATAACCTCAATGTCATTTAAATGAATTTAACGTAAGATTTGTTAAAATCTTCTTGAAGATATTATGTCGGTAATTTTTTAAAAACAGAAAAATTTTCGTTGGTTAACCAGTAAAGACGTAATAATGGCAAAACATGAAACCTCATTGCAATTAGCATCCCAATAGATGCTTTAATTTCTTCAACCGTCAAATTAAAGTTTTCCATGTCGGTGTGCGTACAACACGACTGGTCAAAAAAATTTTGTAAAGCTCCGCAATCAGAAATAATTTTTTTTATTAGGGATGAAGTATCAACTGGAAATTTAGGTCCAAAACCGCGAACAAATTTGAAATTATCGAAAAATTTTGGCCCATTATTTATTTTTATTAATTAATTACTAAATACAACATCAGTGCCTCGAATCTACCTAGCTACAAGGGGCGGTCAAGGTCGAAACAGGCAGTTCCCGTTGCTGACAACAGTATGTTACATTCGTTACCTACGCTGCGCGATTTAGTCAATTTGTAGACCTGTTAAAATCTCTGGATTATTACTGTTTTGCTAGTATTTTCTTGAATATACTATTTTTCTAAAAGTAACTGCATTTCTATAATTTTGCCTCTCTGTAGTTTCTTGAAAATATAACTTTTCTCAAGTAAATAAATTTCGGTATTAAATTGTTAAAATTATTGATGGTCACTCATACGTTGCATTCAACCTTATGTTTTGGAGGCACCGGTTCACAGTTTTGGTTGTTGGCGAAGCAGACATTTTGTATTTTTCTAAAGGAAAATTAAGTTTCTGGACTTATATAGCCCATCGAGTTATATCGGTTTTAAAATCATTATTCTAAATATGTACTGATATTCTGCAACCGTTTAGTACATACGATTAATAGGAAATACATGCTACAGCCATCAACACATCTGGGGTTCGATAATTAACTAAGAAAAGGTCAATAAATTTATTAACTAAAGGGGTTATACATAACCTCACCAGGTTTTCAGGATGCATTACACCTACTATTCTTTATCATAACCTAGCTTTGAAAATCCATATGTTATTACCTTTCCATTTGGTTAATTTTTAATTACATTTATTTGATATTATTATATAAATTGGAGACTGTAATTCTGGGTGGCTTGCTATAGTGTATTTAAGGGCACAAACATTTAGTGTGTAAGCTTTGGGTTAACGTTTTGTGTGTAACTCAATTCTAATATTTATTTTAAGAATTATCCCGTACCTTCGGGATACAGTTTAGTTTACACCTGTATATATTTAATAGCTATATACTACGTTTATGTGATGTTGGCATATAATATATTACTTGTGTTTTGGAACATTCAATCTTGTAACCATTTCTTTTACTGCCCAGATCCTTCCTTATATTCGTTACTTAGCTAGGAAAGTTACTAATTCTCGTCGTTTACTTAGGGTTGGATGTTAATCATTCTAGCTGGTAACCTCCTTTCTCTTTTAAGCTTTTAGGTACCACCTGCGTCACTATAGAATTCACCCCACTTCTCTATTTTGACTGAGCTTTCCAGCAGCCCTCAGACTATCTTTTCTGTTACAGTAAGTTAGTGGAAAAAGTACAAATTTGCACGTAACAAGTACAAGGAAGGAAAGGTGAGTTAGTATGTGGAATATTAGAGGTATTCATGGTAAAAAATTGTAAATTGTTAATTGAAGGCCGCTTGATATTCTCAGTGAAAAAAGCGCAAAGGAAAGGATGCCGAGGAGAACAAGGGTGGCAGCCAAGCACTGTGGTCAGGAATTGAGACTTAAATGCATGGCGCTAAAGGAGTTGGTGTGATGGTCCGTGAAAGATCGGAAAGATTTGTTAAACAGAACGAATTGACACCCTCCCGGGTAAAGTCGCTTAGAATGAAAGTGGAATTTCGAAAAAATTTTCTCATTGTATGCTATGCATCGGAAAATGGTAAAAGAGACCAAGAGTGTGAGAACTTCTGAATGATGTAGAGAACGAAAGAGTGGTGATATTGGGAGATATTGATGGATGGATGGGTGTACATAGAGAACATACGGAACGCTAGAATAGTTCGGAGACCAAAGAGTGAATGAGGATGGTAAACGCCTGGTGAATATGTGTGTGGAGAAAAACTTGTTTGTATCTAATACGTGGTTTAACCGGTTATTGCCAAATGTTCCATAATTGGAACAATCATAGATGCGCCCGGTGTTCCATAATCGGAACTTCAGATATTATCGGTTCTATACTGAACTCATCGCAGTAGTGTATGCTTTGACACATTTAGTAGGTGTGTAGAAGCTATGAGGAGCATACTTCGTTACTTTTGGTGTCGTCAGAGATTGCAAAGCAAATTGTGTACGTGTTCGATGTAAACAAAATGGAGGCTAAAATGTAAGTAAAAAAGTATTTCGTATTATTAAAATTTTGAGGTTACTGTTGTCGTTTTGTATTGTTAGGGTTGTTTATTATATTACTGTAGGAATTAGATGCCCCATCACGTTGCTGTTTGTTTAGTCTGCATTTTCTAATTATGTTCCAAAATTGGAACACACAAGTGGTATATTATTATTTACTGTTATGCTGAAAAATATGCTACGTTTACCTATTTACTAGTAAGCAATTACATTTTTTTAGAGCCTTGACAACTAAAGAGTTGATTGTCATGGTAGAAGATGAAAATTTCTGCGAAACATATACGAGTATCTATATAACCCCACCTGCTGATGGCCGTGAGTCAGAAGAGGATTGAGACGACGATAAGTCACCAACAGTCGATATCAGTCATCGGAGTGGTCGGCAGTTTGAAGGAGAAGTAGTAGGTCGAATTCGTACAGTTGATGGTGTCGTGTATTTAGAAGAAGACAATTTGCCTGATAATGTCGACAACGAAAACTGGGCTGCTGAACATTATTTTACACTTGCTCAGCTATCCAGAAAAGCAATAAAGGAGCGGAAATAGGAAACACCGACACGTACAATCCTTTGATAGCTAACTAAATGAGGCGCAATACATTTGAAACATTAAAACGTTTTGCACATTGTGCAGATAACTATAACTTTGATGAAAAGGTTGATTTTCTTAAGTTTAGATATGGACAGCTTCCAGTAAGCTGTAGTAGGCCTAAAACTTCAAAATCGGTATTAGAAAGGGTGCATGATCAACTGAGATATGATGGTTTCAACCATTGGACCGTTTTTGCCTCAAAGCAAAATCGCTGTGCAATATGTCAAATAAATACAATGAAAATCTGTGCGAAAAATTTGCAAGAGCCATGCTTTAAAACATATCATGTTAAATAAATCATAGTTTATCATTAAATATATACCAAAATTAACGCATTGAATGTTTTAAATACCACTGATATGCCTGATGTTCCAATATAGGAACAGAGATTTTTTTTGGTAAAAATGTAATTTCAGGTATATTTTTTTGTAAAAAAATATAATTTTCTTTAATTTAACTTTAACTTTTACTTTAACACCAAAAACTAATTTGGTTAATACAATTTTAAAAATCTCGGGCTTTTAAGGGCAGGAAAATACTTGGGCAAAAATGGGTTAAGCATAAAAATACGCATATGTATACATGGCAAAGAGGTGAATCTGAAAGTATGATTAACTTAATAGTAGATAATGAACGACTTAGAAACCTGGTGAGAGATACGATAGTAATGCGCGGATCGAAGTGTGGATCAGACCACTTTTTATTGTGTTTGGGGCAAAAGTGGGCCTGGAGGAGGAAATCAAACGTAGTGCGAACGTTCAGAATTAGGGTAGATAAACTGGTAGATAATGGCGTGGGAATGAAATATGCAGATTCTGTGAGTAGAGAGTTGAATGTGAATCAAGCAGTGTGGAACGAATAATGCGGATGAGCTACAAAGCGCTCTGAGGAAGTTTGATATAGTCTGATATAAATAAGAGGCATTGTTTTGCCTATTCTGTTATGGAATGGCGTAACTGGTATGTTATGCTACGGTAAAAGCATTATTCTTTGCCCCATTGTTACCATTGTCAAGACTATTGGTACCATCTTCACTGTCGCTAAATTAAAGAGGTCGGGGTTTGGGTCAGGCTCAGGCATTGGAATCTTTAGTAGAGTCATCACTCTACTGCTCATCATTACTCTACTGCTATCCATCTCTTCTTGCTTAGAAATTGAAGGTTGTCCATTGAGTTCCGAGTTCCTCCTTGTGCAAAGGGGTCAATGATGTCGTTGGCATCATTTCTCTGATTGTACTGCTTGCTGTCATCTATACCTTCAAGTATGAGGTAAACTTCCTGGTCCGGCAAATTCTTCCATTAGGCAAAAGTATAGCTACTTTTCTTCATCCTGAAAAAAAAAAGTATTGCGTGTAATCATTTATGTACGTACATAAGGGCGGTGTATGAACTTAAAAATAGGAAAAAGAAAGTTTTATGTAATTCTATGCCATTTTTAAAAATATTAAAAATTAGTAATAATTATTGAAAGATTATATATATAAAAAAATGCCAAAAATATTTTGATTTTTAACAGAATAGGTCAGTAAAGGTTAACATAAGTAAGCATGGTAACGCCGGGGGGCAACAAACTACAACACGGAAAAAAACTGTATTATAGCATACAAAATAAAAAAAAAGTCAGTAAGGTAAAATAAAACAAATTTGAAATAGTGCCTCGTGACAAAATAAAATGACAATCTGGACGAAAAACGTCTGAGATGCTTTCGCATATACCTTTGACGTTCCTTAGCGCACTCCTTTACATCCCTAACGATCCTAGGGATCAGAATTTAGGTTAATATCAACCATTTGACTTAAAAATTATTTTGGAAACAAACATAAAGTTATGAACTTAACGGGTTGTGTTTACAAGAAAATAAATAAATCTGCTGTCGCTACAAAAATTAACCAAAAGTAAAACGAAAATAGTTACTTTATGTCTATACTTTCATACTTCCGTTCTTTAAAATTTTCCCAAAAATATGTTAAATTCAATTTTTCCTGGATAAATTTCACAAAAAAACAACGGAAAAACGTTACCGCTCAATGCGCAAAAGTGGTAAGTGGCCAAAAAATCGACCTCCTTTTCAAGAATTGTCGAAAACGTGTATTTCAAGCAAGGTATTGGACGAGAAACAGTGAATACAGGTGGGCGAGAAAGTTTCCACTCAGCTTAGTTACTTCGGCTTTATTTCCAGCGGTGCCGGTTGTGATCAAAAATGTTTCTATGTATCGAATCGATCACCGAGCGTTTAGGCCAAGGTACAAAAAACCACAGTGAATATTAAAGGGTTAAAACCTTTGTAATTGTTTTACATAATTTTTAGCGTTTTGGAGTATGATTTCTCAATGCTTTGTTTGGAACCGGTAGCGAGCGCAACCCTAGTTGGTATGTCCATTGCTGGAAATGTTGAAGCAGTAATCCATATTAACAGGTTGATCGCCATTGAAGAAAAAAAAATGTAACCCCTCAGGCCACCACCTAATTTTTTTATATTATATCAGTGTTGCTCTAAACGAGCATATTATAAGATAGTTGTCCAGATCTGGGGTCTATAAACAGGAAAATAAAGAAAAAAATACTACGGCACATACACGAACTACCGCAATGGGAGGAGTGATTCATGTGCAGTTTACAAGTTAATTCTTGTCTGTAAACGTTACTCATGCGGCAGATTAGTATTGTTTAGGCCTTACAACAATAAAGTGGTGCCGTGTTGACTCTATTTTAGGTTTTATTTCACAGACATCGTGCAGAATTTATATTAGTGTGTGTATATCCATCTAATGGTTGGTTTGTGTTGTAAATCGTGTGTAAAATGGCGCATGTGCGTTACGAACAAGAACAGCGAAAGCTACAAAGGCTTTTAGAGGAAATTTTGTCCGACGATGAAGGTCCAGAGGACTTGTTTGGTGAGGACTCTGCAGAGGAATATGTTCCAGGGTAAGTAGATTATTCAAGTTCGGATTCATCTGACACACTCCCTGTACAGAAACGGCGGAAGAAATATTCGGTTAGGACCGAAACTGATGAAAGTACGTCCAAATGTAAGTATAACTAGTTTGCGAATAATACACTCGTATAGTTTCTACTTGGATTTTATTACTACTTTTTGTGTTTTTACAGCAACGGCAAATGTTGTTGTGGAAAGCCAGGAAGAAATGTCTCACGACGAAATACAGGATAATGCAGCCGTTCAGAATACTGTTTCTGATATAATAGAATCAGTTATATCACAGTATGATACTAGACGACGTCGACGATGAGGAAAATGGAAACGACGCTGTTGATGCTACAGCTACTCACGATGAAATTATGAATTGGCTTGTGCCTGATGGTAGCTTTATGAAGAAATTTACTTTTATTGAACCAACACCTGGAACAAAGCAATACATAATAGATATTTAATAAAATAAGGAACCCTATGATTTCTTCAAAGTATTTATTACTGATAAAATTATTACTCACATTGTTACTGAAACGAATAGGTACGCAGAGCAACTAAAATCGAAGATAAAATTCAAAAAATCTCGCCTGCAGTGGTGGCGAGGTACAACACCAACCGCACTCGAACTATTCTTAGGCATCGTTTTATGCATGGGGTTGTGCAACTTTCCAAAAATAATCAATTACTAGTCAAGCAGCATAATCTACAACAACAATATCAAAAACTATATAACAAGAAATCGCTTAGAACTAATACTAAGAGTATTACATTTCAATAATAACGAAGATGCTACAGTACCCCTTACTGACAGACTTCGTAAACTATCACGCTTTCTATCAAAACTAAAGGAGATATTTCAAGAAGTCATTGTTCCAGCTGAGAAACTGTGTATTGGTGAAACAATTGTACCATTTAGAGGACGACTGGCGTTCCGTGAATGTATCAAAAACAAGCGCCATAAGTACGGAGTAAAACTATACAAATTGTGTTTGAGGGTCGGAATATATATATATATATATATATATATATATATATATATATATATATATATATATATATATATATATATATATACGATCCCAACAGCTACTGTGGAAAGGACACTCATCCTTTGGGAGCTTCTGCCAATGTAGTTCTACAACTTTTACACCAGCGTTACATTGGCACATAAACTGTTGGAACATAAAACTCATCTAGTTGGGACAGTGAGACCAAAAAGAGAATTCAATAGCAAGGAGGTCGAAACCGCGAAAAGGCGAAGTCATAGCAAGAGAAAGTGATACAGGTGTGCTAATGCTGAAGAGGAAAGATAGGCGTGATGTTCTAGCACTAAGCACAAAACACACTCCCAATATGACAGAAACTATAAAGAAACGAGGAGAAAGTATTACAAAACCAGAGCTAATACTTGATTATAACAAATCTAAAGCATTTATAGATCTGTTAGATCAGCTAAAATCTTATAATCATGTTCTTCGACGAGGAGTAAAGTGGTATAGAAAGATAGCCTTCGAGTTTATTTTGGGAGCAAGTGTTATAAATTCGTACATTCTGTATAAGGAAATAACAAAAAGTAAAATTTCAATTACAGAATTCAAAGAAAAAATTTTAGAAAGCATATTTATACCCAAGACCGTTTTACAAGCACCAGTAAACGAAAAGCACGAATTAGAAGACTCCGGAAAAAGAAACCGTTGTGTAGTGTGTTATAACAACATATCCCAAGAATTTGACAGAAAACGGCAACAAAAAAAACTCCCCGATCGCCATGGAAATGCACAGCCTGTAGCAAGCACTACTGTGTGTCTTGTTTTTTTGATCATTTGAAGATCATGTTGCACAAAAAAGTTTGAACTGTTCTGTTTGTCATATATGTTATCTATTTCGTATGTGTAACTATATTCTTGTTTTTTGTTCTGTATTTACTGGTTTTGTATCAGTACTATTGCCACATGCAGCACTTTTCTGAATAAAACCATTTTCAAGCTACTCGAAATCTTTTTTTGTGTACAAATAATTGCTCAAACTAAGCATTAGAAACCAGAGATATAGTATTTTTGACTGTCAAAAGACTTCCAAATGAATAAAATAAATAAATAGAAGCGCACAGTTTGAAAGGGCCTATGAGACAAACGGAGAAGTGAAATCCCCGGGAAGTAAGCGTAGCAGGTCCACCTGGCCACCTACTTTAAACTTGCATAAAGATACGTGCAGTGTGCGGCATGGACGGAGTGCCATGCAACGCGAATGTACATTTAAGAGTGCGGCACCAGTGGCGAAACTACAAAATTTT
Source organism: Vesta saturnalis (assembly GCA_036346205.1). Lineage (NCBI taxonomy): Eukaryota > Metazoa > Arthropoda > Insecta > Coleoptera > Lampyridae > Vesta > Vesta saturnalis. The sequence goes on from JARFJB010000339.1 coordinate 2,856,272, forward strand.
TCTGGGGGCAGGCCCCACGGGCTCTTTTTGGGGAGGGGTGCGTATAAAAATTTTGTTGGGGCGTACACACCACTTTTTTGTAGATGCATGCGCATGAAAACTACGTCAATCTTGTTTTCACTCTCAATTTTAAACAGTTTTGGTTTTCATCATCATGGTTTGTCATATACCTACTTCAAGTAAAAGACTTTCTTGTTTTCACATTTTATTTAGGAAATATAACATATAAGTATGAATAAAAAAAACTTCAAACTAATTTTAGTTTTCTATCTGTTTTATAAAAACAGAGAGAACTTGTTCAGCCGACAATTTCTGCTTAACTAAAGCATTTTCGATACAAAGAAGTGATAAATTTGAAAATCTATCTTGTACCATTGTGGTTGTCAGCCATGTTTTTATCCACCTCATAGCGGAGAAACTTCTTTCGCAACCAGCTGAACTGATTGGAAGGCCTACAGCAATTTGTAGTAATTTGTAAAGATTTGGAGTCAGATCCCCCTTCACTTGAACTTTTAGATTTTCCAACGTGATTTTAAGATTTTATTTTGAATAAATTTCGTATCACTAAAACTTCAGCTTGAAGTGTTGAGATTTCGATATTGAAGGCCCTCTGATAATTGGCGACGAACTCAAATGCTTGATCTAAACCTAGCTTCATAAAGGAATCAATCGATCTTGCAAGGGGAAGATTTTCAAATCGTTTTTTCATATTGCCAATCACGTTGTCCATGACTTGGTAGTAAATGTTGACTTTCCAGTATTCGGGAGCTGTAGTTCCTGCAGGTATGTCGATCAGAGATGATTTACCCAGGGTTGAGTCAGATAGATATTCATTAAGCCTTTGTGGTTGCTTCCTTTTTTTTGAAATCCTTAAAGGCTCCAAACAAATGTCTTGTTCTCCTGAGAATTTTTCTATTTCACTCCACAGGTCCTCAAATTTGTTCCTCTTCTCTTCAAAGCTACTTATAGTGCTATCTATGATATCACTAGCCTGACCTAGTGTGGCATCTTTTCTCTGAAAATATTTACTCAGTACATTTGCGACCATTAACACTGAATGGAAGACGAACAAACAAACGATAAAATGTGGCTTTACCATTGCTGCCTGTATTCCAAGTGCTTCTACAGAATTTTTGTCTCGCCCTTGTTCAATTTCCTCATCCAGAGCATTTCGAATTGCTTGGAAATTTTTCAAAAGGGATTTGCAATTTTCATATCGACAACCCCACCTGGTACTGCTAAGACTTCCCATTTCGCCCCCCGACTTTATACTTAGAGAATCACGGGCGTTTATGAGATGAGAGTGATGACTGGGTTGAGAAAAGTAGACGTATATTGCCTCCAGAGTGTTGAAAAATGCAGCTGCAGTAGACACCTTAGCACAACTGTCGACGATTACCAAGTTCATCCTGTGTGCCAAGCAATGAAAGTAAATGGCTTGTGGATAATCCTCCCTTATTTTGGCTTGCAGTCCTTGGTGTTTCCCAGACATAACAGTGGCCCCATCATAAGATTGGCCAATTAATATGGCGTTATTCAACAAACTGCATTTACTTAGATACTTTTTAATAAGTATTTTTAAACTCTCGGCATCTCTAGAAGAAGAACAATCTACGAAACCAAGAAAACGTTCCTCAACTTCCAAGCCTACGGTATATCTGATTGCCACGGTCAATTGTTCTTGTTTGTAGCACCTAACTTCATCAACCATTATCGAAAAAAACCACATTGCCGCACTTCTTCTACAATCTGTTCAATAACAAGTTGAGATGCGATGCTTATTATTTCATTTTGTATTTTGGAACTGCAATAACTGATATGTCTGTCTAGATGCATCGAAAAATTCGTGTCATGTTTTGCCATAACTTCACCCAACTCCATAAAATTTTCTCAGTTAGTAGACGTTGCGTCTTCTCGGTGTCCTCGGAGTGGCAGCCCTTGACGTGTCAAGTATAAAATCATGTCGATTAATTTTATCATATAATCTCGGTTCTGTATTATCATTTCTTCATGTTGTATGGTTAGCTTCTTATGAACATCTCCGGCCTTCAAGGAATGCTTGTAGCCTACAAACCTTTGCATACAGTCACTGTGAGCCAAAGAGGTGTCATGTTTTTTCAGCGACTCACTTAGTTTCCTCCAATTACTGAACCCATTAATCGAAAACTTTTCATTTTGATCTCGAATATTTGCAGAATGCCGAAAATGTCTGCAGACAAAGCAGAACGCTTTATCTAACTTCACACTATATTCAAGCCACTGATAAATATCAATGAATTGAGACGAAAACGATCTCCGTCTATGTCCAAATGAACTTTTTGGAAAAACAACCCTTGGGCCCCTTGGCTGCGAAGGACCACTATCAAGAGTTCCCAGATCTTGATCTTCTGGATCATTTCGTCCTCTTTGATTTGTTTCTTCAGATGTAAAAACATCGCATGTTTTGCTACCTTGCCCTTCTTCAGCGGCTTTATTCACATCTTCTCGTATGCCTCCACCAACATTTTCTATATTTGAAGTTGAAGATTGTGTTAAATCACAAGCTATCTCAATATTTGTTTTGAGTCATATACTGGAGTAGACGTTTGCCTTGTCTTTGTCTCATCTTTGTCGGGTTGATTTGTGGTAGATTTGAAAAACGATCGTATGTCTTTGTCAAAATCCCTTTGCAGTTTTAACTTTAAACTATTATTATTGTTATTAGCTGAAACTTGTGATGCAATCTTTCCTTTTTTTTTCACCCATCAAAATTTTAACATCTTATAACACTCTAAAACAAACATACAAATAAGTAAAATTACCTTAGTCCTTAGTTGTTTGTGGCAGTTGGCCTTGGCAGTGGCTATTTGTTTGCTTTGATGTTTTATTTCACACAGCACTGTGCTGTCAGCACAGAAGACTCAGAACATGGAACACCGAACACAGGTTATATTGGCACTTGGCTCATAATAATAATTATAATATTACATAAAACATTAAACATAACTATAACAAGTACTAACCCCATGAATTCATCGTGCGCTGCAGCGTTGCTTATATAGGTACCGATGACGCAAGCAACCCTTCTCGAATCTTCTAGAAGTTCGGTGCTGCTGTCTGCGTCTGCCGAGGCATCGTAATTATGATTCACACATCTAGATTGTTCGGAATAATGAGTCACCATTTCCGGTATGTTACACTATTTTTAAGTTTCAAGTCTCGCTTCCTTTATAAAAAGTTATCTTTTAGAATGTTAATGTAAACTGTATGTAAACTAATCAAATCTACTAATCTTTGCGGCGTCTTTATGCTTGTTGGGTTTACTACATCGTGCAAGAGGAACTATACATGCTATTGTTTATGCATCAACACTCAACGCATATCAGTATCATGAACCAAAACAATTCCAAGAGCAGCACAGTCACAATCAGCAGTCTACCGCCGCCGCGCCGCTTAGCTAAACAAATATTATTTCACCGATACAACTTATGCTCGAATGACGAATATTCTAATGTCTTTACATAATAAATAATAATTAATAATTGTACTTATCACTATGTCACTATTACTACTCGTTTGTTTATCGCAATGGTTTAAGATTTAACGAATTAAGTTGTTAGATGGAATTTAAGATAAGAATGAAAAATGGGGAAGTGCTCTGTTTTTCTGGGGTGTGTCACGGCTTGCCTGGGGTGTGCCTGGAACACCTTGCACCCCCTAGTTTCGCCACTGTGCGGCACAAACCCTATGCCGCACTACACCAACCGAAATCAGGCGCGGCGGCACAAGTGAATGCTGCGCGGCGGTCAACATGTTAAGTATTGACAGTTACTCTGTTATTAGAATCGTAGTAAAGTCAAAGCAAAGTATCCTAAATAATAATGTTGAAAAAAATACGTGTACCTTGTTGCAGATTGGATAACTTTATAGCGCTAAACAACAATGAAATAAAACGGTTAATATTACTTACCAAGTTTTATCATGAAATTTATGAGCGGATGAGGTGAGATAATTTATAATAGACAAAAATCTAATTATAGATATAACTTACTAATTTACTTAAGAAACTACAGTTATCCTCACATTTATGATGGTTGTAATTTATATTCACTCATATTTATGAATGAAATAAATATGAAACACTACACTGTAAAATGATAGGAAGCACTTAGCGTTTACATATTGAAATTTGTAGGCTTTATTTATAAGCATATGGGTGAGTACTCAAAAAAAGTTTTGTTAATTATTTGAATGAAAACGAAATTTAACACTAAATGGAATTAACCACATAATAATGATAAAAGATTAATGAACACACAAAGTTGCCATTTTTGGTGTTACAGATTGTTTATTGCAACATTACTTGCACAGGTACAATGTAATGATTGTAAGACCGAAATATGAAACAGTTCTTTAAATCAGTGATGAAGGGGAAATGGTCAAGGTGTAAAGTGTATAATGATTTTTACCTTTTGCACATATTAATAAATATTACTTTACGCCTTTTGAGGATATGGCAAGGTGCATGTGATTATTTCTCTGCAAATACAGTTAATTGCTGATAAGAATTAATATTATTAGATAATCATAATCCCATTTCATATAATATTTCAATGAACATAATACAGTCTAAGCGGATAAGAAAAAAATGCTGCATTTCGTGATGAAAGCAAACGACTTTGTACAGTTATTCCTAATATCAAAACAAACGATTTTGCCAGAGGATCCATTAACTTCATCCCTTAAGATTCAAAATGGCGGCTTTTTTTTGAAAAAAAATAGTTATATAATAAAAAAAAATTAAGTTAGAAATTATAAGTTAAAAAGTAGCGTAAATGAAAATACTTTAAAACTATAATGTAAGATTTTCATATTTTGTTTAAAGTGTCAATTTTGCCAAAATGGCGACTTTTACAGATGGCGCCAAAACAGAAAATTACAAGTACTTTATTTTTGATCTTTTTAACAAAAGATCTACACAGAAATTAACTAAAACTTTTTGTTTTTATTTTTAAAAACGTAAATAAATTAAAAATGGCGCGCATTTTTCAAGATTGTGGAAAATTTTAAAACTTTTCTGGAATAAACGGTAGATAAGACTTTCTGTAGGGTATTTTTTTAGTAGGTGATTGTTTTTAAAAGATTGTATTAACAGTATACAAAGAAAAAATTAAACATTATAAAAATTTTATTAAATTATTTTTAAGTTGTAACTATTAATATTAACAAAAAAAAAATCAAAATTAAAATCAAAAAAAAATTAGTTGTCCTCAATGGGCCACGATGAACTAAAAAATAAAGTTATAATTTATATTACAATTAAGAAAACAACTAGGTATATAATTTTTGTTGTCACAGTCGCCTTTGCAACTGGTGCACTGAAGCGTACAAAGCATGACAGCATGTGCATCGTATTGTCACACAACTTGACTTGCACCCATAATGGCCCAAAAAAAGAAGTTCTTCCCAAACCTGACTTGATTCCAACCATTTGGGCAACCGTGTACTTTGTGATTGCGATAATTCCCATCCCCAAGAGGTTGGGTAGGCGAAATCACTTCGTTGCATCTCAACACATTTCCCCATATATATCCTGCCTGATACATGGCTTGTAAACTGTGCTGATGCACCGAAGCAATTGTAGGTGGAATCATCTGCACAAGTTTGTTCTTGGTTGCAAAAAAATGTTTGCGGACCTTGTGCAAAGAACGGTGTTGTTTGGGGATCATAAAAAACACAAATAAATTTTTCTAAAAGATCAAGTGACCTTTCGGATAGATTTTACAACGGGGTCGAAAGCGTCATTTCAGGATGCTGTATCCACGTTTTGAAGCAAGTTTTTCTTTCTTTTGACGCAAAATAGGAAATAGTGTCGCAATCTGTAAAAGCGTGACAACCCTGAAGGGCTTCAGACTTTTTACTTCCCAAAGAAGATAGCAATTTTATGAACAGCAACGTATCGTCGTTTGTTGCCTGTACCAGTCAAAATCCACAACTAATCTAGTCCTTTTCCTTGTAACACTTCACAATTAGAAATGAACAGTATCAAAATATCTGTATCTGGTCTTACAAGTACTTTTTTTTGCACCTTGTCCAATGAGATCTTGGGCATGCCAAACAAGGCGACCATCAGCTTCTTCCATGTGAAAAGTTTGCCCAGCATTAGAAGTACAAAGATCATTGGAAGTGTAAATCGTATCACTAATATTGGTAACTACATTAAATCCGGAAAATTTATTCAAAAATTCTCGTCCCAAGGATTCAAAAAGTTCTGATTTGTTTGCATTATTACCCAAAGTCGGACCAATTAGTAGGTAAAGAACAATTGGGCACAACTTGGCGTCAAAAACCAGTACCACGACCTTCCCGTTCTTGACTCTTAAGGCACTTTTCTAAATAAAGATCCCATACAAAATCAACTCTTGTTGAAGAGACTGATATCACGTGTTGAGTAACGTGAGGTTTTAAATCAAGACTAAAGTAATCTTGAAATTTTTTTGAATTTTTGGGTCGAATCGTTGAATTAATGCTGCGCCATCATAAATGGTGCCATCAAAGTGACGGGGAACTTCGATACATTTTAAAAATCTTTACCGACATTTTTGTTAGCAATATCAGGTAAAAAACATATATTAAAATAATACCTTTAGAAGTGTTTTCTCCTTCAACTGTACCATAAATTGAACTGAAATTTTTTATACAACGTGTCTCACTAAAATACGATTGAGTGAATGGATGGATATAAACAGACCATCACATACCCAACATTAACTATTTTAGAAAGTAATACAGAAAACCGGAATACCGTTACTCGTATTTAACAATCATATTGTACATACAAAAATTTACATTCACGCAGAATTTACTTTAAATAATTGCGTCTTCAGATTACATAAAACTATTGTATACTCAAGTACGTTCACACACACACACACACACACACACACACACACACACACACACACACACACACACACACACACACACACACACACAGACACACACACCCATGCACACGCACACGCACGCACACACACACAGATGTGATTCACATTATATGGATTTTTATCAGTTGGGATTAATAGCAATATCAACTAAACGTTTTAAAAAATAAGAGTGACGTAATCTAATTTTATTTGAAATTTCATGGAGAGCATCATCATCATCGAGATTTTGAGATACAATCACCTCATCGTCTTCATCTTGAACGATTATATTGTAACAACCTATAAAAGTAGCTAATAACCCCTGACATATTCTATCAGACACTATTATTATTATTATTACATGGACATGAGGTTAGCCCTAAATTAACTGGTTTCAACACGGCTCTGGAAATGTTGCACACGCTTCAAATCTTTCAGTTCGTTCGCAGAAGTTGTACCGTATTCATTTCCTTCATTTTTTATCTGCATTCTGTTTCGAGACAGTAGTACGTTTTCTAATACATAAACAGAATCTTCAATACTGTGATGCGAGTAGCAGCAAAACACATTAGCTAGTTAGTTTCACCTCTATATTATTTTACATGCAAGCCTGACCTTATCATAAATAAGTACATCTGTCAAAAAGCTACTTAAACAAAACTGCACGGGATGGGCATAGCAAGCAGCGCTTCCAATTATAGCTTTTAGTCTACACAATAGTGCACGTACGCACGCCCGTACGCGCGCGCTCGCACATACGCATTACCGTACGCACGCCCGTACGCACGCACGCACGCACGCACGCTTGTACGCACGTTTGTACGTACGCACGCACACACGCTTGTACGTACGCACGCACGTACGCACGCTCGCACACTCGTACGTACGCACGCTCGCACGCACGTACGTACGCACGTACACACACGTACGCACACACACACACACGCACACACACACACACACACACACACACACACACACACATACACCACACCACACACACACACACACACACACACACACACACACACACACACACACACACACACACACACACATGCACACGCACACGCACACGCACGCACACACACACACTCACACAGACACAAACACACACATGCACACGCACACGCACGCACACACACATGTGATTCACATTATATGGATTTTTATCAGTTGGGATTAATAGCAATATCAACTAAACGTTTTAAAAAATAAGAGTGACGTAATCTAATTTTATTTAAAATTTCATGGAGAGCATCATCATCATCGAGATTTTGAGATACAATCACCTCATCGTCTTCATCTTGAACGATTATATTGTAACAACCTATAAAAGTAGCTAATAACCCCTGACAGATTCTATCAGATACTATTATTATTATTATTACATGGACATGAGGTTAGCCCTAAATTAACTGGTTTCAACACGGCTCTGGAAATGTTGCACACGCTTCAAATCTTTCAGTTCGTTCGCAGAAGTTGTACCGTATTCATTTCCTTCATTTTTTATCTGCATTCTGTTTCGAGACAGTAGTACGTTTTCTAATACATAAACAGAATCTTCAATACTGTGATGCGTGTAGCATCAAAACACATTAGCTAGTTAGTTTCACCTCTATATTATTTTACATGCAAGCCTGACCTTATCATAAATAAGTACATCTGTCAAAAAGCTACTTAAACAAAACTGCACGGGATGAGCATAGCAAGCAGCGCTTCCAATTATAGCTTTTAATCTACACAATAGTGCACGTACGCACGCCCGTACGCGCGCACTCGCACATACGCACCACCGTACGCACACCCGTACGCACGCACGCACGCACGCTTGTACGTACGCACGACACACACACACACACACACACACACACACACACACACAACACACAACACACACACACACACACGCACACACGCACACACACGACACACACACACACACACACACTCACACACACACTGGCACACACACGCACACGTACACGCACACGCACACACACACACACACACACACACACACACACACACGAGAGTGCGAAAACATGCAAACGTAAAAACACACTAACACAAAAACACGCAAACACTAAAACACGCCAAATCGAAAACACGCTAACACAAAAATACGCAAACGCGAAGACATACAAATGCGAAAACGCGTAAAACGAAAACACGCAAATACGAAAACGCGTAAAACGAAAACACACAAACGAAGACAAGCCAACACAAGAAGAACACGCAAAACGAAAACTCGTAAACGTGCAAACATGAATCAAGACGGTGGAGTACCGTTAGAAAAAAAAAACAGGTTTGTTAACAAAATTGAAGGAAAGCTTAACGTTTGAAAATATATTATTATTATTATAAACAACGATACATCGTTATTATTTAATAACATGCTTTATCGGTTTTCTTCTTCTTCTTGAACCGTGATTCGGCGTCATCATCATTGTGATTTTGAGATTCGCCCTTCTCCCCTACCTCATCGCTCTTCTTTCTCTTCTGTGAACCATCACCATCACCTTGGATGTGAGATACATTCAGCTCAACCACGTTATTGCTTTCATCATTATCTTGAACGGTTATGTTATAACAGTTTATTAACAAGTCAGTAAAATCTCGTATGTCCGCTGATGTTGGCTCATAAACAGGAGAATATATTATAATAATGCTCACTCGATGACAGTTACAGTTTAAAGAGCGAAATACATGAGAAACAAGTACGCAGCTAGCCTAGGGTCTTGTGCGCAAGCGCTCGTCAATGTTCGGGTAGAATTGGTTATCTTCGGGGGATATCTGAAGTATTGACCTAACCACGCGCTAACATCGCCCATGGGACATGTTTATAAATCTAAACGCCTCTTTTATGGTCGAGGTATTTTCTCCTAAGCCGTCTTAGGAGAAAATACCTCGACCATAAATGCACGCAGTTAATGCGAAAGGAATTAAAGAAGAACTGCTGTTTGTTTTTTCAAATTTTGTTTGTTTGTCAAAAACAATTACTTTATTAGAAAGACAAGGTTGTTCAATTTCAGAAAGTATTAATCTGGTAGATAATATTAGTACCTCTCTTGCTAAAGTTAAAGATCCAAAGGACCTTGCAGTATATGAAAAGATGAAATATGTTTTAGAGAAAAATGTAGGTTTTGCCTCAAATAAAAAAATAGATGACGCAATAACTGGTCAAGCTACTATCGCAGATGAACTGAAAGAATATAGCATAGTCGAATTCAACAATTATAAATACGCTCCAGTTACATCTTGCGATGTTGAAAGGAGTTTTTCCAAGTATAAAAATATTTTTACAGACAATCGACAAAGTTTTACTTTTGATAATTTAAAAATGTATATAATTGTAAATAGTAATTCATTTAATATATAGGCTAAATTAACTTTGTAAAGTTGTATTATCTTTTATAAATAAAATAAAAATAATGTGATTATTTTTATTTTTTTTTTCCGAACTGCAAAACGCATATTTTCTATAAGATATTACTTTTAATGCATATATTTCCAATTTTAAGAGCATATTTAAGTACATATTTCAGCATTTTATAGTGCATAAGTGCATGCATATTTTGGCATTTTTAAGTGCATACAAATCCTAGTCCTAGTTATCATGCTTTCATCAGACCAAATTATTTTAAAGGGAAAATTTAGATCTTCATCACATTTTCTAGTATACCATTCGCAAAAAGCTACTCGGCGCTCCTGATCAGCTGATCTAAGATCTCGACAAACTCAAAATTTATACGAATGAAACTTATTCTTATTTAAAATGGATTCTGCTGTAGAGTTACCAGTACGATGTTCAATTTGTCTTGTCGATATCTCCGGGTTTTCAACAACGGCTTGTAAAACGGTATTAGCATTTTCATCAGATTGTTGTTGACTACACCATTTCTGTGGGACAAGATGTAGCATGTCAACATATCGTTTGTAAAAATTCGTCTTTCCATAGATACACTTATTGATTAATTCTAATTATAAATTAGTACCACGAAGTAATCGTAATAAAAACAACTTAAAATACGTACAATTCAAATTACAACAAAGATCTCAACGCAATAAAACTAAATTAAACAGTTTTCAACAAAATGATAAACAAGTGTTAAATATTAACTGATATATGAAAATTGAAAATCCGATTTTTTCAGCTTCAAAACCATAATATGTATACATGTTTAAATTCGTAATAAAAAATACTATCGAATACAGAGTGTTTCGTTGGTTGCGGCGATATAATAAAAGTTGATGATCGTTTCTCGGAGACGAAACGTCTAATAAAAAATTTGAAAACGCCATCTAATAGAATTCAAAATGCGACAATGAAGAAGTACCTTTGGTTATTAAAAATCTTTTAAAATAAATGAAGGAATTACGAAAAAAGAAAAACCCTAATATCGAATTTTGTTTTAAATTTCAGAAATGATGAATAATAATGAACTTTTGCAAACCACATCTGAACATGCCCTAAATTATACAATTTTTCTCTAATTTAACCGCCTTCGTATCTCTTACCGTTTTCAAGATCCCCATGCTGATCATCCTTATCTTGGGCATGTTGTATAATATTTTATACATTCTAAATAATACATTTTGATAATAACAAAGAATATATAACTACAGAATATTATCAAATACAAAATATGCAAATTTACAAATGTGCAGATAGTCAACCCCAAAATATGCAAACACCCAGAACTAGGGAACAAATGCTTCGCACAATGATCCCACTTAATGGTCCATTCACTGCCTCAGTCCTTTAGACACTGAAATAAGAGTAGCGATATATGCGCTTTACGTGACACTATCAAGGCAAAATCAACTCTTACTTTGTGGATTTTCTCCAGTTTTCCTAACGCAGGGTGCATACTGTCCCTAATTTCAAAAGTTTACACTAAAGGTAAATGAAGCTACGCCGGAAACAGTTGCTACACAAATAGATGAATTATTGTTAAACAGGCAAAATAGGAAACGGAACTAGCATGCAAGTAAGTGTGCGACCACAATACGATACAATGTAAACCCTCCTAAACATACTAGACAGGTGAATACGCACACCCCAAACCAAAGTTAACTAATCGACAAACTCCCTAACACACCAAAGTTGCACGAGCCAGGCAAGACAAAATACCAAAGAAGTTAAAAAATGTAATACGTGTAAATCAAGGAAACTAAACTAGCTGTGTAACAAACACACAAGTACACTAGCATATAACCGCATACACAGCCGCGTAGTCATACATGCGTACGAACGCATGCACAGACGTGGATACACATACACGTACGCACACTCGCCAGAACGTACGTACGCACACACACACACACACACACACACACACACACACACACACACACACACACACACACACACACTGCACACGACACGACGCACGCACAGGCACGGCGCTCGCAAGAACGCACACACACACACACACACACACAACACACACACACACACACACACACGCACACGCACAGCACACAACACGCCACACACGTACACGCACACATTTAACACATATTTATCCTACCGATGGTGCACAGAAAGGCGTTATTTTGATAAAAGCATAAGTATGATCCACCAATGAATACGCCTCATTTCGATAAGTGGTGACACAAACATATCGAAATGACACAAAAATTTGGCTGAAAGCACAAGTGTATTCATAATCTCAGTGCAGCATCCATCTCAGATTAGTGTGCAGAATGAAATTCTAATACGGTAAATCTTTCTTGTAAAGTACGCGCAAATACAGGTGCATAATCAGAATTTGATACGTTAAAGTGAGGTTAGCTATCCAAATAAAATATACGCTTGTGGAACAAATAACCTTCGAGCTTAGTGCATAGCAAGATCTTAAAAAAAGGTATAGCACGAAGGATTACTAATAGAATCTCGCGTTGCTTTCTTTATCTAGGTGCCTTTGACAGATTATTACCCAAACCCTTGAAATGATGTCCTTTTGAAGAAGTTACACTTTAACTTGACGCAACGTCTAAGGTGTTTTTGGCAGGATATCGCCTCAAGGTCTTAAAATAATCTCCTTTTGACGAGAACATTCTTGAAATGTCCCCAGCATTTAAAGTTTTGAATCTCAAACTTACCCTACATATTTAAAATCCTTCTGATAGATTCTTAAAATTGGACCAAAATGTGAAAGCAAAGTAGATCTTAAAAATAGACTCTACTAAGCTCGCATGTAATTCTGGTTGCTGCTCAAGCGTGTGATTTAGTTGGACGATGCGAAGAGAATATTCATTGTATCATATGAAATTCTGATTCTGCACATGCACATTAATCGGAGAATACTTAATTCTGCACCGAGATGATGGACCAATCGGTGGGCGACACTTGGGTTTTCAACGCATAAGGATAGCCCATAAGTGGGTCACATTTGAGTTTTACTGTTTTTACAAAATAAATCTTGACCTACCGGTTGGTCATACAGTTATCGAACTACGGCCTTTTTTTGCACTACCAGTTAGTAGCAATCGTATCTAATGAATAACAGTGACTCCCCGTTGCCACATACTAGTTTTTTTAGTGAGATAAGAGCTTTTTTGTCGAAAAAAAGATCTTTCTGTCTACTACACCACACTAGTGGTTTTTTCATACCCATTAAGATGACTCATTTGAACGTATACTTGAGCATTTGTTTGTTTTTTTTTTGTTTTCGGTGTTGTGATAACCCCATAGCGATAATGCGCGAGGGTCTGAAATGTATCTGAGCTTGATTTAATTTCTCTTAATTGGATTTTGGCAAAATCCAGCATCGCAGAGGGCGGCGTTGTAGGCGCAATTATTGGTTTTATCAGTTATTTCTGAAACAGTTCCATATTTCAAAAATATAAACATTCTATCGTATAGAACTTAAAAGTGTAGATTAGTGCAAACAATGTGGAAGAGTCCTCTTAATAGAAATATGTTTAGACATATTTCTTAAAATGATTCAATGTTACATAATTTTTCTTTATAAAATTACTTGATACGAAAAAAATAAGCCTTAAACATTAATTAAATACGATTTAAAATTAATGAACTGTAATCACGATATTTAAGAGAAGCGTTTAGCGTGTGTTTGTTAAGATTGGCAACTAAATGTTTATTAACGTTAATGACGCATGAGGATTAAACGCCTAACTAATATAAATCATTATCGTTGCTTTGACGACGTTGTCTATTTTCATTATGAACATATTACAAAAGAGGATGTATAATTATCCTAAAAATGGATGCTATTTATTTCTTTTAATTTCTAATTTGCTGTTTAATCACTCAATTTCCTTTCTGTATTATTCTATATACAACGTGTGGTGTGTGTGTGTGTGTGTGTGTGTGTGTGTGTGTGTGTGTGTGTGTGTGTGTGTGTGTGTGTGTGTGTGTGTGTGTGTGTGTGTGTGTGTGTGTGTGTGTGTGTGTGTGTGTGTGTGTGTGTGTGTGTGTGTGTGTGTGTGTGTGTGTGTGTGTGTGTGTGTGTGTGTGTGCGTGCGTGCGCGCTGTGTGTGTGTGCGTGCGTATATATATATATATATATATATATATATATATATATATATATATATATATATATATATATATATATATATATATATATATATATATATATATATATATATATATATATATATATATATATATATATTCTTTTTAATCATTTATACATTGTCCATTTTTGTTCTTATAAAACAGATCAAAATGCTTTCTTGTTTTGCGCGTAGTGATTAATTCCAAGTCTTTTTAAGTCTGGCAGTTGAGAGCAACTGTCGCGTGTACTAGTCTCCTAAGCACTTTCATCCCTTATTCAGAAAATAGGGAATATCTACCTACCTATTTTGTATATAAACGTTTTTATATATTTCTTTCTTCCCAAAACTTGGGCAAGTTGTAGAGTTGACATGTTTTGCATTACATACGTTGTAACATACTAATAGTGATCTTTATGATACTCTTATATTTGTTGGTACTTTATGGTCACTAGCAAAGCACTAATTGCTTGGGAATTATTTTTATTTTGGTGGTGTACAATCGCGCAGTTTATTATCCTACAATTTATTATAACGTTTACAAGATGAAGAGATTGTGGTTCTATTCAGGGTGTGCGAAGAAAAGTGGACGTTAAAAACTTATTCTGAAAGTAAAAGTCCAAGGCGGATGCTTTGCGCACTATATAAACACTAATTTTTCTTGTTAGTGATACATTCTTAAGTTGGGTCCCCCAGGTACCATATCTTGAAAAACGCAATTTGAACTTATTTGCAATAATTTAAATTCAGGAACAAAACAATCGCTAAGTGATTTATCTTGACCTGACTGACAATAACGTCACTATTATTCAAATTAATTGCCTGCCTTACTTTGACATTCCGGGTAATAATTAAAACATTAGACTTTATTTACTAGTCTGATATTTAATTACTCGTAAACCATAAATGTGATCAAACGAAGTGGCCGTCTAGTGTTAGGTACGTTGTGCTATCTAAATGAGATAGTCTGGATAAGGTACGTGTTGCATCATACGCGGCAGGTAAAAAAATGAAACTGTTCAAATTAAAATCAATGAACTTTGCGCAATGGTGGTTCATCCCGTTAATCTACCATTGTAGGAAAGAACCACCAATAAAACCCACTTTATTTATAAATAAGTAATTGCACAAGTACATTAATAAAAACAATGAAGTAGTTAAATATATAACAAAACACCATTAAATCAGGTTAAAGTGCATACAAAATTATAACATTAAGAGAACAAGAATAAAAAGCTGTTTAGCTACACAGAAACACAATAATAAAAAACCACATGCAGTCACACGCACAATTGGGTCATAAATAATCAAAATAGAAAATCATAATAGAAATCGTAACACCAAACATGTGGCCCTTTTAAAACCAATCATGCCGGTCTTTAAGTAAATAAGCACATAAAATAACAAAGCAAATTATGGTACATATAAAATACAATAACAGTAAAATTGCACAGGTAATAGGGTAAAGGCGAGGACAAAAGAGAACAGACAAGGGATTTACAAGTACCCAATTGTTTAGTGACAACTAAAGCACAAACTACATAAGTCACATTGTAATAAAGCACATACAAAGAGAAATCAGCTCGTAGGAAAATAATTCTACTTCAACAAACTGACCAAAAAACTCATTAAAACAAAGCCTTACAAGGGTAAGTTATAAATAGATCACTAACGTGACCGATACATAAGTTTTAGTGCGTTAGAAAATACCGTGCTCTCTTCTCCGGTTACCCGCTTATCTATACAACAAATAAAAACAATGGAAATGAAAATTCGAGGTGTTTAATGGTATGGCTTGGGAGTGTGTACCAACTGGCAATTGACTTTTACAATTAATAACCAGCAGCATCCTGTACCCATTCACCAGCCACTTATACACAATTATAAATGCAACCAACAACCAACAATGCTAATTCGCACAAGCACCAGCGGAGAGGGCCCTGTACTGTCCTTTTATTTTAGCAGATTTCAGATTAATGAGTCCGCGTACAAATAAGATACCTTTGCAAGACAATGTTTGGTATTTAATATGTTATCTAGGCTGGTAAAATGATTAGATGCGAGCTTTCAGTTATATAAAAATACATACTTACACTAGAATAAATATTCTCTTAATTGTTCACAGATACAAATCGTCAACATACGCGGTTTAACCTCTAACCCTCAAAGACAACTTAGTGTTGGCGAATTCAAAAGAAAAATGTACACGCAAGAATTATTTTAAAGACAGATTGTTTACAATGAAGGTGTTTAATTAACCCAAAAATCGATCTCGCTCGATTGACACTATAACTGGAACTGCCTTCTCCCCCGATTAAAACCCAACCATCATTACCCCCGAAATCAACCCCCGTCTTTCAAAAGTAATAAATAAACAAGAAACATTAATTTACGTTAGAGCAGTTTCATATTAATTATTGCACATCTTAATTTTGAAAACATGCATTCGTCTTTAACAACACTACATGCCTCTAGAAGTTTCAAGTAATAAACAAAGATGTCTTTTGATTGCGATCTATATCGACACCATTACTTATTAAGCTAGTGACATTTTTCCATGCAGAATCGTCGCATAAGAAATTACAAGGATTCGTTATGCTCCTTCAGTAAAGAATTTTTAAGCGTGCACGTGCCACTCATTCCCTAACATGTGTTTACGTACATATTAGTTACAAACAATCCTACATTTCTAAGATAAAAATATGTAAATAAAAATAAAAATAAATAAAAACATTAACAAATTACGACGTATTATTAAAAATCCGCTAATCATCTTTTCTATCGTGTTAACAATGGCGATATGACAAACGTTTATTACAATAATAAAATTTTCGCGGTCCGCTGCGTACACTTGTACATTAGATTACTGAACACTAGCTTGACGCTGCTAATAGTAATCTTTATGATACACTAATGATCTTTTATTGTGTAACTAGTTTTAATCACTGCGGACGAGAATTTGTTTTTTACTAAAATTATTGCAAGTAAACGTGGAAAGTGATGCACTAATTTCTTTGTTAATACTTTTTGCACCCATAATTAAAAAACTAAAATGATTAGTGTTTTCTATCGGTGATTATTGTTAAAACATATTTTGCGCTTAGCATATATATTTAGCGACAGCTGATTAGTTTCGAATTTGAATTGCTGAAAATGGAAACGAATAAACCTTAATTCGCGGTTGTTTACTCTATAAATACAAACTTGGTACTAAAGCCGCAGTGGCGCCAAGAAAAATATGTACTGCTTTCGGAGATGATGCCGTAAGTGATCGAACAGCACAGATGTGGTTCAAGAAATGTTCTTCGGGAGATTTCAGCTTGACCGATGAAACACGCTCTGGGAGACCGAAGATCATAAACAACGAGGATCTTAAACAGGTTGGGAAGACAAGTTCCAGTGTAACGTGCCTAGATCTTGCAGGAACGTTCAATGTGAGTGATGAAACCATTCGTTTGCACCTTTATCAGCTAGAAAAAACGTGGAAGTTAAGCAAATGGGTCACACATGAACTATCAAACCATAACAAATTAAGTCGTCTTATTGTTTGCTCGAAAAAACTTTTACGTAACAACAAGAAACCATTTCTTGATCGGTTGTTACCCCTAAAGTTTGCTCGCACCCAAACAAGATTTTATTATGTATTTGGTGGACAGCGACCGGAATAGTCCATTAGGAATTTTTGGAAAGCATAAAACCATCTCTGCGAACTTATATTGTGAACAGCTTCTGCAAGTATAAACAGAACTCATCCAAAACGCCTTTTTTAGTCAATCGAAAGAAAGTGCTATTGTTACAGGATAACGCGAGACCGCATACCGCAAGATTGACCCGGGAAAGAATTGCTGAACTTGGCTGAAAAACGTGTCTCTACCCTCCATATTCTCCTGACATTTGACCAGGTGATTACCACCTCTTTCGTCTCTTGACAACTGTATGTGACACAGACAGTTCAAAACAAGACTTAATGTTATAAATGCAATGTATCAATTTTTTGATTCTACATTCATAGAATTTTATAAGAGCGGCATATAAAAATTGGTGTTACGTTGACAAAATGTCATTAATTGTGATGGTGTCTATTTCAATAAGTAATAATGTATTATTGTTTGTTAACCTTCCGCGACTAACATACGGTCTGTGAGACCGACTCAACAATCTTTCTTGAATATTTCCGAATCAGTCGCGATCCGGACCGAGCCCTCCCCAATACCTTCCTATCCCAAAAACCTTTAGTTAGTGTCGATTTGTCAAGTCTTTAACGTGCGTCTGTTCAAAGTTATTTTTAAAGTCGGGCTAGGAGACGGATGTTAGTTACGAAATGAGTGATTATCATAAACATAAAAAGTAAGTACAAGCTGTTTACTTGAACCGAATAGATTTCGTGAGCCTTGTTTTATTGGTAAAGATGGAACTAGGTGGAAAAAACATTTGGGGAATAGCCCAAATGTTCGCATACGTGCTCATAACATTATTACCCAATTGCCAGGAGTGATAGGCGAAGCTAAGCAGAAGAAAACACCGATTTGAACTATGGAGCTTGTTTCTTACAAATGATATGTTGGAGAAAATTGCTTACTATACTAATATCCATATTGAATTAAAACAATATTCTGAAGAGTATCGAACAGCAAGACCAACTGACATTGATGAACTTAAAGCTCTACTCGGACTGCTTTATATTGCCGGCAAAAGAAAGAGTAATCATGAAAATATTATTGATCTTTTCAGAACAAATGGTTTGGGATTAGAAATATTTAGATTGACAATGTCCCTAGAAAGATTCAAATTTTTGCTTCAAAATTTTCGTTTGGACAACAAAACAACGAGGCAAGAAAGGTAAAAGAAGACAAGTTCGCAGCAGTAAGAGAATATTTCGACGAGTTTTTCCAAACAAAATGTGTTTTTCTCTCACATATGCTATGACGAAACGTTATGGACGATGTGGTTTCAAGTATAATTCCGTCAAACAATAAATATGGACTAAAGGTATATCTTTGGTGGATGCGAAAATGTTCTACACTGCCAAAATGGAAAATATGTTGACAACAGCCAATAGGTCCATATGAAATTACATCAACATTGCTCTGGTGCCAATTGTGAACCAATTTATCAAAATATGTACTATGGATAATTTACAAGTACTGATTTAGCCATTCAATGAATATAATTGTTTGACATTAAACAATAATAACAACAGAAGACACGAAAATAAAGACTGAAACATGTTTGCCTAAGAAAAAGTATTTGGTTCAGTTTATTCCAAGGCATAACAAAATGTGTTTATTCTCTACTATGCATCGAGATATGCTATGGACAAAACACAGGTAAACCAGAAATGATTATTGACTACAATCAAACGAAATGTCGACACGGTGGACAATCTGTGCAGCTACAACTGTGCGAATTACAGACCTGCCAATGGTAATTTTCATGGTACATTAAATGCCAGTATCACTTATGTTATACATAAAAATAATAACCAAGAAAACTATCTGAAGATCATTCCTAGAAAGTTTGGGGTATCAGTTAGTCGAACTCATATACGCCTGAACTCAACATCTTCCAAGAACAATCAGATTGAGAATTCAAGATATCTATAATATTCAGATATTGAACAGTAACCTCAGCGAATCACATGGACATGTTTTACTGTTTAAGAAAAGCAGAAAGACCAGATACAGTTGCCACAGATGTAGAAAGTACATGTGTTTGGAGCATTTAACTCCAATTTGTCGAGAATGCGTAGAAAACGGGCAATAGACTATGTTTTAAAATTCAGTTCCACGATTAATGTTTCTAGCTTTTGCTATTTTTTTATTACTTATTAATGCTTTAACAATACTTTTATACTTAATTTTTTCCAAATAGAAAATGTTAGTTTTTAGTTCAGTATGTTCTTTTAATTTCGTATTTTTTTCGACTTGTTTAGTTAAAAATTTTGCAGCAACGTTTGAAAATAAGCTATAAAAGCAAAACCCAATTTGTTGTGTTTTTATTACCCTACTTTAAACAGAAAAACACTAACACGTATTTTTTTTCATTGGAAATTATTTTATTTTTGGTCGGTCGCTGAGACCGATGTTAGCTTATGTGTCTCATCGAGGCATGTTAGTCGCGAAAGGTTAATAAATATTTTTATTTTACCATAAAAAACAGCACGAACTGATTTGGTTACCTGATATTTACTCCACATAGAGTTTATCCGAACTTCTAAATCCAAAATATGAATATTGACCCTAAACCACCCGCTGATAAACTTTTAAAATTTTGTAGTGAATACAATATTAGTAACTAAAACTTTCCAAGTAGGAAACCTAATATCTTAAGACAAACTAAAAGTGGTAAGGAATTTTTGTTCGTATAGTTACAATTTCAATCATTTGCATTCTATAGTAAAGCGTTATTGGTGCTCAAATCAAAAGGTTTAAAAAAATGACTTAACTGTCCAGGATTTTTCTTTGGATTAATTAAAATCTGTTACATTCAATAAACATCAATTTTGTGTCACATTAAGTTATTAATGGTATTGTAACTGTTAAATGTATAACAATAATGCTATTTCAATTTGAATGTAGGCTATTAATTGTTATATAACGCAACGTAAGCCATCCATTACAACTTTATCTCACCATTTATCGTTTTAATATTGTCGAGGGGAATTGTAGCTGTACTATCAACACACCACCACAACGTATTATTACAAACATCATTTATTATGCTTACGTTCGAAATATTTTTGTGTAAATGTCTATTAAAAACGACATAAGGCACATTTGCATGAGTAAACAAGATATAATACAACGACCGATTTAAACCGTAATTGCAGATTAAGGTAAAAGCTTGAATGATCGGAGTGCAAATTCTACCACTTTCATTACATAGCTTCGTTACCCATAATGTTTCTTTGTATAGGGTTAGGTATAATAGTTAATGAACTGTTAAGTGTTATGTGTGTAATGCTAAATATTCATTTAAGTCACATTCTGTAATAAGATTTTATAAACATTATATTAATTATTTAAATTGCTTTTAGGGTAGTTTAAATTTTAAGACGCTATTTAAAACTGGCTTTAGTGTTGGTAGTTAGATGCGCCTTAAATTACGTTTTCTCAAAATTTAGAAATATCTCAATTTAAGCGGATTAGCAACGTTGTCCTGTTTTCTTTTAATTCCTTGCAATGGCCACAGGTATACAAGCATAAATCTGTGCAACGTCCATGACCACAGTTATTTCAAGGCATGTCACAGCCTTTAATATCGATTTCATTT
Organism: Vesta saturnalis; assembly: GCA_036346205.1. NCBI lineage: Eukaryota > Metazoa > Arthropoda > Insecta > Coleoptera > Lampyridae > Vesta > Vesta saturnalis. Next base: position 2,877,979 of record JARFJB010000339.1, read on the forward strand.
ACAGATGTTTGATTTGGTAGTTTAAAACTAAAATTTGGATACTGTGCAAATAAGTTGCTTTTAAATACGGTTTTATATAGTTTTACCCATTAACGCCCAAAGAATTTTTACCTAATGTATATTTTTTCAATATGTATATTTGTATTTAGTTTCGTCCCACAAGCACAAAAAAATATTTAAGAAAAATATTCGTAGGTTATATTCCAAGACCTATGAATTTTGACGGTTAAAACTACAGCAGCTTTTTTTTTTTAATTTTTTTTTTATGAATGTGGACCTGAACAGGCTAAATTTGGCCTATCGTGCTAAAGCACTCAGGAACACTTAGGAGAACGAATAAAGGGATAATGAATTGCCAATAGATGGCTATGAACAGCTACCTTAAATTTTCTCATATCATAAGTGAGAGGAAAACAGGAACTAGGGAGATCATTCCAGAGCTTAGAAGCCGTGTAGAAAAATGTGGATTGCGCCCGTTTGGTACGACAAGTGGAGATTTGTACTGCATATTGATCATGTCAATGAACGAACCGAGCGTTTCTCGCAAAGATAGCCCGAGATGGTATCAAAGAATACAATTCAGCAGCACAATAGTCGTTGTAATAACGATAATACAAAGAAAGAACTGAAACCATCCTTCTATGCTCAAGGGACTGTATATGAGAAGTTAAGGACGTGTCATTTATAAGCCTAATCGCCCTCTTTTTAATACGATCAACGATATCGAGAGCGTATTGGGGAGAATTATATTCCAGATGTGGCCGAATTTGGGCCTTATACAGCAGAAGGAGTTGTCGAGAGGTAAAGTACTGCTTAGATCTGTACAAAAACCCTATTTTACGAGCAGCTGTTTTGGTAGCGGACAGAAGATGGTCAATCCATGAGAGATTTGAAGATACAGTCATACCCAACAGAGTAATAGAGTCTGAAAACTTAAGAACTGAGCCATTCATACTTACAACAGGAAATGATCGATCTTTTTTGGCGGACGTAAGGCAACACTGAGTTTTGTTAGCACTAAATTTAACTAGATTGTTGCTTCCCCATTCAAGAATACGTTGAATGTCTCTGGTGATTGAATTTGCCATTTCAGCTTTAATTTCTTGATTTGACCTAGAAGGTCGATTATGACTATGAGTAGACTGAGATGAACTACAGTGAAGAGTGCTATCGTCAGCAAAGCAATGGATGGGGTTAGTTGTTGAAGAAATAAGGTTATTTATGTACAGCAGAAAAAGTGTCGGCGCTATAACGGATCCCTGTGGTATGCCTGCGTTATTGCTAACTTCTTTTGATAAAAGCTATCAACTACGACTCGTATTCGTCTTTTATCAAGGAAACTAGAAACCCAGTTGATGAGCGTATCATTTAACCCAAACGAGGTGAGTTTTGCAATTAAACACTTATGCCAAACTTGGTCAAATGCCTTTGAGATATCTAAAGCGACTACAACTGTTTCACCGGACTGCTCTACTGTATTGTTCCAAACTTGGGTCACATATGAAAGAAGATCGCCTGTTGAACGACTTTGCCTAAACCCATATTAGTGGTCACTAAGGAGTTTGTAAGTTTCAAGGAACGTGCAATTGGTCGGTAGTTTTAGGGATCGTTCTTATCGCCGTTTTGGGAATAGGTTGAACATTTGCTAACTTCCATGATGAAGGGAATTCCCCAGAAGATATAGAGATCGTATAGAGCTTAGATAGGACTGGTACTAGTTCGGGGGAACATTTCTTTAAGATAATAGCTGGGATACCGTCTGGGTCAGGCGCTTTATTGAGATCAAGTCTACTGATGATCCATTCCAAGAGCTTGTACCGAAAATGAATTGGTTTAGAAAATATCTGAGACCTAATAATTCAAATTAAGACCCCAAGACAGGAGGTCGAGGGCTCTTTGTGAATTATTAAGTCGAGCATATTTGCTAAAAAACAAATTAAAAAAAAAGCTGCTATAGTTTTAACCAAAAAATTCATCGGTCGAGGGGTATATGTTAAGATTATTTACTAAATCAGTTTTTTAATTTAATAACGAGTTATGTTTTTATGTTATTATTTTACACAAAGTATTACATTCACTACAAATATTCAACAAACCATTGTACATTTTTATTTTATTCTATTACAAACTGTCAAAACGGTAAACAAAAATTTAATCGCACTAGGAAATATTCAGTGGAAAACCGCTCTGATTGGTCCAATTGAGGAAAGTAGCATGCTGTGATTGGTTGTTTGTTAGATGTAGTAAATAATCTATGTTAATTTTTCCACAAAAAAAAAGGATATCCTATACACAGGGTGTTTCAAAAAAGGGTGGCCCTGTTGCTAGGATAGAACACTGAAAGATAAGTTGGGTTTGCTTAGTAAAAAAAAAATCGAAACGGCGTCTGTATTCAAGATACAGGGTTAAAAAGTATGTTACGCCCACTTCTTACGATTATGTCGAAACAATTGGCAACATTGTAATGAAATTTTGTATGAATTTGGAAGCTGACACATCCCATGAATTTGTTTTTGTATCTGGTTACACGGTTCGTAACGAGTAGTTTTAAACAAAACTGTTTTGAGGTTAGATTTTCTCGTCCAAATTTTAAGTGAACTTAAACATCACTCAATTTTACACCAAAAATGTATTATTGGTAAAACTTGATAGTTTGTAGCGTTTTCGGAATATTTTGATTTGAAAATGATAAAGTAATAACTGACGCTGGTATAAAGCGAGTATTCTTTTTTAAAACCAAAAACAATAAAATTATTCAAAGGCCAAAGTTATTAATTAAACAAACAATCACAAGAAGAAAATTAAAATAAATTTGACTAAAAATATGGAATATTCAATCAGTTAGAGTAAGTGTTCATAATGTCCTCCGTTTTCGCGAATACACAATTCTATACTTTTTTCTAAAGAATACATTAATGTTCGAACAAACTGTGTAGTCCAAAAGATTTAAATCGCATGACCTTGGGTGCCAATGAATTGGAACTTGTATCAAAGTGCGGAGGAGCTCCATCATGCATGAAAAATGGAGATCTTCGCTCATTTAGCGTTAAATTCATTTTATCTTTTTATCACTTTTCTTCTAGTTATGTTCAAATAATTGTTTTATGTTTTTCATTTGTTATTATGCTCTCAATTTTGTTATCTTCTTGTTTTAATAAAATAGAATGTGTGTAGTTTGAATTAAGTTCATTTTATTTTTGAAAATTTCAGTTTCTGTCAAAAATCACATTAAAGTAGAAAATATTAATTAACAAGAAAATTGTGATAATAGGTATAGGTAATGTTATAGCCAAACGATGCATAACTAAATGATTCATCTATTCATCCAATAATATACAGGGTGTCACATTTGAATTAACAAAGTTTTACAACTTTGAAAATTGTTTAATAGTTCATCAAATTTTGAACACCATGTATGCAATAAATCAATTGTCAATGAGTATTTCAAAAGTATAGTTCTTATACTTCTGCCTACTCCAGAAGCATTTTCCATCAGTCAAAAATAAGTAAGACAAGCAGTGTTGAAAATAGGGTTACATCTTTCAAAATTTTTGAAAAAATCAAGATATCTAAGAAACAGTTGAAAAAAGGTATAGGAAACCCTTATAAGACTTATCCTAAAATTTTGTCAAGAATCCAAAAATAAAATAATATACAGGGTGTTCCATTTAAAATAAGGAAGTTAGTGGCGACTTCCGGTATAAACGGAAGTAACATGACCTTGAAAATATTTTAGAATGAAAGAGAATCTTAAATAACCCTTAACTCCAAAAATTCATATTTCTAAATTGTTTCTAACCACATAAACTTCTAACGAACGCCTACCGTGGAAAACCCTGTATATATATATATATATATATATATATATATGTATATATGTGTATATATATATATATATATATATATATATATATATATATATATATATATATATATATATATATATATATATATATATATATACTGACTTCCACAAAAATTGCAACACCTAGGATTTATTGAAATTTTCGTCAACGATGTCTCTCATTAGAACAAACAAATGATTTTGAAAACAAAAGAACAAAAACTAAAAATGTTTTTTTCAATAGTGAGTTGCTCCGCCACGATTCGTAATGCACTCGTTTAGACGCCGTGGAATGGTACCAATCAAGTGGTCTATAGCTGCCTGTGGTATATCAAGGCAAGCTTCTTGAATCCGTAGCCGTAGATCGAGTAAGTTATCTGGAGGGTGTGGTAAATTACCCAGTCGCCTACCGACCTCATCCCATACATGTTCAATGGGCGACAAATCAGGCGACCGAGCAGGCCATGGGAGGACGGCAATATTAGCTTCTTCCAAAAAACGTGTTGTAACCTTTGCCGTATGAGAGCGCGCATTATCCTGTTGGGAAATGGGTTTTCCCAGCCCCGGAAGATATGGAAGCTCAACGGGTTCTAGCACATTGGCAATATAACCAGCGGCGTTTAAGTTGCCAGCAATGAAGACCAAGGGTGATCTGCTCTCGTAACGTATTGCACCCTATATCATCACTCCTTGTGTGAGGGTTGTGTTACGTTCCACAAAAAATGTTGGATTTTTACGTTGTCCACGCATCCATCTGACCCTCTTACGACTAACGTGGGCCCACAAGCAAAATCGGGACTCGTCACTAAACACAATTCGATGCCATTATTGCGCAAATTCGCTCTTTCGTTTCTCCATTCTAGCCTGCGTAGACGGTGAAGTGGTGTAAGAGGAAGACATAAAAATAGACGATATGAACGTAGCCCATAAGACTTTATCCGGCGATAAACAGATGACATTGACATTCTGGGTCCAACAGATCTCATGCAATAATTTGCAGTCGATCGAGTTATTGAAAATCTGTCCCTTGTGGCCAAAAGTCTTAAGCGACGTTCTTCGCGATCTGTAGTCCTGCGGGGAGGCCCATATCCAGGGCGACGTTGTTGCACCTCTTCCTGGAACCATTTGGACCATATATGTATATATTATATATATATATATATATATATATATATATATATATATATATATATATATATATATATATATATATATATTTAAAAGCTATATACTACGTGTATGTGATATTTGCATTATAATATGTTACTCGTGTTTTGGGACATTCTATCTTGTAATCATTTCTTTTACTGCCCAGGTCCTTCCTTATATTCGTTGCTTAGCTAGGAAAGTAACTAATTCTCTTAATTAGTTAATTATTCTAGTTGACACCGCCCCTTCTCTTTTAAGTTTTTGGGTACCACCTGCGTCACTGTAGAACCCATCCCACTTCTCTACTTTGACTGAGCTTTTCGGATGCCCTAAGGCTATCTTGTCTGTTACGGTAAGTCGGGGGACAAAGGACAAATTTGCACCTAACACCTTTTTGACGGAGGTGTCCGGTAAGGCAGATGTATGGAAAATATTTTTTGGCCTCCTGAAACGTAAAAGTGACGTTACAATCTTGTGAATGTCAAGCGTAACTTCATTTTTAAGCACTCTATTGTAAAAATATCGCTACAGTGCGGTAAAATGGTCGGTAAATTGTAAGCTTTCAGAAACAGAAAAAATATATGAAGTATAAAATAATAAAATATGTTTAAGGAAGCTTTACATCTTTTCTGATGATGTAAATGTCCAAAACTATGTTATTTTTACATTTTTAGTTAAAATTGTAAGGTATCGCCATCTCTCGATAACTTAAACAGTGATGACGATATTTTTCAGGCTTGCCAAAGTCTCGTGTGATCCAGCTAATGAGAAGCTCGCCCTGCGGGCGCATTTCTCGAAAAACGCTATCGTACTGTCAAATCCACTATAAACGCACTCAACTGTAAATAACTATTAATTATCATTTTTCCATTTCCAATAACGCCAGTCTCTATTACAGAAAAACATTCCTGAGTTTTAAATCTCAAAATACTATTACTTATAATAAATTATTAAAACCCTTTATCTTTTTTATTTATAAATTTAATTATGACTCGTAATTAAAGCCATAACAGTGGATTAAGCCCTGAAAACGGGTGTAGACGCCTTATACCTTTCTCACAAGTTAGAAGCAATGAAGTAGAATATCTATAACGCCGAATACAGAAATTTACCCGTTCTGTTAGAGCATGATGGATGTTGGTGAGGATATGGTTGTCCTCACCTTACTACATTTCTCTTATGGATATTAAAAATAATATTTCGTTAAACATTTATTTCATGACTAATTTACATAATTAGTAACTAAAAAATAAGTGTACTATAAATATAGACAATAGTGAAGTTTTTAATGATGCTCTACCTACTAATAGATGTGTGAAAATTCAAAGTTTCTTATTTAAAGAGTTGCAATCATTACGTTATGGATAATAAATAATTACAATTACATGTGGTAGAGCAAAAAAGATTTTGTCAATTTATGCCTAAGAGTTGTATTGTTACCAGTGGTAGTGGGACACTACTTTCACTTTTGACCTTGGGAATTCCCAAGGCCGCCCACATGTAGGACGTTCTTTTTGACCTTGAGATCGACCTCAGATTTGGTTTTGGAGTTAGTCTAGGGGTTGGCCCGGAGTTGGCCTTGGGCTGAAAATTGTATTCTTATAAAGAACGCTAGTCTTGTAAGACAGGAACCTGTTCCCGGGTTTCGCCCCTGTCATAAAAATTGTATTTTGATAGAGAAGAATTAGTATATAAGATGATGATAAGTGTTTTTCATAATAAAAAGATTTATTTAAGCTCTGTTCTATTACTATGAGACCCCGTTTTTGATTTTTATCAAATATTTCATGGAAAACGCTAGACCTAAACATATCGACTATGTTCTATGCAATTTAAACGTTAGCTCAAATTTTTCAATATCTGATGGCCCTGTATTATTTGTTGTGATATAAACCGTATCCTTCAATTAAAAACTTACGTGTTATTTTTTCTTTCGCGGTCAACTGTTACAATGTATAACTTATATATATATATATATATATATATATATATATATATATATATATATATATATATACAAATATAATTATAATTTATAGTAATTTCCATTTGTAGTTTGTGACCTTTTGCCTATATATGAATTTATAACACGCAATTAAGACGATTTCAGCTTCAAGATTTATATTGTATGCAAAAAAATTAGTCAACCTTTAATATTTTACTTTTAGTTGATAACATTATTAAATGGCTGCGCATATGTATTAACGTATATATTGTTCACGTTTCATTTTAATAGTGTTATCAACTAAAAGTAAAACATTGAAGGTCGTCTGTTAAAATTATGTTTCTAATCACATTTCGCATTAACTGCAAAGTAGTTAAAGGCGCCCTTGCCTTGTACTATTCACGTACAAGTGATATATCGAAAATATTTATTGAGTAGCATAACAGACTGCTGTAAATACATCAGACAATTAAGAAAAAACTGTCAAGTTCTATCTAAAAAACAAAAATGAAAACTAGATACGTATCGTGAATGGGGTATTTTCAAAAACGAACGATGCTAACCCCGTATTTTGTTTTATAGAAGTGCTCAACATTGGAGTTTTAAGTTGTATTTTTATGTCAATTAATATACCTAATGCAATGTAAGTTTAAATTAAACATGAATGAAAATAGCTATCGATATAGAAGCGGTGGCGCTCGATTTTTTATGAATACACACAAATTACTTTAAATAAAATGAGTATTATCACAGTTATACATCAAATTTACTTTAAAAATAATAAATGGAATAATTAGGTAATTATGTATTGTAACTGCATTAGTATGAATAGGGAAAGTAGCAATTACCCCATCTATGCCGTTTTAAATTAATATGTTTACAAATATTTTGAAAAAATTGTTACTGCAAGATACACATCACCATCAAGGATTTGAGATACATTTTCTTCGCCCGCTTGAGCGGTTGTATTGCAATAACCTGTTAATTAGTAAAACTTCTAATACTCTGGTGCTGTTTCATAATAATGTTCACCCGATAGCAATTGTACTTTAAATACAGACAAGGGCTAATATATAACATTTTATTTTACCACTAGTATCACACGGATATAGGGTTATTCTTAATTATTAATTAACTAAATTAGCTGCTTTTCATCACGACTGTGGAGGTACTACATGTGCTTCGAAATCTTCGTTCTCTGAAGCTGTATCGCATTCATCTTTCTTGAGATTATCCAACTTCGGATCAGTAGCATCTTTTCTAATACACAAGTCAGCATCTTCAATATAGTGATGTATGCAGCGAAATGGGAGCCTTCTTCTTTAAGCTAGGACTTGTTTGTGGGTCATGTATTATAATAAGGGGTCTAATTCTAACCTGTAAGACAGGTGTAGGGCTGCGCAACTTGCTTTCGGGATTTTGCCCCCTTGTCGAGGCCCCATTGGCGGAAATTTTGAATTTGTATTTTAAATCTCTTCAGGTTACGGCTGGCAATATGAATTTGTATTGTAATAAGGGGTATAATGCTAACTTGTAAGACAGATGTAGGGCTTTGCAATTTACTCTCAGGCCCTCGCCCTTCGACCAAAAATTTGAATTTGTTTGAGGCGCCATCTATGAGGGGAAATTTGAACTTTTATTATAATAAGAGGGCCTAATGCTAACTTATAAAGCAGACAGACATCGGGCTTCGCAACTTGATTTCGGGTCATAGCCCCTGGTCCCTTGGCGAGAAATTTGAATTTGAATTTGTATTAAAGTGTTTACATTCTGATTACTTGTTCCGAGAAATTTAAACTTGTATTTTAATAAGGGGCCTATTGTTAACTTGTAAGACAGACATAGAGCTTCTCAACGTGCTTTCGGGTCTTAGTCCCCTGGTCACTTGGAGGTGGAAAATTTGAATTTGTGTTCAAATAAGGGGTTCTAATGCTACCCGCAATAACCTGCAAAGACTTAAATACAATTTCAAATTTTTCTCCAGGGGCGAAGACTCAAAAGCAAGTTGCGAAGCCCTATACCTGCCTTATAGGTCAGCATTAGGCCCCGAGATCAAGTTGTAAAACCCTATAACTGTCTTATAAGTTAGCGCTAGGCCCTCTTATTACAATAGCCATAGGTTCAAATCCTACTCGCGGCAAACCTTATTTATGCTGTTATACAGTTTAGCATTGGAATCCCTTATTAGAATACAAATTCAAATTTACCACCACCAAGGGGAAAGGGGGCTAAGACCCGAAAGCAAGTTGCAAAGCCCTATGTCTTATAATTTAGCAATAGGCCCCTCATTGGAATACAAGTTGAAATTTCTCGCAATAAGTAATCAGAATGTAAACATTTAAAGACGCCTTTAACAACCTTGCAATTAATGTGAAAGATGATTGGAAACATATAACTTTAACAGTCGACCTTCAATCTTTTACTTTTAGTTGATAACACTATTAAAATGAAACGTGAACAGTCTATACGTGTGTAACCATTAATACGTATGCCCAACCATTTAAGTGTTATCAACTAAAAGTAAAATATTGAAAGTTGACTGTAATCTTTTGTATACAATATAAATGTTGAAGGTGAAATCGTCTTAATTGCATGTTGTTACAAAATTCGTATATGGGTAAAAGGCCACAACCTACAAATGGAAATTACTATAAATGATAACTATATTTGTATATAAATTATTATAAGTTTTTATTATGAACGAATAAGTTCAAAAGTAAATATGTAATTAAAAACTATTATCAATTTTATTAAATACATAAATAAAAAGTTTGCCTCGAGTGGGATTTGAACCTACGACCTGTACTCTAGCAAAGTACAGGTACTATTATTGTGGTAATTTTTAGGAGTTTACTGCAAGCCAGAACTTGTTTAGTCGTGCCTGAAATTATGAATCATCTTCCCTATTTTTACCTGAACGCCCGAGATATGAAAAATGCAAGTTATAACTTGTCTCTATAGAGATCTATATATTCAAGTTCAATAAAAATAAGAGAGTATACTTTCATTCTAGCTGAAGAACCCAGAAAAAAGTATTTCGATTCGAAACAAGATTCTGGTGCAAGTACGTCATCAGTGCCAAATTAAAAAAGGTAACAAAAACAAAACTGCTGACGTTTGTTCATATGTTCAATGTGTAACAAATATGTTTGTGGAAAATGTGGAAGTGTAATAAAGGCCGTTATTTGTTTCAACTGTAGAACGTAATACAGCATGTAAAACTGTACCGAATTCTAAATGTATTAGAATCAATTTGATTTTTATTTAATTAAAATGAATATTTACATAAAATGTGTTCTTTATGTTTCTTTCCCAATTAAGTGTAAAATATATAAAGAATACATCTCAAAATTACCTTTCTTGTCCAGATGACAAAATGACCGGCCACGGCAGTTTTAGGTATCTACAATAGCCGTCGGTGCTAGTGTTAATACCATTTACTCCGAAGTTGAAGCTGCGTGTCGCATTAATTCTGTACGTATACATGTTTTTTCTGAAAATTACTTGGAAAATAGAAATCTATTGGCACAGCGTCTTGTTTAAGTAAATTATTGTTAAGGGGCGCCTATAATAACTCTGTATTCTACGTTCTAAACTATATTTAGATGCGGAGTGTTGTTGAAGGAAACAAGGAAATCATCTCAAGTAATATACATTTTGCTGGTGATGTAAATGTGTGTAACTTTGAGTAAAAGTAACAACCAGCGTAGTGCTAACTAGTCCCGCCCAGCCACCACGGGAACTTTACTTACACTTCACTGTGACTTTCGTCACTCACTTCACATTCATCCACTCCATGTATCACTTTCTCAATCGTATCATCAATTCTCGAATTTGATGTGCCAGGAATTGCACCACCAACCTGCATGCTCTGTACCTTCTTAGCTTTTGTAACTCTTCTGGCATTCAAACGATATTCAGGCTGTCGATATTCCATGTTTCTGTCGTATCTTGAGCCCACAACCTCTGGCAAAAGATCTTCGTACACAAATCGAAGTAACTTGGGTATTCGTCACCTTCCACTTGTCTTCGGTGTCCTTTTTGAAGACTCTCTCACCAGAACCTTCCACTTGGATTTATTGGCCTTTGGCGTTGATTCAATGGTCCTTGTATCCAAACCACGAAATCACACCAGTCACGTTCAGTCACATGAAGTTGCATCACTACTTGAGTGTAATATTTGTGGTTTCTTGTCAGACGAATACACTTTCTGCCGCCGACGGTAACTTCTTACAAGAACTTATCTTTCTTTCTATGAACTATAATCTCAAGATTTCCATGCCTTTCTATACATGGACATTTTACTTTAACTATTCCATCGTCACCAACCAAACAATCTCACCCAATAATCCACATTCCAAACTTACGAAGACTGTTCCACTTTGACGCCGTTCAATGTCTCGTACAGACGAATAGCCTTTTGTTCACTCGATTTACCCCAAGCCGTCCCTAGATTTGAAAATTTATTTGGCACTATGATGACTATCTGTTCCACATTGGACATTGATTCGCTCATTGCGGCAATCTCGTGAGCCATACTTGCAGTAATCATCATGCTTCTGCACTCCATATACACCAAATTATCGAATTGACCTCGAGTTTCCAAGTGCACATTTCATTGTTCGTCTTTGTCAGCTACTGACTTCACGAAAAGTATGCGTCGCACCTTTGACGCTGCATCTCGTTACTCACATCAACTCGATTTGCATTGTCACCATAATTTTCATCACTTAGTGGTCTCCTTCAGCTAAAAAACTTAGGCTTCGTTAAAGCAATTTGACACAGTCTTTTGCTCACGTTCTTCTTTTTCTGCTTGGATGGTTTTACCTTCTCTTTGGCCGCAGATCAGTGAGATTTCTTCCACACTTTTGTTGGACTGCCTTTGAATGCCGGTTTGAAGGTTGGAACGTACCAATGGTCGCCAAACTCGTAGTTTAGAATGGCCTCTCTGGATTTTCGAACCATGGCTCCTCTTTGTTCAACATTTCCTCTCTTTCCTTGTAGATACTTGTTTATAAGAGAGTTGAAAGGTTCACTTGGATTTGTCGTCTTGTTGAACACCAATGACGTTGAGTGCATCGTTTAAATCGTTTAAAGTTGCTCTGGATGGCATAGGCGCACGATTTTCCAATAAGATTCAAGTATTGGTCGAGAATTTTCGATCACTAACTGGAAACCCGGTTTGAGTGAGAGCGTCACGTAATTTGATGTTCATTCTTCTTAGCATATGATTCTTACACTCCACTTTCTGTGCATCGTTGTTATACACATTACAAATATTGAAGTACACACTAGAATCACCGTTACCAATAAACCGCTTGTATCGTAGTTGGTGCATTTCCATACTTTTGGAGAATCCTTCCTTCAGACTGTTGGGCTCCATTGCACTAGCAGATCCTTTGAAGTTTTTGAAACAACGGTGATCATCTTTCGGAACCACATCTCCACGTCTGGCACAAATAACACAATACTTATTTCTAACTCCTACAAAAAGCACTTTTTTGGAGAGGCAACCAATTATCACCCCAGATCCGGACAGAGAAGTCCCTCAACTTCCGTCCACACTACATCATCTGGATCGATTCGTCCAAGTTCATTGGCCAATCATCGTTCTTCTTCTTCGTTTTTCTGCAGTATTTGCAACTTTTCTACTTTGCTTAGGAAGGTAGAAATGGTCACCAAAAGGACATCGAGAATGGTCATAGCATTTTAAACCCAGATACTGGCTTCCTTCACTGGTAAACTGCACTTTTCATCATCTGTTGGAACAATCAGCACTCTATCACACACTTTTGACACTTAGACAGGGATTTCGTCTTGAGTCGTGGATAATCTTGAAGGTGGCCCCATGATATTTCTTGGCATGTTTGGCTCCTACATCTATCATTTTCTCAAGCGAGCCATTGCCACAAGTCTACGACCAACAGGAGTTTCGTCGCCGAGGCTTTCAACTTGAGGAACTTTGGCACTATCCAAATTTAAAATCACACACTCCAAATTTACATTCACGGTATCCGGATTCACATTCACATTATCCAAATTCATACTTTCAACTAAATTGATATTTTCACTCGTGTCGTTACTTAGATTCAGTCCAGCAGATTCTCGTTCTAGTCTCTTGGCCTGGTTCATAGCCTCTGAACGCTGCTTCCTCACGAAAGATTCTTTTAGTGGCACTATTTTAGCCTACAACTGCAAAAAATAATACGAATTAGTGGCTTACAACTCAATAATGACAACTAAAACTCAAAAATGACAACTACGTATCAATAATGACAACCAAATCGTCACAAAATTCTGAATGACAGTTCGAGATAGTTGAAAAGGATACAAAATAATAATTTTCATCAGAGACTTTCAAAGACTTGAATATTACTCTGGAACCACTGAATGTAAAAGGTCAGTTTTCAATGTCACGGTGAGTATGATTGAGATTTGCTTTCGTTTTCTCAGAAGCTATAAAATATTGGGGATGTGATATTCAAAAAAATAATAATTTTCACCCGAGACTCTCAAAGACTTGAAAATTACTCTGGAACCACTGGACGAAAAATTATTAGTGAAGTGAGAAGATGACCCTAAAAGGTTAGATTTCAATCTCACGATGAGTTTGTTTGAGATTTGTCTTTCGTTTTCTCAGAAACTATAAAACATTAGGGATGTGATATTCAATAAAATAATAATTTTCATCAGAGACTCTCAAAGATTTGAAGATTACTCTGGAACCACTGGATGGAAAATTTTTATTGAAGTGAGAAAATGATCCCAAAAGGTTATACATCAATCTCACGATGAGTTTGTTTGAGATTTGTCTTTTGTTTTCTCAGAAACTGTAAAACATTAGGGATGTGATATTCAATAAAATAATAATTTTCATCAGACACTCTCAAAGACTTGAAGATTGCTCTGGAACCACTGGATGGAAAATTATGAGTGAAGTGTGAAAATGACCCCATAAGGTCAGATTTCAACTTCACGATAAGTTGGTTTGACATTTGTCTTTTGTTTTCTCAGAAACTGTAAAACATTAGGGATATGATATTCAATAAAATAATCACGTCAGAGACTCTCAAAGATTTGAAGATTACTCGGAACCACTGGATGGAAAATTATTACTGAAGCGATAAAATGACCGCAATATATGATACTTCAATCTAACGATGAGTTTGTTTGAGATTTATCTTTGGTTTTCTCAGAAACTATAAAACATTAGGGATGTGATATTCAATAAAATAATATTCATCAGAGACTCTCAAAGACTTGAAGATTACTCTGGAACCACTGGATGGAAAATTATGAGTGAAGTGTGAAAATGACACCAAAAGGTCAGACTTCAATGCACGATGAGTTTGTTTGAGATTTGTATCTTGTTTTCTCAGAAACTATAAAGCATTAGGGATATGATATTCAATAAAATAATAGTTTTTGTCAGAGACTCTCAAAGACTTGAAGATTACTCTGGAACCACTGGATGGAAAATTATGAGTGAAGTGTGAAAATGACCACCAAAGGTCAAACTTAAAAAAAGAAAATTATTAAAGGGTAGACTTAACAGAAGATTACAAATAGCAGTCTGATGTGAAATGTTTACTAGAGATCACCGTATTTGTATTAGATACAAAATTTTGTAACCGTACATCTTGTGTCCATTTCTCACAAATTGCTGGACGTTTAAGAGGAAATCTACGAAATATTATTACAGAATTTCGTTATACAGGAAAAAACAAGAAAATTATTTGATCAATGATACTGATTATGTATTAACCTCTAAATAGAAATGATTTCGTAAAAGTGACTTACCTATGGACTTTAATATTTTTGTTTGGCTCCCAAACACTATTACAAGCATATTCACTGCAACATTTCACCATGTCAATAAAATTTCGTGTTTATTTCTTATTATTAAGTATTAACTAACTCTGTGGCACGTTTATACAAACACGTTAGAAAGAAATAGCTATCCACTCAGCAGCGACGGTACTTGTCTAATAGTCGAGGACAACTTACGCAAGCATTTGCAGTGACAGTAATCCACCCAGGTAGATATTGAGTTCAATGGTTAGAACTAAGGCCCCTTACTTCAAATTTCCCCCATAACCACTACAGTGATCTGTATGTAGTTTTAAAATATACCGTTAGGTTGAGCCACTTCTATTATAGAAAACATTCATTAGCCTACAGATGGCGTCACAAACAAATTAAAATTTTGGGGCAGTGGGGACCATGACAAGGGGCAAGTTCCGAAGACCTACACATGTCTTACAAGTTAGAATTAGTGCCCCTTATTAGAATACAAATTCAAATTCTCCGCCATAACAAGAATGCAGCGGCTTAAATACAAACTCAGATTTTCAACCAAGGGAGGCGAAGACCCGAGAGCAAGTTGCGAAGTCCTGTATCTGTCCTGCAAGTTAGTATTAGTGCACCGTATTAGAATACAAATTCAAATTTTTATCCAAGGGGGCTACGACAAGGGGGCGAAGCCCCGAAAGCAAGTTGCGAAGCCCTACACATGTCTTGCAAGTTAGTATTAGGCCTCCTTATTAGAATAAAAATTTAAATTTCCCATTAATGGGGTCGTGCCAAGGCGCGAAGCCCCGAAAGCAAGTTGCGAAGTCCTACACCTGACTTAAGTTAGAATTGGGCCCCCTTATTAAAATACAAATTCAAATTTCCCCCTCATAACCGATCAGAGCACAGCGGCTATGTGATGGGGCTAAGGACCAATCAAAAGCTAAAGGGGCGAGCACTCGCACAGCCAAGCAGGCAAGATGATGACTGTGGCCTAGTCTTAGCCCCGCCTTAGTGCACGCGCAACCATTCAGGTAAAAGGAGTGGGCGTGGCCCAGTCTTAGCCTTCACCTTAATGAAGCCAAAAGAACCTTATCTAGTCTTAACCCTGCCAAAATGGCCGCTAGACCATACCCTACGGTCCTTCAAACAACCCTAACCAGGGGGTTAGACTGACAAAAAGACTTAATATTGCCAAAAGGATCTTAACTAGGGGATAAAACCCGCCCAAGGGTTGAAAAATGACCCGGAAGGAAGCCGACCCCACTTCTAGCCCCACCCACACCCCCACGTCATTTTGTCCTATTCTGGTCCCATTCTACTTGTATCCGATAATGTTTCTCAAGAGAGTTAAAGTCCTTCAAACATGTACGCCAGAAATTAGTTTTTTCTTTGTGTCTTATACTTCGAACAAAAGGAAGGACTCTTGCAAAATTTTCGTAATTTTAACGGTTTTCGATAAAAATGGTCAAATAGACTCAGGCATAATCTCGACTACATCGTTTTGTGGAAATTTCTTAGTACGCTCTAAAAACAATAATTGAGGATTTGTTTGTATCGATTTATGTAAATGTACTGAATTTTAAATGCGTTTATGCCCAGCCTGTGGAATCATCATTCCAGATATTTACTGTACAGCTGAATATGCGGATACTATGTTTAAGCTATTAATAATTTAATGAATTGCTCCATTAAAAATGTCGTATAGTTTTTGTAGTTTATTCTATATTTTTCAAACAGTCAAGTGCATCGTTTGGATTGAATTCTTTCACAAATTTAGTGTTTATGGTATGCTAATTGGATACTCGGCATTTTAAAAATAGTAATACCATTATTTCACTTTCTATGCTACATTTAAATCTACTCTTAGATCTAAAGTAAAAAAGTGTTTTAATTACATTTCATTGTCACACACATCTAAACCATAGCAATTACAATTAAGACTAAAATAAAGTACATTAAGTTACCTTCTGTCAGAATCACAGCTATTAAAAACTCTTGTCGTATCTCGGTTTGTTTCAACTAAATGTCCGTAAGATTTTCAATTGCAGACAATTACTGGTTGCTTTAATTAATTCTTCCCTCTACAGTAATGTCAGTATTAATCTTTTCTCGTACAAAAGCTAATGGTTTTGAACCGATAGGGTGATAGTGATTAGTCTAGTAAAACCCGTACTTCAATAATTTATTTGGAAACTGCTTCACGTGTGACATTATTGGACTTTAATTGAATTTTACAGTCACCTGAATGAAGTAATTTTTTTCAATTATTTGTTACTTAACAAGAACTAAAAGTTTTATAGTGTTCATTCATTATCGTGTAAATAAAGAATACATAATTACAATCCCTGATATGTTTACTTCTTTTCTAATTTAGTAAAAAAAAAAATAAGTGCCGACTCGAAAAACTTTCCCACCTTCTGTAATTTTAATCCATTCAATAAAAACGAGTAAATGAAAAGTAAGATATAAAATACTTTGATAGACCTATTAAACTTTAATTAAATTTAAACCTATTAAATTTAGTTCAATTGTACAATTGTGTACATTTGTACATCCAGACCCGCGCCGTCCATATGGGCAACTCGTGAGTTGCACCAGGGCGCCGTAGATGCAAAGGCGCCTGTCGATGCCTCTCAATTCATAAATTTTGAACAATGCAAAAATAAAATTGTATTACCGTCGTTTAAAAACGAAAATAGTAGTAATTATTTATTATTTTATGATAATTACAGTTTTCTGCGTGCAAATTCATTTTTTTTCAAATTTTGTTAAATAAAAAATAATAATAAACATAGATAAATCATTCTTTATTCATAATAAAGGCTGAGTCATTTGACAACGGGTATGGTGACCTCACCGGTGCGAACGTTGAAATATTTAGAAGGTGAAAAGTAGACATTTTCAAAATCTTAAAAACGGCTGGGTTTAGGGATAGGGCAATGTTGACAAAGGTTGTCGATTTTTTGATTGTAAACACGATGTCGTCGAGAAAATTGGGGCATTCCATTTGAAATAACCAAATTATTGAAGATTGAAGTCATGCAACTTCGAAGATTTATTTCGGGGTAAGTTTCGAAAATGGTAAGTTTTTGATATGACTTATAAACTTACCTTAAAATTTGACGATAAATCCAAAAATACCAAAAAAATTAGGTGGTACTATTAAAAAAAACATAACTTGTTATTACCACACTTTTATGACGCACCCTGTACATTTGAAAACAATTTTGAAATACGCACCCCTCAATAGCCAAAAACTTTTACTGAGATATCACACTTTGACGCACTATTGAGCAACCCTGTCTAAAGAGGAAAAACGAAGAAGAAAAACCAACCATTTCTCAAGAAAACAAAGACCTTATGTGTGCATCAACGACGAAGTTAGAAACTGAACCAAGTAGTAGCCAAATGGTGGCCGATTTCTTGACTTCTACAGTATGCTCAACTACAGATGAAGAACTGCTGGAGAAGAAATTTGAAGGCAGTGTCAATATTCAGCTACAATCAATTTCTACCAAAGACTATAAACTTGATGACGGTGAAGAGAAATTTTTGCCACCTTCTGAGGATCCAGGGTTATGGTCAAAAGTTTGATTTCCTCATCATGTTCAATTATTAGCCAGGACGTAAGTTTTCTGACACGTATTTTACTAGAATTCTATACAGGGTCCGCCTTTGGGAGCTGATCCTATGAGTATCTGCTAAACCAAACTTACTATAATTTTGAAAATTTGGTGACAGGGTAATGATGTTAGGGCTAACTCATCTAAAATAGTTTCACGTTCGTACCACTTTCGGTTATACCGGAAGTCGGTACTTAGTCGCTTATTTTAAGTGGAACACCTCGTATATTAATATATTTTTGGATTCTATGTCGAATTTTAAGGTAAGTTTGTTAAATAAACTAGATACGAAATTTCAGTCGTTTAAAAAAACCATTTTCTAAAAAATTGACAGATGCGGTCTTAGTAATAACTCATAATAAAATACTTATCTTTTTGGGATTTTTTAATGGTGTACTTTAAATTATACAATCTAAACGTTTCGATAACACTTACAGTTATCTTTGTCAGTAGTAATGTTTGTTAAAAATTGTTAAAGATGTAGTAAACAATTTTGTCAAATTTTGTCAAAATGAACAAGATAACTTATACACTCCGGAAGATGATAAAGGGTTTGACACATCTTTAGGTGATCTTAAATGTTCTTTAATTTTTCTTGTAGGTTTAAAAATAGTCCTAATGCCATGTTTGATTAGGATTTTTCAATTCTATTTGTAACATTAGCTATAAAAGGAAGAAAAGCAGTACCAACATTAAGAACTGGTTTTCTTTAAGGTTACGCCTAGAAGGTGTAATAACATTATTAATATCTGTAAGTGAATATCCATTATCTTGTAAGGATTTTCTTAAATATTTATATTCATCATTCAAAATTCAGGGTCACAAATTCGTTTTGCTCGATCTACTAAAGATTTAATTACACTAATTTTTCGTCGTAGAGATGTTCTGGTTTGTCATCTTTGAGGCAGTTTAACAATATTTAATTTTAATAGCCTAGTTATTCTTTACTACAATTTTATAGTTGGCTTATACGTTTCTCAAACTGTTATATTAATAGCAGGCTTATGTTTATGTTTGAATTTTTCAAATTTGACAAAATTGTTTACTACATCTTTAACAATTTTAACAAACATTACTACTGACGAAGATAACTGTAAGTGTTATCGAAACGTTTAGATTGTATAATTTAAAGTACACCATTAAAAAATCCCAAAAAAGATAAGTATTTTATTATGAGTGTTAATGGTGAAAGTTTACATTTTCATATTTCAGTCCTTTATGGGGAGGAAACTTATCGTTTTATCAGACAATTTGAAAAATTAAGGAAACGTAAAGCACAATTATTATCTCACTCACTTTTTATTACGATGCCGAGACCAAAAGATTATCCCAAAGTTTATCTATATTAAAAGAAATTTTAATAACAAGCAAGCGAATAATATTTACAGAAGAACTGAAAATGCTCTTCTACGTAATCAAATACATATTACTAGGAAGTTACTGGATAACACCGATAAAAACTTTTATATTTACACTTAGAAATTTCATCTATTTTGAATAAAGAAGATTGGGATAAAATTGATTCTATAACGTTTAAATCTATGGAAATAAATTTTGACATCTCATGTCAACGTCAAAAAGAAAAATTTAATAAATTATACAAACAACAAAATAATAGACCATCTATTGATTGTAGAAAAACAGTTATAAACCTTTCTGATAATGTTGTTTCAGATTATGCTATTGAAGCGCTTTCTAAAGGAGGAAATTTTGCGATAACACCAAGAGTAATACCTTTTGAAGATATAATTTCCAACATCGAAAACTCCATTAGATTATTACCTTTTGATGCTGCTAATGAAGTTAGATATAACACCGTTAACATATTACGTAAAACAAAACCTCCAAAGAGCAACTTATCCTTTCGTCAACGACATGCTTTACTTGATCTTAAACGCAATGAAAGTATTATAATATTAAAATCAGATAAAGGTAATGCAACTGTTATATTAAATATGAACGATTATAACACTAAGATAGAACAACTGTTGGGACCAACAAAAAAGTTTCTTTTAAAAACTAAAGAGCTGATTAAATTATCATCTATTCGTGAAGAAATAAAGAAGAAACTATCTAACTCTGAAGCTATTTCACCAAAACTATATGGTTTACCAAAAATTCATAAACCTAATATTCCTTTAAGGCCTATTGTTAGTGCAATTGGTTCTCCTACATATCACCTTGCAAAACATCTTACATTGTTATTACAACCTCATATAGGAAAAACACCCCATTACATTAAAAATTCTGCCGACTTTGTTGAAAAAATGCATAGTTTCAAAATTGAAGAGGGTGATATAATGGTTAGTTTTGATGTTATTTCACTTTTTACAAAAGTACCTCTAAAAGAAACTGTTGAATACATAGATCATCTTTTTCCAAAGGACATAACATTCTTTTTCAGCACTGTCTTACTACAACTTATTTTCAGTGGAATAATAAATTTTATGAACAGATTGAAGGTGTAGCAATGGGTAGTCCCCTTAGTCCTGTTATAGCTAATTTTATATGGAAAAATTTGAAACATTAACGTTACAAAATACACCTAAAAACCTTCAGTTTGGTATAGATATGTAGATGACACATTTGTTATTTGGAGACATGGAGAAGAAGCACTGCATGAGTTTTTGGTTTTTATAAATGGTATACATCCTAGTATTCAGTTTACCATGGAAAAAGAAACTAATGGAAGTTTACCATTTCTTGACATATTAATATCTAAAATAATAATTCACTATCTTTTAAGGTTTACAGAAAGCCGACACACACTGATAGATACCTTCATAAATTATCCAACCACCATCCACGTCAAAAATTAGTGTAATTAAATCTTTAGTAGATCGAGCAAAACGAATTTGTGACCCTGAATTTTTGAATGATGAATATAAATATTTAAGAAAATCCTTACAAGATAATGGATATTCACTTACAGATATTAATAATGTTATTACACCTTCTAGGCGTAACCTTAAAGAAAAACCAGTTCTTAATGTTGGTACTGCTTTTCTTCCTTTTATAGCTAATGTTACAAATAGAATTGAAAAATCCTAATCAAACATGGCATTAGGACTATTTTTAAACCTACAAGACAAATTAAAGAACATTTAAGATCACCTAAAGACGTGTCAAACCCTTTATCATCTTCCGGAGTGTATAAGTTATCTTGTTCATGTGGAAAAGTATACATCGGGACCACAAAACGTAGCTTTGATACAAGACGCAAAGAACATATGAGATTTTGTAGATTGGGTCAACCAGAGAGGTCTGCTGTGGCTGACCATGCCCTGAATAATTTAAATCATGACATTCAATTTGACAATATGAAAATATTGTCAAGACAAACCCATTATTATGTTCGTTTGCAACGTGAAGCTATTGAAATATATAAACACCCGAATAATTTTAATAGACAAGAAGAAAATCTCCGTTTAAATAGGTTTTGGCATCTTATAATTAAAAAGAGCATAATGATACGCCTTGATTTTAATTTGTTTTCAACTTTTGGTATGTCTAGGTTTTTGCTGTGTTTTTCCTAGACCTTGAAGCAAATGCTTTACCAATTATATGTTAAATTTCCACAGCACTATAATTTAACATAAGTAGTTGAAATTAAATTGAAATTAAAAATTACAAAGAACGTTCTGCATTGTGCTTTTCATTGTTAATAACACTTCCAATTATTGATAAAGATATCTCTTTGTTAGATTTAACTGGGTTATTTTTTTGATGTAATGTTTGGATTTGTGAATGCTTCTATCATTTTAAAATTGAAGTTTTTCACAACTTTACACTTACATCATAACTCGATTAAATTTTGTTAAATGTTTTTTGCTGGCAAATTTCATTGTTAGCTTTCGTCGTAGAGAGTGTTCTGGTTTGTCATCTTTGAGGCAGTTTAACAATATTTAATTTTAATGACCTAGTTATTCTTTACTACAATTTTATAGTTGGTTATACGTTTCTCAAACTGTTATATTAATAGCAGGCTTATGTTTATGTTTGAATTTTCAAATTTGACAAAATTGTTTACTACATCTTTAACAATTTTAACAAACATTACTACTGACGAAGATAACTGTAAGTGTTATCGAAACGTTTAGATTGTATAATTTAAAGTACACCATTAAAAATCCCAAAAAGATAAGTATTTTATTATGAGTGTTAATGGTGAAAGTTTACATTTTCATATTTTAGTAATAACTCGTTAATTGTTCCGTTCGTTCAAACAATTTGAATAAAACTTTGAGGTATTGTAGGCAAATGATTATTGCAACAGTCTGCAAAATGACATTTGTATTTTTCATAAAATAAAATTATGAATGTCTAAACTTGACCATCAAGAAATGCAAGTTACTTAAAAATTATAAAATTTATAATTTTGTGATTCAAAAGTCATTTTTGCCAAATTGATGTACAACATAAGTGTAAAATTTAATACTTTATGAGTAAATCGAAAAACTACATTTTACTGCGGAAGTAATACATACTTATAAGCGCATCATTACACGATAAAGATTATTTATTTGTTTTTCTTTTGTAGTCAATAATTTAATAAAATTGTTGACAGTTTGTGTTTTCTTGATGAAATGGCTCGACTTGAATATTCTAATACAGATTATTTGAATTTAATTTTAATTCACGGAGAATGTCATAGAGTTGTAAAACGAACAGTAAGAACATTTATTGAACGCTATCCTGAGCGCTCCCGCCATCAGCAGATACAATAAGACGTGTGCTTCAAAATTTGGAACAGTATGGCACATTTAAACACTGCACTCGCAAAAACTGCCATTGATAACGAACAGAATGAAGTTATAACTTTAGGATATTTCTGTGCCTATCCTTGCAATTCCTAAACGACGCGAAAACAGATATTGGCTTAACACCAGCAACTATCAGAAGAATTCTTAAGAAACATAAGTTTAGACCATACTGTTTACAATTAGTTCAACATTTGAAAGAAGCGGATTTCTTGAAACGTATCGAATTTTGTGAAACAATTTTGCTCAAAATACAAGAAATTCCTAATTTTTGACTAATATCATATGGACGGACGAATCTAAATTTACGAAAATGGCATATTTAATCACCGAAACTCGCATTACTGGAATAACGAAAATAGCAATCCAATTCACGAATGCCATTTTCAGGAAATTTAGAATTTTAACTTATTTTGTGCTATTCGGAATAACGAAATCTTTGACGTGTATTTTTACAACGAAAATTTGAGAGGTTTAAAATAGTTGATTGTTGCGATTTATGATTACAAATTTAATTTATAGGAGAAAATTATCTTGAGATATTAAACACTGAATTCACCCCGATTAAATCTAGAAAGGGAAAATTTATGGTACCAACAAGACGGTGCGCCCCTCACAGCACCAACGCTGCTTCCATGAAACTTTATGAAATTTTTGAAGATCGTTGGTTTGCCAATGATGGTCACTTTCCATGGCCACCTAGGTCACCTGATCTTACGCCAATGGATTTTTGTCTTTGGGGTCGAATTAAAAATATTGTTTATGCTACACCACTAACGACCAAAGAAGAATGCATTGCAAGAGTGAAAATGCCTTCAATTCTCTTTCTCCACAAGAAATTGAAGGGCTACAAATGAAGCCGTTATAAGACGGGTTCAACAATGTCTTGCGTCTAACGGGCAACATTTTGAACATTTATTGTAAATTAATTTACATTTGATCACGAGCAAGAAATACTAAATAAGCGACTTTATCGTGTAAGAATGCACTGGTAAGTATGTAGTTACTACCTCCGCAGTAAAAGGAATTTTTTCGATTTACTCATAAAGTATTAAATTTTTACACTTATGTTGTACATCGAATTTGGCAAAAATGACTTTTTTTGAATCACAAAATTATCAATTTTTATAATTTTTAAAGTAACTTTTCAAATATTTTTCTTTATTTCAATTCTCATTTATTTGGTTTCCATGGTGACCACGAACAAGGAATACCAGATTTACGTATGTAGCTCATTTTTATCACAAATTTTAAAATTGTGACTTTTTTGATAATAAGTATGAAACTGTTACGTTTAGGCAAATAAAGTTTTAAACAAACTTACCTTAATTTTGACGTTAAATCGATCTGAGTAATAAAAATAGGATTTCCATTTGATTTTTAGAGTAACTTACATTTTTGATAGTCAAGTTTAGACATTCATAATTTTATTTTTATGAAAAATACAAATGTCATTTTTTTCAGACTGTTGCAATAAACCTTTGCCTACAACACCTCAAAGTTTTATTCAAATTGTTTGACAGGAACAGAACAATTAACGAGATATTACTAAGACCGCATCTGTCAATTTTTTTAGAAAAAAAATTTTTTTTAAACGACTGAAATTTCGTATGTAGTTTATTTAACAAACTTACCTTATAATTCGACATAGAATCCAAAAATGTATTAATATACGGGGTGTTCCATTTAAAATAAGCGACTAAGTACCGACTTCCGGTATAACCGGAAGTGGTGCGAACGTGAAAATCTTTTAGATGAGTTAGTCCTAACATCATTACCCTGTCACCAAATTTTCAAAATTATAGTAAGGTTGGTTGTATAATCATGAAAAAGTTAAACGAGAATGGTTGTTATATTCTAAAAAAAAGAATTCTGTGTATTGTTTTTACTGCAAAATCTTTCATGTTGCAAATTCTGCGAAAACTATAACATTAAGTAACGATAATGGGTTTAATGATTGGCATCATTTAAGTTACCACAAAAAAAAGTAAGTTACATTTCCTGAATTTGAAGCAATGGGCAGATCTTTTAAATCGAATGAAAAAAAAATGAAACCGAGGGATAGACCGCTAATGATTTACGGTGAGTACCATCAGCATTTACGGGGATTTACGGGGGATTTACGGGGAGTTACGGGGATTTACGGGGATTTACGGGGGATTTACGGGGAGTTACGGGGATTTACGGGGATTTACGGGGGATTTACGGATTTACGGGGGATTTACGGGGATTTATTTATACTCTTATTTTATTTATTAATCATAGCAGTGTTAGAAAACTAAAGTGCGAAGATATACTGAACATACCGGATAGGGGAGATATTATTAAAATTTTTGGGAATAGAAACACTTAAGTTTCTGCTCAGCGGGAAGGCGTAAATCGCTAAGAGGATTTATGATCTACGCAGTCGTGATTTTTATGGTTACGAGTATGTATTGGGATTTATTAGGATTTATATACTAAACTAGGATTTATTTATATACATTCTTTTCATATATTAAAAGTGCCGTATTTGTGGAAACTTTCCGTGTTATTTAAATACCCATAAAATTATTAAATAAGTATACTGAAAACGCCGGGGGAATTACAGGGAAGGAATGAGAAATGTCAGAAAAGTGCACATCATTTATTTCTACTTGGCAGGAAATTAGCGGTACCGCCTGATTACGTCACAGACTGCATACCTAAGTAACTCGTAGGTACTTTGCGTTTAGTATACTAAATCTTAAAGTCTCTGAAGTAATTTAAAGTTAAATTTAATCGTCAGTGTGTGCGAAATCCACAGTAAGATTTACAATTAATTTTTACAGTACCATAAGTACCATTTCCGGTAGGTGAACAATTTTCATTTATTAATAACATCGACAATGACCGAGGGATCAACACAGATTTCTGGTGTACGTTACAAGAATTTTCCGGGCGATTTTTTAGGAATTCAATAACTCTACAGTTAACTTTCAATATCGCAACAAATTTTTTTACGAATCAATAATGCCATTTTGTTTTGTACTTTTACAGGTTTTTTTAAGTAAGCTCCCTTACCTCTGTACCGCAAAAGAAGATTGCTATTTCTACTATTGAGATCTATCAGTTTGTTTTTCAATATTTCTTGTAATTTGGTAAAAAAGCTTTTCACCCAACCTGTCAAGTAAAGTTGGGGAATATGTCCAACAAAAAATTTTGGGCAACCCTTATTAGCCTTTCACTTTGCGAGTTCATACCATTTACTATATTTCCTATCAGCTTTAAAATAGCGACATCGTCGTAGAAATCTAGTCACCTGAAGAAACCTGAACTCAAATTCGAACTTGTTTAAATGATTACTATTGACTGTATAATAATACTTATTTTATTAACGTACGATTACGATTACTTATCATCCTAAATTCAATGACCCAAAGCAAACATGTATGTCAATAATATAGTTAATAAAGATTGAAGAATTTAAATTGAGGATGTGTTCTAAAAGGCGTCTCTGTCTTTAGATGGAAGTTTCACAAACCGACATGAATTACTTCACTGAACTTGAAAATGTCTCAAATATGTCAATATCGACTTGCTTCAAAAATATGTGAATAGTTAATGGTTTGATTAACTCATGATGCACATGATGAAGACATTTCTGAAATGGAAAAACACATTGCTGAGACAGGGCCAACGTTAACCCCTTACGAAAAATATGAGAATTTTTTCTTAAATTTTCATCGAAGCCCTGAAAATTTTAAAGTTACTCAAGAACATTGCAAATTAATCAGGCTTATTTCAAGCTATTTTGAAAAAAAATCAGTTACCGCCTAGTGGACAATTTGAAATGGCATCGAAGGTTCCACATAACGTGCCTAATGAATAGTTACTCCATCTTTAGGTATGCTAAATCGAATGATAATATATAAATATTTTACAACAGTTTTTTTCAGATAATAGACCAAGGAGAGAGTCGCTGTCTATAAATCTATCTCAAGAAACGTCGCACGTTTCTAGTACTGTAAGAAACTGGATTTATACTAATTGTCCCATCAGTGACCAATGGAATCTTTTTAAAGAAAAATTTTCTGAAATTTTGTTCGAAGCAAAATATGGCATTCGTAATGAATTATGTTGTATCGTGAAATGTTACTGTATACAACATTTTAAAAACTGCTAAGAAGGAAGGGTGTTCGGCAAGATAGGTCTTTGGAAACATTTACAAACACCTACACAAACACGTATCACTTCATTTAACTGCACATGTTGAACCTTACTTAAATTGCATCAAGACATCAAGTTCATCCATAGTCAGCGTAACAAAAGAAATTGTAAAATTCTATATGGTTGCCGAAACACGAAGTCCTAATAAAGAAAACCAGAACAGTTTTCTTTCAAAATTTGTAAATAACTCTCCAACACGTTCAACAGAAGATATTAAAGAGGCCACCGAAGGTCCACCTGGAAATCCACCAACAAAAATTAACATTATTAGCAATCATGTAATTGTCCCTTCGTGCTATTATTCTGCTGAACCAAACGTCGAAGTTGGGAGCAAATCAAAAGAAAATATTTCCGTTACTACTAACACTACTAGCACTTCTCTTACCCAGTCTCCTGCTAACATAAAAACAATCATGCAAATGCCATCATGCTCCAAGTGGAATTTTCCTAAATATAAAAAAGGCAGAAAGGTTAAAAAGAAAACGCGAAAGTAGTATTGCCAATCAGTTCTCGAATCAACTATAACAGCCTCTTATAATTTCGTATTATTCTTCATTTTTCAATAAAATAATTGAAACCACAAATAATGTGGTCACAAAACACGACACAATTGGTGTAGAATAAAATTTAGCTATGGAAAAGCTAGCCGAAGTAAAAACGGAAAATAGGAGTTAACCTCAAAGTGAAACGTTTAACTCAGTCAAAAAGTAAATTATTGAAGATGCTACTTGACATTTCAATTAAAAATTCTTCGTCAAACCATTCAAATTCCGGGGATCGAAACATGTTTAACCACACAATAACAAAATTTTCTGTTTACTTATATTATGTGGGAGGTAGGTTATTCTACGAGACCTTGCAACAAAATTTGAAGAATTTTCTTCCATAAATACCGTCGTTAAATAGATATATAGTGGACAATTCAAATAAAATTGAAGAATGAATTTTCGATGATGATGCCTATTTAAATTTTTAGATGAACGAGAACTTCCTAAGGTTTTGAGGATTTCTAAAGATGGGACTAGGGTCAATAAAAAAATTGAATATGACTCACAGACTAATAAAATAATTGGATTTACTTTGCCATTCACGAATGGTTTTCCTAAAACGGATCGGTTTCTAACCACATCGTTAAAAGTAATGGAACAATTTTTTACCAACGGGATTAAAGCGAATTACGCTTACGTAATTATGGCACAGCCCTTATCCCAACTAGGACCAGCTTACTGCCGTGCAATTTATGGAACGGATAATAGATTTAATTCAAACGATGTGACCCAAAGATGGCAAACTATGAGGAAGAAGCATCGAAACGAGGAATTAGAGGACACAATTATTCGTCCGATGGCGACACACGCCTGATAAAAGCCATGAAGCAATGTACATTACTTCCAGTAGCTCTTAAAGACAATTCTCCGTGAGAGTGGTACCAGCCAGGTTACAATTAAATGATCCTTACATACGTTCAGAATTCGATTCATATTATAACCAAATTGCGGACTCGATTGTTAAATATTAAAGTTAAATTACAAATGGGCGAATTTCTAAGGATAAACATCTTACGAAAACTGATTTGCAAGCGAAATAAATTTTCGTGCAGCATACAGTCAAGACACACGTGCGTACTTAGATCTTATGCATTTGGTTATTTATTCGTACTTAAATCCACAAATCGGAATCGGACGTCCTCTCTATAATATTTGGTATGTTGTGTTTTTTTAAGAATTTGGCAAAGTGGCTTACAAATAATTCACATTATATCAGCAGCCAACCATGTTAAAAATATTCAGGAGTACAAGATCAATAAATTCTACCTTTTCAACAATTGTTAACTATAGTATAAAGGACATAGTGCAACGTTTGGACAGAATTCAATCTGTAAATAACATTATCCATGATCTGAAAGATGTTTTTACGTTTCCAGTAATAAAACGGTTGCGTGTCATTTTAATGTAAATACTTCCGATGATTTTGAATTTGATTGTAAGAAATTTTCAGACTAGTGTATAAGACGTTCAGTTGAAGATGCTTTACGAGATGCAATAGACAGTACGGAAGAATTAGGAATGGTTGTTGAGGAAAACGACTAGAATTTAGTATCCATCCCTGCGACATCGAAAGCAGCTATTCCGGAAGAGTCTGAAACCGCAATCAATGACAATATAGCAGTGTACACCGATGAAGAAGATGCAGACAAGTTTCTGAAATTATCGACAATAGAAAGAGACCACCTCGACAGAAACGAGGGTGAGAGCAACGAACTGGAGTGAGATATACAGAATATGTCAAATACCTTGAAGTTTTGTGGTAATATGAATTTAAAAGATTTTTCAACAAAATTAGAACATAGGGAATTATGTGTGGTTTACGACACTAGGCCATTTGTTGAAATGACTGTAGATAGTAAATCAGTTATTATTAAAAAATCATCGCTCGGTTGGATTTTGGAAGAAACAAGAGGGAGAGTCAGTAGTGATCGTCTGCAAAGATTTGTTACCAATACAAAAGAAAAGTAAGTCAGATACCCATTCTAATCAACAAAAGGGAAAACGTGGAACCAAGTTGAACATAACAAGAACTTCAAAAAAACATTCAAAACGTTTTCGAAAAACAAAACGTACGATGAATCCGCGGATGAATCTGACTCAACCCAGGATGATAATGCCAGTGTTACCTATGCGGACAGTACCGACACGGAAACATTTTCCAATTATCCAATTATTTAGATGAGTCCTCAGATAAGGCAGGTCATTTCCCTTTGGACAATATGCGGCACAATTCTAATCTTAATCAAACGTTCAAAGATACCGCTCAAATAAAATAAGATGATCAAAATATCATTTTAATAGAACCTCTTTAATGCAATCAATTTTATGCGGTTTTTATGTGGAGCGATGGTATCTAGGCCAAATAACTGAAAAAATCAATAAAAATAGTTTTAAAATGAATTTTCTGCAGGAAGTTAGGAAACAAGGAAAACTGTTTATCTGGCCTAAAACCAAAAAAGACATTGCAGTAGGAAAAAGAACTGTTTCAATTGGAGCAAAATACATATACAAAATTTTCCTGTGCGTTTAAAAAAATTGAATTTTATCTTTTTAATCTTGTAATAATGGTGTCAATATGATTTAAGTTTTTTTTTGTATTTCAAAAATAAAATATTATCTACTTATCGTACAGTATTATAGTTAATTTTAACCAATGACCATGCTTGGCAAAATATTTATAGTCATAATGTCCTTGAAATTTACAACATAATTAATAGGTACAGAAATTATGGTAGGACTTCCTGAGGGTCTTTCAGGGAAACACGACTGAAGATTTTCGAGTATTTCGAAGGATTTAAAAGGATTTCCAAGCATTTTCGAGAATTTGCAAAGGTTTGCTAGAATTTTGAGAATTTATTCGCAAAAAATCTAATGTAAAGTGTTTGATTTTGGCAATCTCGAAAACCGGACTAAATCCGGATTTTATTAGGATTTACGTGGAGTTTACTGTAATTTACGAGAATTTACGGGGATTTACGGGGTATTTACGGGGATTTATATCGACTAAAGGGATTTATGGTGTACACTTTATCGTCGGCAGTTTACCCGTCGAATAAAACTATAGATTCTGAAGCACAAAAGATGTTCAATAAAGAAACAGAATAATTGGCATGTGTATCCTTTATACGCTTCAATTTTTGGACGAACAGAACTTTCGAGATACTACTAATAAATTATATGAAGAAAATAATGGCAACTTTTTAAAATGTATCGAAATGATCGCAAAATTCAATCCTATTATGTCTGAACATGTCAACCGGTCTTAAATGAAAGCGCACAGAAATATGCCTCATTATCTTGGGGACAAAATCCAAAACGAAGTTATAACTTTATTAGGAAGTAACGCTAGATCTAAAAATTTTAATCATGGCGAAAAGGCTAAATATTTTTCTATCATCCTCGACTATACACCCGATGTCAGCCACCAAGAACAGATTTCAGTATGTATCAGATTCGTCAATTGAAACGATTCTGGATTTAAAATTGAAGAACACTTCCTAACTTTTTGTTCGGTTACTGTTTTTACCGGTGAAGGTTTAACAAATTTTTGTTATCGACGTTAAAAATTATGGATTAGATATATTTAATTTATGCGGTCAAGGCTATGACAACAGGGGAGACATGAAGGATAAGCATAATGGTTTACAAAAAAAAAAATTAATATTAATCCAAGAATATTCTTTGTACCCTTTTGTAACCATAGTATGAACCTTGTCGTTAACGATGGCGCAAAGTCAAATATATTATTTGTGATTTTTTTTTCTATAGTTCAAGAACTTTATAAATTTTTCTCTGCGTCAACTAATCGATGGGCGATTTTGAAAAAACATATCAAATTTGACTTTAAAGCCGTTGTCAGATACCATATGGTCGAGCCGAATCGATGCTGTAACACCTTTAAGGTATCAACTAGGTGAAATATACAATGCTCTTTTGAAATTGCTTCTCCGCAAAATGTTGATAATGCTGTAAAAAATGTAGCTATGGCACTTGCTAAAACTAAAGCTAATATAGTGTCCAAAATTTTACGAATTCAAAATTTTAATATTGTGCAAGCGTATACTGCTTTAAGTAATGTAATTGATTTTATTAAAAGAAGCTATGAAAGTCGCGATTATATTAGGTATCGATCCAAAATTTAAATATGAAGGCGTTTTAAGACCTCGATAAGTTGCAAAACAATTTAGTTACGAAGGTGACGAGGAACCAACACGAAATCAAGAATTAACATTGAAAGTACATTGCTCCTTTAATTTGATAGATAGTACTACAACAATAGATTGTAACTGGTATCTGCGCATGCGGCAATTTTCAAATTTTTATGGAATATTTCGGAATTTAACAGTCACTCGGGACAGCTAGAGTCTTGTATAAAACTTGAGGGTATATTAAGTAAATCGAAATGAATTGGATATAAATAGGATAATACTTATGCAAGAATTGCAGTTTTTGCAGAATTTTGAGAAAAGTGTCTCTTATTCACTAACTACTACCCTAAATTAGAATGTAACCAATAATTTACATGATTCTTACCCAAACATTTTTGTGGCATTACGAATTTTATTGACAATGCCAGTTTCCGTAGCCACAGCGGAAAGATCGTTTTCCAAATTAAAAATCATTAAAAACTATTTAGGTTCGACTATGGTACAAGAACGATTGGAAGATCTTGCCATCATTTCAATCGAGTCTACTTTAATTCAAGAGTTAGACATTGAAACGTTAAGCCAACAATTTTCAAAAAACAAGTCCAGTTTATTTAACATCCCATGTTAATTCATTTTTATTAACAGTATTGCTCATTTTGGTAATTATTCGTATGATTTTAACTTGAAGAATTAGCTGAATGTGTGCAAGATGCAGGTTAAAACAAAATAAAGTTCTACTATTTTATAACAAGGTTTGTTAATTTTTTTATAACAATGTATAGAGTCGCACTTCTTGTTTTTGCAGGACGGCGCTTGACAGAGTTGGTGCGACACTGTGTACAACCCGTATAATGGGTTACTTTAAGCGCTAATTTATTAGTCATCAAGGTGGCTATATAATCGATCACATTATATGCACCGAGTCACTAATTCAGCGTATGTCCTCCGATTGCCACTTAGGTGAAACCGTCACATCGGACCACCTCCCCCTTCTCGTTAAAGCATCCCTCGGCCCCGTCCCTCCTCCACCTCCAACTCACATTATCCGTAGATATTTTCAAATCGCCAATTGGAATGTATTTTGCGAATACATCTCCAATAATCTTCAGACAAACGACTTAACTTCCCTTATTGGGGAAGCGGTCGAAGCCTCAATTCCCCAAAAATTAATTGATATCTCCCGCAAACCTCTCCCACAATATATCGTAACCCTGATCAAAGGGAAGAGGCGAGTATATCGCGAATTCCTGAGATCAAGGGACCCCGCTCTCAAGACCGAATATAACCGATTAAAAGCCCTAATTCGGCGTGAAACCAACACTTACACAGAAAGAAAATGGGACCGTTGGCCTGGACCAATTTTCAACTATAGAGATGGCAAGAAGAACCCTCATCCTACAGGTCCATCTCTCCTCCTTAAAATGCTTAGTGCAGATGGAAGGCTGGGAGATCATAAGAATCCAATAACCTCTTACCCCACAGCCAGTTCGGCTTTCGACCTAACAGAACCTATCAGTACCCATTGCTAAAACTCCTCAACAAAACGTCACGAGCATTTAACCACCGCTTCTGTAACTCGCCGTGTTCTTAGACATAAAGCAGGCCTTTGACAGAGTCTGGCATGCAGGTCTAGTTCACAAAATCCATGCAAAATCCGAGCTTACAAGCTCCTACTGTTGTATCTGACAGATGGACGGCGAGTACGAGTGGTTTCACCCAAGAGTTTCCCCCCAGACAGGCGTAAGGTTCTGCCTTGGCACCCATATCCACCTTCGCCAATGATATCCCCATTTAAAAGCCCGGGTAAAGGTGGCGTGCGGAAGGGGCCCCTCGATGCCTCGCAAAAGAGCTACAGAAAGAGCGTGCCGTGGTGGACGCCGGAACTGACAACTCTGAGAAGGGAAGTCAACCCTGCCCGGAAATCGAAACGCCACACTACGATTCCGGAAAGACGAGAAGAAGGATACGGGAATACCGCGAGGTAAAGCGGGAAAACAAACGATAGAGGAGACACGCACGCGGAAGTGGAAAGAGTACTGCGCACAAAACTCCGGAAAAGACCCTTGGGGAACCTACAGGATACAAGGGGTAAGCAGACGGAAGGCGGCCTAACTACGGTCAGGCGGGAAGACGGGTCGATGACGACGGGGCGTTAGAAACCGCGGAGACGCTATTGGAAACGTTCTTTCCGACGGACGACCGCAATAGCGACGAGCCGGTTCACCGGGCCATAAGGAAGGCACACAACCCCGGGAATGTGGGGACCGGACGACCGAAGTATCACCGCAGAGGAAATTGAAAGCGTTAAAACGCATGAGCGACAAAAAGCACCGGGACACGACGGGATCACACCGGACGCGGCGTTAAAAGCGCTGGACGCGACGCCGGATGTCTGGTCAAAGATCTTCGACGGTCAGATAGGGATATTTCCGGCATGCTGGAAATTACAAACCATGCGATTTATACCGAAAGCGGGAAGGAGCGACGCCACGGACCCGAAAACGTACCGGGATAAGTTTACTTCCGGTTAAGGAAAAGCCCTGGACAGAATAATAGCCACGCGTATCGAACATCACGTTAAAGCCGCGGGAGGATTTAACCCCAATCAATTCGGCTTCAGCTCGGGAAAGACCACCGGGCGATAAGGAAAGCAGTCCGGGGTTAAAGCGGCCAAGGCGAGGGGGATACTGCGCCGTCATATCGCTCGACATCCGAGGGCTTTCGATAGCGCCTGGGTGCCGGCGATAGGATGGGAGATGCAGAGACTCCCTACCCCGGAATTTAATCAAGATCGCCGGAAGCTACTTCAAGGACAGGACGGCGCAGGTGCAACTGACCAACGAGGTTGCGAAAGACGAGTAGAACGCGGATGTCCACAGGGAAGCTGTACCGGGCCGGTATATTGGAAAATCATAACGATAATATTCAGAGCCCTGCCACCGGGATGCAGCATAATAGGATACGCCGACACCGTTATTGATCTCAACGGCCGCCCAATATAAACGGTTAAAAGCGTAACGAATACTGCACTTGAAACGTTAATCGCGTGGGGCGCGAGTTTAAACTCGAATTTAACGCGAATAAGTCGGAAGGGGTATTTTACGGTAAACACGTAAACCAGCAGAAACCTCGTTCAGGTTGGGTAACGAAAGAATTCGCTGCAAGGAGTTTATTAAATATTTAGGCGTCCTGATAGATAACAGGTTAAATGGAAAGAACACGTTAAATACGCGAGCGAAAGGTAAACAAATAGGGAAAAATAGGCGCGGCCGCGAAATTAACCTGGGGAATCAAGGGCGGCCAAAACCATATACGAAGGCGCGATACAGCCGGCCGTATTATACGGAAATTTGGGGGAAAGACTAGGCGTAAAGGAATAAACTTTTAAGAGAACGATGGCCGTAAAGACGGCCCGGGCGTAAGGACGGTTTCAACCGAAGCCGTACTAGTCTTAAGCACGTTATTGCCGGAATTTTTGTTACAGGACGAAGCCGGCAGCGGCCCGAAGAGGCGGAAGGGCAAGCGGGAGAGTACTCGACGAGCTGGGATACGTAAACAGAACGGCCGAAACGAGGGTCGACGCCGGCGAACTGGGGCATCCGGCCGACGTGGCTTCATCCTCCGACTTTCACATCGGAGAGGAGGGAGCGGCCGACGTCAGGTGCTACACGGACGGCTCGGCATCGGAAGGGGAACGGGAGCGGCGTACGTAATATACCGAGACGGAGGAAATAGCCAGCGGCGGAGCGAGGCTGACGAGGGTTGCAGCAACTTCCAGGGCGAGCTGGTCGCGATCGTCGAAGCCCTAAGTACGCGCTGGACATCTTCGAGACGTCCGGAAATATCCATCTTGTCGGACAGCAAAGCCGCACTGCTCGCTCTGACAAACGTCGGCCTACCGAACTCGTGGCGGAGGCCTGGCGGCTGGGTAGCGGCGGTGTCGGCCGTCAAGCTGCATTGGGTGAAGGCACACGCCGGAAACCCCGGAAACGAGGGCAGACCGGCTCGCAAAGGAAGCTGCGAGGGACGACAACGCGCGGATCGCCTACGCCAAGATTCCGATGACCACGGTGAAGAGGTTACTGTCAAACAGGACAATGGGAGATGGCAGGGAAGATGGACCGGCGCGGCCGGCCGCTTAACCTTCAGGTTTCTACCGGACGTCGCACAGAGGATATTTACTGCCCCGAGTTGGACCCTTTACAGTCCAGCTCGTAACGGGGCACGGCGGAACCGGAAGTTACCTAAAAGATTCGGGACCGAAGACGAACGGTGTGCGTGCGGGCACGCCACCGAAGACTCCGGTCACATAATTTTCGATTGTGAGATCGAGGAAGGCGCTAGAAGGTTGGCGGAGCGGACTGGTCGGGCGGGCCTACGGTGGCCACAAACGTGGGAGGAAATCACGGCGATGGCGGGCGAACGGGAATGGTGGACGGAACTATCTAAATTCGCGAAACAAGTGCAGAGACTTAAACCGAACGTTGCGCGAGTAGTGTAATCCGGGTCGTTATTAAAAATCGCGTCTTTTACCTATTGTGACACATCACCGATTATGACTTTATTACCGATTGGGACAAATAAAAACCGGATTTTGGGGGCGTGCGGCATCAAGTTTCCTTGTCCGCGCAAACTTTGGACCACCGGATCTAAAAAAGTAGGCCCCTCGGAAGAGAGGCGGAAGAAACGGATCCCCGATAACCACGTAAAGGTCTTGCGAATGGTTGCCGTGGGTGGGATGCGGGGCAAGGGCCCCGTGCGGACCTTGCGTCAACCGGATTGTCGTAAGGAAACGACGGGCGAACGAAGGTACATCCACGGCATCGTTTCGGGTCAAGTGGAAGTTGCCAAGTTTTTTATTGGACGTCGCCGATCTTCCGAGGGCAGCGAATCGACGGGAAGGAGTAGCGGATAAGGACCACCGGAGCAGCCACGGAGTTGCAGCGACGTGGGGCGACGGTGTTAGTGAAAGTGCTAGTGACCCGAGTGACAGTGTTTATCCTGCGGAAATGACGGAAAAGTGCTAGTGCTTGAGTAGGTTTGACCGGACGCAAGCCCTTGCGTACAGTCGACGCATTTCCTTCGGAAAAGCGTCGACTTAGATAAAGGTAGGGCGCGAGCTTCACTCGCGTACAGGCGGCGTCCTTTCCGGCGACGGGACGATAAGCTCCGTCGCCGGGGCGCGTACCTTATGCATGTATTGCGGGCCTCACTGCACACAGGGACCGCGGTCGCCGACTGTATCCGGCGAACGCGGACCCTTAGAGGTATCTCTCGAGGGGCGGGCCTCACTGCGACAGGAGTTGCGGCCGCCGACTGTAGCCGGCGTATGCAAATCCTTAGCGTAGCCTTCCGGGCACGGGCTTCACCTGCCAGATGCCGCCGTTCTCGGTTCACCGAGAGCGGCGGATCTTAGGGAGTACGGAACGGGTACGACACCAGTCGTGCCAGGCACCTTCCTTTCCGCCTGCCACCGAAAGGACGGTGTTCTTAGTTAGCGTAAACCAACACGGGCGTGGCTCGTGTATGATACCTTTGATTTTCTAGTTTCGGCGAAATCGGGGTATCCTAGTTAAGTAGTTTTTAAAACGTAGATTAAGTAACTAAAACGGGCGAAGGCTTCACCGTCGCACAAATTTTCTTTCCCCGCTCCAACTCTGGGGAGAAGGAAGTTTTTAGAATAAGGAAGGAAATGGACGCGAGTTGCGCTACAGCCCCTAACCACTACGTGGAACAAGGGCGGCTTACTTAGAATTAGAACTAAATTAATTTAAAAGGGGCACGGCATCACTCGTGCACAGATGATTGGGTCGACCCGTCCGGAAACCCAAGATTCTTATTAGATCGTAAGATAGTTTTTAAGAAAAAGGGGCGTCGGAATAGCCGCCGCTCGGACCCAAATAGCGTCCTAATTAAGAAATTAGGGAAAGGGCGCGGTGTTAGCCGCGTACAGGTGTCATGTGACCCTTTAGTAAAACAAACAAAGGGCGGGACGCGGGCAGCCCGCGTCACAACCTGCATCTGCGCAGGTTTAAAATAAACTAATTAGGAATAGGCGGCCGCAGGAATAACCGGCGGACAGCTCCGGGGGGTTAGTTAAAATAAGAAGGTAGGAACGGACGTAGGATTAGCTTACGACAGATGCGATGGCCGCATCTTAGAAATACATAGGGCGGGTACGGGAATAGCTACACAGGCACCTGCGGTGTCCTTAATTAAAGGATGAGGGAATAGCCGAGTACAGATGAGGAGCCGCCGCCTCGGCGACGACTCCAACATCTTAATATAGGTAACACGAGGGAGGAGGCAAGCGGAGCAGCGTGTTTTTATTTGACTCAGGATTGCTTGCACAGGGTTTCACACTACCCCGGAGCTCGGCGAGCCTCTTCCCTACCCTAGTTAAGGTGCATTGTTAATGACACGGGAATGTAAGCATTTCTACAGGGCGTTGATTGTACACCTGGAGGAATGTCGATAAAATACTATTTGTAAAATATCGATTACGGGCAAATAAATATATATTGAATTGAATTGAATTGAATTGACACTGCGTTCCGATGACCACGGTGAAGAGGTTACTGTCAAACAGGACAATGGGAGATGGCAGGAAGATGGACCGGCGCGGCGACCGGCCGCTTAACCTTCAGGTTTCTACCGGACGTCGCACAGAGGATATTTACTGCACCCGAGTTGGACCCCTTTACAGTCCAGCTCGTAACGGGGCACGGCGGAACCGGAAGTTACCTTTCGGAAAGACCGAAGACGAGCGGTGGCGGGGACGGCACCGAAGACCCGGTCATATCATTTTGATTGCGAGATCGAGGAGGGCGCTAGAAGGTTGGCGGATGCGAGACTGGTCGGTGCGGGCCTACGGTGGCCCAAACGTGGGAGGAAATCACGGCGATGGCGGGCGAACGGGAATGGTGGACGGAACTATCTAAATTCGCGAAACAAGTGCAGAGACTTAAACCGAACGTTGCGCGAGTAGTGTAATCCGGGTCGTTATTACTAAAATCGCGTCTTTTACCTATTGTGACACATCACCGATTACGACTTTATTACCGATTAGGACAATATAAAACCGGATTTGACAGTGGCGGGCGCGCGTGCGGCATCAAGTTTCTAGTGTCGCGCGCAAACTACGTTAAGAACCACCGGATCTAAATTACGTTCCGGTGTTAGAGTAGGCCCCTCGGAAGAGAGCCGGAAGAAACGGATCCCCGATAACCACGTAAAGGTCTTGCGAATGGTTGCCGTGGGTGGGATGCGGGCGGAAGAAGCCGCAGGTCGGTGCGGACCTTGCGTCAACCGGATGTCGCTCGTAAGGAAACGACGGGCGAACGAAGGTCCATCCACGGCATCGTTTCGGGTCAAGTGGAAGTTGCCAAGTTTTTATTGGACGTCGCCGATCTTCCGAGGGCAGCGAATCGACGGGAAGGAGTAGCGGATAAGGACCACCGGAGCAGCCACGGAGTCGGAGCGACGTGGGGCGACGGTGTTAGTGAAAGTGCTAGCTAGTGACCGCGAGTGACAGTGTTTATCCTGCGGAAATGACGGAAAAGTGCTGGTGCTCGAGTAGATCTGACCGGACGCAAGCTCACTTGCGTACAGTCGACGCATTTCCTTACCGGGAAAAGCGTCGACTTAGATAAGTAGCGTTGAGGGCGCGGGATTCACTCGCGTACAGGCGGCGTCCTTTCCGGCGACGGAGATGATAAGCTCCGCCGCCGGAAATGGCGCGTACCTTATGCATGTATGGGTGCGGGCCTCACTGCACACAGGGACCGCGATTGCCGACTGTATCCGGCGAACGCGGACCATTAGAGGTATATCTCGAGGGCGCGGGCCTCACTCGCGCACAGGAGTTGCGGCAGCCGACTGTAGCCGGCGTACGCAAATCCTTAGCGGTAGCCTTCGGGCACGGGCATCACTCGTGCACAGATGCCGCCGTTCTCGGTTGACCGAGAGCGGCGACATCTTAGCAGTACGGAACGGGTACGACACTAGTCGTACACAGGCACCTTCCTTTCGACGCCTGCCACCGAAGGGACGGTGTACTTAGTTAGCGTAAACAAACACGGGCGTGGCTCGTGTATGATGCTTGATTCTCTAGTTACGGCGGAAATCGGGGTATCCTAGTTAAGAATGTAGATTTAAATAGATTAAATAAGTGAAAGGGCGAGGGCTTCACCGTCGCACAAATTTTCTCTCCGCTCCAGCTCTGGGGAGAAGGAAGTTTTAAGTAGAATAAGCATAAGGAAATGGACGCGAGTTGCGTCGCGTACAGCCGCCTAACCGCTACGTGGAACAAGGGCGGCTTACCTAGAATTAGGAACTAACGTTAATGTAAGAAGTGGGCACGGGCATCACTCGTGCACAGAAGATTGGGTCGACGGCTGCGTCCGGAAACCCAAGATTCTTAGTTAGATCATAAGATAGTTTGTAAAAGGTAGGCACGGGGCGTCGGAATAGCCGCCGCTTGGACGACAAATAGCGTCCTAATTAAGAAATTAGGGAAAGGGCGCGGTGTTAGACCGCGTACAGGTGTCATGTGACACCTCTAGGTAAGGAACAAACAAATAGGGCGGGACGCGGGCAGCCCGCGTCACAACCTGCATCTGCGCAGGTTTAAAATAAACGTAATTTAGGATTAGGCGGCCGCGGGAATAACCGGCGGACAGCTACCGGTGGGTGGGTTAGTTAAAATAAGAATGTAGGAACGGACGTAGGATTAGCTTACGTACAGATGCGGTGAGCGCATCTTAGTTAATGCAACATAGGGCGGGTACGGGAATAGCCCGTACACAGGCACCTGCGGTGTCCTTAATTAAAGGACGAGGATTAGCCCGAGTACAGATGAGGGAGCCGCCGCCTCGGCGACGACTCCAACATCTTAATATAGGTAACACGAGGGAGGAGGCAAGCGGAGCAGCGTGTTTTTATTTGACTCAGGATTGCTTGCACAGGGTTTCACACTACCCCGGAGCTCGGCGAGCCTCTTCCCTACCCTAGTTAAGGTGCATTGTTAATGACACGGGAATGTAAGCATTTCTACAGGGCGTTGATTGTACACCTGGAGGAATGTCGATAAAATACTATTTGTAAAATATCGATTATGGGCAAATAAATATATATTGAATTGAATTGAATTGAATTGACACTGCGTTCTGGGCAGCTAATCCGTCAGCCAAGAACGCCTCCGGCAGTATCTTCAGGGCCCTACGGAACTTCTCTAATTGGGCCGACGAATGGAGGGTCTCCATAAACCCCACCAAAACTCAAGCCATTGTTTTCCGGAACCCTAACTATACCCGACACAAATTACTCTCCAAAAACGACGTAAACATTTCCCTGCAAGGCGAACGATTACCGATACTTGACGACATAACATACCTAGGAGTTACATTTACCAAAAACCTTAACCGGAACGCTGACCTGAACAAGGCCACCTCACACAACGCCTCAAAACACTGCAAACAAACTACACACGCCGTAGGATATTCGCCGAAACAGAAGCTACCAAAAACATCTTACGCATTCCATATATGCCCCTTATCCACATCCAATACCTAAGAATCCACAGGAGAAAACCGAAAAACAAATTCAAGCACCCTCCAACTATCCTAACCCAGAACATCGAAAACCTCCCCAAAGAATTCGTAGAACTCCTTGATGACGTCCCATATGCCCTGAGATAAAATCGAAGACAACCACTGCAACGACCAAGGAATCGAGCCAATACACACCACGCACTTCATATACACACCTCATATATACTTCCAATCCAAATAAAAATAATGTAATATTATATTAATAATTACCTTTCTTTTTGCGTTCACTTAGCCCCACACACTACATTGTATGCACATATATAATACACAAAACAATATAATCCCACGAACACACAAAAGACCCAGGACTGAACAGGAAGCAGACTTCCACAGGAACAAGCATTAAGAATAAGCAACACTAACAATAAGCATTCTATCCAATAAGCATACTAACAAAAAAAGCGTTAATGGCAGGTTGTTTTACATTGAAAAGGAGTAAGTGGTGTACCTATATTAAAATTTGCTAAGCTAGAAAACTGTAGTTGTATTATAGAAGATA
Organism: Vesta saturnalis; assembly: GCA_036346205.1. NCBI lineage: Eukaryota > Metazoa > Arthropoda > Insecta > Coleoptera > Lampyridae > Vesta > Vesta saturnalis. Next base: position 2,920,088 of record JARFJB010000339.1, read on the forward strand.
TAAATAAGAAATTTTTCAACTGCCATATATCCAAAGTATACCTATGCATTTTTTTAAGTTTAAGAAAATTTGGGAGCAAGCGCATTTGATTACCGGACCTGCCTGTAGCTACCTAAATGTACCTAATCAGTGTCACGCCCACATTTAAATAAAAAAGAATTATTTACCCTTTCACCATTATTATACGGAATTAAAATATTTAGCTACGTATTAAAAAAAATTAATTCAAATGTTTAACTGTAGTGACAGGTTCTACCTTGTTGTATAAATAAAGATATACCCCACTGCATATGACCCATAAAGCATATGTGCATATTAGCGCAGTATTCAAAAAGTACATTTTATGCATGAAAGTCACTGGTACACTACAATGTCTAACAATTGACAGACGTTTCTAGTAAACTATTAATTAAGATGCGATAACACTAAAATAATTTTAATACAACATTGTTGACTGCATTCACCTGTACCGGGCGGTCCATAAATAAAGGAGACCGGCTGCATATGAAGTATTGATAGTAAAAGTGACCGAGAAAATTGGCTGGAAATTAGTTTCAAGTGCCTGCGATTGTCGCTAGGGGCGTACAAGAACAACAAATTAGAAAATCGACTTTTTTTCTTAAACGGCGTTACCAAGATATGTTCAAAATAGTTGTATGGTAAACAACTTAAGCTTAGCAACATTTTAGTTTTTTAGTATTCTTCGCTACCTTGTAAAATAAGGGGGAGAGGGCAAATGTTCACTTGAAAAAAACGTCATAGCTTTTTTAACTCAACCGATTTTTTCTTTCGTTTGAGAGAGGCTTCTTGGGTGCGTCTAGTAAAGTATTAGCATTGTCAGTTTAGCTTTGTTTTAGTCGGTAGATGGCGATTTGTGACAAAGCCGTAAATTTTCGCAATTTTCTCGAAAATTTTAAACGTAAGGTTATCATTACTTTTAACTCACGAAAAATAGACGGTTACCACTCGAAATGCGTTCATTAGTTTATCGTTCATTAAGGCAATAATTTTGAATTAATAATGAATTACTAAAAACTCCAAAATCGAAATCGTACTATTATGAAAGTGTGTGACGTTGCTATAGTTCCTATTCTAGACAAATTAAAATCTTAAAATTAGAATGGAAACGCAAAACGAGTTTCTTGTTATCCCGAATGAAATTAAAAAGATTGCTGCCTCCACCATGGAGGAAATTTTTTCGTCGACATCTAAAGCAAGATGCGAAAGAGAATACTCAGTATTCAACGCTTGGAGAAACCAAAAAGACGTTAAAGGAGTAAATGAGGGAGTTCTGGTAAATGTCAAACATATGGTAAAAGTTTCTATACCATTCCCCCTAATTAAATTATCTTATATTAATTAATTTTTTAATCATCACTGTGGACGTATGTTTCTATATTGAAAAGAATGTTACAAACAAGAGAAAATATAAATATGCAAAATTTCGAAAAAGTCCAAGAATTACATACGCAAGAAATCTTTGATGTTAAATGTAGATGATATCAAGAGATTTATTCGACAAGTGCCAAATTCGACGTTCTTGTAATAAAGGTCCGTATTGAAGGGATTTTATTTTAGGTTGGAGCGTGTGAAGTTTAGGTTGCTGCTTTTATGGGCATCTTTGGAGGGTGTCGTCACGATGAACTTTACAAGATAAAGTTTACTGATGTGGAGGACTAATATTCTATCTTTATGGTCAAATTGCTGGAGACGAAAACAATTCCACGTATTTTCACTGTGGTAGATATAGAAAACGAGATTTCTTATTTGAATTTATATCGAAGTTATGTTGCTCTAAGACCTAAACATATGAGTATCGAGAAACTATTTATTTTTTACCAATCAGGAAAATGCAGAGCTCAACCAGTGGGTTTGAATAGTTTTGCAAAAATGCCCATGAAAATTGCTAGATGCCTGGGACTGGAAAATTCACATTTATGTACTGGACGTTCCTCGGCAACGTCGGTAGCGAATTCAGTTTCTAACATGACCACAATGAAGAGGCATGGAGGGTGGCGTTCCACATCAGTGGCGGAGGCATATGTAGCTGATTCAATCGAAAACACAATCGACATTACAGAAAATCGGTATGGGGAAGGTTAAAGACGGCCCAGCAGAAAGTAGCATCAAAGAACCACTATATTCAGTTGTTGATCAGTTACTACAGTCAGTTTTTGATAAATTACCAGTTTTTGGAGTTTCTTTTAGTAATTGTATTTTTAATTTTAATAATAATAATAATTAGAATTAAACAAATTTCGTCGACTTGTTTTTTTATTTGATATAAATGTGCATGCATGTTAAATGAGTGGATGCATGTTGAAGGTATTTTAACATTCGAGGTTGCGATCATGTTAAATACTGTTTAAAATTTTAATGAACGATAAAATATATAAATTATTAAACTATTAAAGCAATCTGAAGAAATTTTATACGACTGCATACAGTGCATTTTAACCTGTGGGTACCTGAGGAATCCAAAAAAAAAATGCTCAAATATAGAGATGAAATAAAAAGTTTCACTTTTTGATCCATAACCCAAATAATTTAGTGATAATAATATACACACTTTACAGAATGCAAAAGCAAAGATGATGGCGTGAAGAAAGTGATTGAAGTTGAAGAATCTTCTGTAGACGAATTGATCGAGTTACCTTGCTCTTCAAATGTTGCTTTTATTGACAGTCCAAATAGTAACAAAGAAAAGAGCAAGCAACATATTTTTAAGACCATATCCAATATTACACTTGACGTTCAAAGTTCGCAAAACGCAGAAAAACGACGTTCAGACACTATAGATACATTGTCAACAATCGGAATTACTTGCTGCACCGTCTTTAAAGGTTTGCATAAAAGATGCCGTTGCACAGGACCGTTATTTTTAGAATATGCAAATTGTTTGCACACTAGCTTTAAAAAGTTCAAATTTGAAACTTTTATTGAAAAGAATAAGCTAACCATCATTATTAAATCTAAGGACGAAGAAAATCATGACGAGGAACAGCATGTTCGTCAGTTGGATTCTGACGAAAGACAAAATGTAAAACAGCTATTACAACACTAAACACCAGGTCACTTGAGGGCAAAACATATACAGGCTGCAGATTCCGATTTAGTATTTAGCGGAAACTCGCAAAATGTACGGTCTTCCGCAGTGTATAGAAAAGAAAAATCAGAAGCTTTGGCAGACGGCCACGAACACAAAAACGCCTAATCATGCGCAGCTGTAAAGCAATGAACAATGAAGAAGGATATATTCAGTTGCCTACTGGTAAAACATTTACCACATATTTATACAGTAAACTCAAGTAAACACAATATTAAAGTACAAACCATCGTACGTGTATTTTGACGCTACCTGGTCTGTGGTACGACCTATTGATTTTGGTAAGGAAAATCCCACATTATTATACTGGAGTGATAAATATTCAAAATAAATCACACCAGTGGTTGAATTAATAACATTCCAAAATGATGCAGCTAATTTGACGTGTTTTTTTTTCTTTTAGAAACTTTGTAGTTAATCAGTGTAAACGAAATTGGCCTGTTTTTAATATGTCGTATCTGATTGGTGTTTGGCACATATGACGGCTCTTTCACTGGATTTTAATGACATCACGCTTTTTCATGGTTTAAAGACGTTTTAAATTCCTTAAAGCAAAAATAATTTGAACTCTCTTGTTACAATCCATTCGTGCTCTGCAAATTCTATTAAAATGTTTTCTAATACATTAATTAAGCTTGGGATAAAAAGGGAAATTAAAGAAGTAATTATAAACTCTCCGGGTACGTTAGTACAATACCAAAATATGAAAGATTTGTCTCAATCGTTTGAAGATCTGTGTGTTATTCTTGTAAGTTTAGTACAATTTGAGTCGGCAGGAAATGCTCCAAAAGCTTTTTGGAAAAATCTGCGCCATACCAGCCTATAAGTACAAGCGAAAAGGAGCTCATTGGACTCGATGATTTTTCAGTTCGTGGAAGTATTACCGGTAAACCTGTTTATTTTCACTTCCACCGTATTTATTCCAAATCATATACAGGTGTGATGTTGCGGCTAATGATGATAAGTACAAAACAAAAAGCATTTTCAGATACAATGAATTTGTTGGCTACTTATTGATATACATAATGCCTTACGCCCCCATTTGCTACATTATTTGAAGAAAGAAAGAAGCAAAGAAGGATTTAGTAACGCAAATGTGGAATCGTAGTTCAAGATTATTATGATCGATATCTTGCAAGAAAACAGCAAGCTCTAATTCGGACGATTTACAGAAAAGTTGAAACAAAGGGTTCAAACAGAAAATAAAAGTATTACTCTAAATATCGGCAAATCTCAAAAAAAAGAGATGTAAATAAAAAGATGGGTATAGATCATAAAGTACGAAGGAAGATAGACACATCAGATTTAAATATTTTCAGTGAAGATATTGATAATCCACATGCAAAAATTATTTGGTCGAAACGGCAACCCAAAAAGTAAAACCTTGATCTAAATCCCAATTTTAGATCTAAGCAGATATATAAGGAAGATTACCATAATCAACCAAAAACAACAGAAAAGTACACAAAAAAACAGAATTACTACACGGACTAACGTTCGTAAAGAATTATTTTATATCGGGTGCGATGCGGTCTCCTCATTGTTTTATTGTTGACATATTTATCTAAATAGTTTAGAGTACAAGACAGAGAGGAAACGTAAGGCCTCGAATGAAGACGAAGAACTGTGTACTACAGATTATGCCATTGATGCTGCGGTATTTTCATGTATAAAGCAAGAAAGACGTAACGATATGTACTATCTAGATGGAGCTTCCGCGGATTTGTCATTATCAAGTCAGCACAGCATCAAAAATGTACACTACAAGGCTTCATTTTATAATGTGAATTTTGTCTTAAACTTAAATAGTATTGGACGTTAAAACCAAAGTTATCTACGTATTAGATCCAATGGACTATCCCAGTACAACGCATTCGTCGACGCTGGATGCAATAAAAATTTTTTTAATCCGAAGATGTTTTACAACCGCTAGTTTAAAACATTACCCTCTACAAAAAGACGCATAAAACTGTATTATGGAAATTTACTACATACAGGTCTTATGCTCCATTTAAAACATGCAAAATTTTCCTTCAAGTTGCGATACAAGCTTCTGTGTCTAACATTATCATCAGAGAATATGTTATCTCGTTGCCTCATGTGTGGTGTTATTGATAAGTACGGTGAAACATGGATTATGTGTGACCATTGCAGTCGGTGGATGCCTTACCAGTGCATTAAAAATAAAAAAGAACCTTCGAAGAGATGTCTAAATCATCTTTTGAGTATTTGTGCATGGTATGTGAAAACTTTGTCGCAGAAGCGGTTGTTGTAAATTTCAACATATCCGACATTGAACTGGAAAAGTGTGCGCAGGATTACCTACCGAAAATGAAAAGTATGTGGATTTCCAAACGTGATCCATTATCACAACGCTTCTAATCAATTGAAAAAAGTGAAACGTCAAACAACTTGGAATGTGATTACTGTACAGCTTTTTTCAACTTCAGATCATTACAGTTGCTATGTTTTTATATTAAGCGTTACGTCCCAGAATGTGAAGACGACCAGTTTCGTTGCTTTGTCCTTGTCCCGTATTTATTTGGCGAAATAATTCACAAAATGTGAGCTTTTGACCATGCGCAAAATATAGCAGAAATACATCACAACATTTTTTTGTACATCTATGCATACATCCGCCTACACTTTAGCCGATTTACTTTAAATGTAAGATAGGTAAATTAGTTATAGTTCAGTACATATATTTTGTGTTCGTCCAATTCACTTTATAACACTCCGGTTAATACTTATCAATCTATAATAATAATATAAATAATAATACTTATAATACCCGCACCTCTATTCCACACCAGCACACCAAGCACATACTGAGGAACAAAAAGAAATAACAATAATAATAATATTAATAATAATAATAATAATAATAATAATTAATAATAATAATAACTATTATTCCTAGGGGTTGAACTACCTACTAGGCGCGTCCCCAGGTGGCGGATAGGCGAACGACCTTGCAAATGATCGTAAGTGATGCAAGGCCAACACCGAAATATGAGCTCGTGGCCTTAAAACCGTCACTGTTAGCTCTACAAAATACGGTGTCGCGGACCAGTTCACGTGGGGCCTTGTAACTAACAAGGAGAGGGACGGCAACCCTGCGTCCCCTTAGCTGGAAGTTCACTTTTCTTATACTAGTCTTGAGTGGCTTCCCCTTACTTTAACTCTTTTCTGTCGAAGCACCCTCGCTCTAACTTTTGTTCTCTTCAGGCTCCCAGCGAGACCTTTCCTTTGTCTTTCTGCTCTTCCCAGGACATGCGCCGTCGAAAGCGTATGCGGTGTGGCAAGCCGGATGCCCTTGCTTGGGGACGGCTGAGCGCTAGCCGTGTCCTAAATACCGCAACCGCGAACTGTACTTCAGAGACTCTAGCAGGTTTGCGTGGCTAGGGAACGTCGTACAGCTAGCGGTCGGTGGCTTGGCTGTTACCGCCTGGGCTACGAGGAAGGTAACCTCTATAAAAAATTCCCTCAATCCCAAGGTCGTATTGGCAGTTTTAGGTGACTGAAGGGATTCACGAGAAGCCTGACGTGGCCAGGATGAAGCCTGGTCTTAACGTTGAAAAGCCTGTGGGAAGAGGCGCCCCCACAGTATAAACGCCTTCTGGTAGCATCCTGGTTGCGTATGTAAAGACTTTAATAACCATGAGGACTTACTCGTGGGAACAGGATGAGTTTATCAATTAGAAAATTAAGAAGGCCACCTGTTAAATATGGAAGTGTTGAGGTCCACTTGAAAAGCACTTAAAAACCATCCAGATGACTTAAAGTCATAGGAAAAGTGTGGAGGCACATTACTTCTACCCATTAACATTAATAAAGGACCATAAAAGAGACGATGTACCCCGGTTCCTGGTACTGAAAAGGAAGGAGTGAGTTTACAAAGTATACCTTATATCTAATAAAGTATGAAGCTTTTAACATGGATTGGTTGAAATGCTCGTAATGAGACCGTTGAAAAAGAAGGTGCATTTACTCGTGGAATTTTTATGATCAAGTGAAACCTAATCAACGTTTTGAATTAAATTCAAAGATTTTGCAGGATTTGAGGTCACGGTTGCTCCAACACGGTACACTTAGATACCTCGAAAGGGTGTTATTTTGTCGTGACCTATTCAAACTGCACCGTTAGAATGAAGATGTAAGGATAATTCTAAGTAACCAAGGTGTTGCATAGATCGTAAAGAAATTCAGGACTTAGGAAGGTGAATTTTAGCATGAAATCACGTGTTACATTTAATACTCTGAAGACTGCTCACCTGGAAGATCCAAGTAATCCTATAATCTCTTTCAGGTGCTTCATTCAAAGGCTTTGGCATACCTTAATGATAGACTATTTAGTATGTCTTGTACACTAATATTTATCTTACATGTTATAATTAATGCCCTGTGCATTGTCCTATATACACTAATATAGTATCCTTTATATTTTATCCATATGATGTTAATTTACTTTCCTGTGGTTTTACAAAGTAGATTATAAGTAAATTCCATATATTATAATCATTTCACTATCATGTATTTGTTGACATTTCCGTTTATATATTACCGTAGTATATCTATTTATGAACTAATTTCCTTCAATTGAATTGTCGTGATATTTAAAATTTGAGTCTAATAAAAATTACTTTGATTTTAAGTGACTTTAATTAAATCTAAGATATTCGTAATTCAAACCATTACAGTTGATTCAGTTGATACTGAATGATTTTAGTTTACATTGTTAATAATGTAGTAATTAAACTTTCTTACAATATTCTGATTAAATATTTAAACTGTGTTGCAAATTTCATAAGTCCTAGCTATTCATTTAAATCGTTTGACAATCTTTGTATTACAGTTAAATATAAATTTATTGATGTGAATAAATATTATCTAAAATTTAATATTGTTATTACTTCTCAAATGATGAAACAGACTTATTTAGATAATCAATAAATTTACAAAATTTTACTACTTTAACAAATTTAATATTATATGATGAAATAACTTTAAATGTAGATTATCAAACTTATAATTTTATTTTAATTTAATTAATGTTTTTAATTACATTAACCATTATTATAATTTGTAAATTTTCTTCTCAAATTAATTTTCGTTTAATATATTTAATTATAATTTCTTTTAATTTATGTAAGTTTATAAGTATATAATTTATGAAAAATAAATTTCATTAAATTATGGTATTACATTTTCATATTGTGATGTCCGTTTACTGATACAAAAGCATAATCCTGTGTGTTGTATACAGGAAACCCACCTATGACCGGCAACCGTATTCTTTGCGCGGATATAGCATTGTCCGTAAGGATGTGGTAGCCGATCAGCGTGCACATGGTGGAGTTGCAATAATAATTAGAGAAGACATTCCGTACACAAATGTTCATCTGCAAACCAATATACAAGCAGTAGCGATTACAATTAAAGCTCCAATTAAAACCGCAATCTGTAGTATTTAGTTATCGGACCAACGATGGACTAAACCGACTACTTGATCAGCTGCCCGCGCCCTTCTTACTGTTAGGTGACTTCAACGTCCACAATATTTTGTGGGGGTGTGAGTTTACCGATGCAAAAGGGCGAGACCTTGAAGAATTGTTCAATCGGGATGATCTATTTCTACTCAACAATGGCGCCCCAACCTATTTCAACATGCGTTCGAACAGTTTCGCCGCAATTGATTTAAGCATCTGCTCCAGCGAACTAGCTTTATCGTTGGACTGGAAAACGGAAAATGATCTGCATAATAGTGATCATCTTCCAATCATTATAAGTACAATCACTCCGCAGCAATGTCAGCTCACCTCAGAACGCTGGATTTCAACAAAGGCTGATTGGGGTTGTTTCCAACAGAGCCTCAAACTACCAAACATCCTAGACGTGGACTCCATTACTGGTGCTGTTTATGACGCGGCACTGTTGAGTATCCCTCGGTCGAAAATCCGTCCCGTTAAAAGATACGTACCATGGTGGAATCCTGAGGTGAAATCTGCAATTAAAGAAAAAAAGAAAGCGCTGAGAAAGTATAAAAGAGTCATGAACGCACAAAATCTGATTGATTTTAAACGTGCTCGTGCTTTTAGTCGACGTGTTATACTGGAAAGCCAGAGACGGAGTTGGAATGACTACACATCGTCGATTAATTCCGATGCTACCATTAGCGATGTTTGGAGAAAGGCCAAAGCCATAGCTGGCAAAAGCTCTTTCAAGAGCATCGCGTATCTCTCCAAAGACAATGCCACCATAGCAGAGGACAAAGAAGAAATTGCTGATATGCTGGCGGATCACTTTGAGCGTATCAGCAGTACCAGCAATTATGAACAAGCGTTCGCCGAAACAAAGGAAGACAGGGAGGTTAATCTAAATTTTGAGTGCCTACAACAGCACGAATATAACTTACCTTTCACGATTGAAATGAAAAGTGCAATTCGGCAAACCCAAAACACATCACCAGGAATAGATAAAATAAAAAATGACATGCTGAAAAACTTACCTGATTTTTTTTTGGTCGGTCTTCTTGCTTTGTTTAATAAGATCTGGACGGATGGCCTCTACCCGGCACAATGGAAAAAGGCGATTATTGTTCCAATCCTAAAACCGGGAAAGGATACACACGGCCTAGCAGCTATAGACCAATTAGTTTAACCTCCTGCCTGGGAAAACTACTGGAGAGAATGGTGAACAGAAGACTGATGTGGTGGCTGGAAAATGACAACTTTCTTGTACCACAGCAAGCAGGTTTTCGTCCGCACAGGTCTACAACCGACCACCTAGCTTACTTGGACTTTCAAGTGCAAGAAGCGACAACATCTCGTCGCAATATTTTTTGACCTGAAAGGTGGAGACATGGAATACTGCAAAAAATGCACAAATATGGCTTGCGCGGCAACTTACCCAAGTTATTGATGTCCTTTTTGTCTAATCCACTGTTTTATGTTCGTGTTGGTAATGTCCTGTCTTCGTCCAGATCTTTACAAAATGGAGTACCGCAAGGTTCCGCACTCAGCTGTACGCTTTCTGCTTTGGCAATCAATAAGATTGCCACACAATTACAGCCTGGTGTGGTAAGTCTATTGTATGTCGACGATCTCACCTTATTCTGCCGTGGTAAGACCATTGGAGAGATCCAGCGTAAGTTGCAGTCTTCGGTGAATTCGATACATAAACAAGCCCAGTCAGTAGGATTTGTTTTCTCCCCTGAGAAAACAAAGTGTATACATTTCTGTAGACTGCGTAGACCTCATTACGATCCATATATCTGGATGACGTGCCAATAAGATGTGTCGAAACTGTCCGATTTCTGGGTCTGACCTTCGACTTCAAATTAACCTGGAAAAATCATATCCAGGACCTAAAGCGGAAGTGTACCAAAACACTTAATTTATTTAAAGTATTGGCACGCACCAGATGGGGCGCGGAACCCAAAACCATGATTTATTTGTATCGGACCCTTGCGCTGTCGTAAATTGATTATGGCTGCATTGCTTATGGGTCAGCTACCAAAACAACCCTCGGAGCATTGAATACAATACACAATGTAGGTATACGTTATTGTTTGAGTGCTTTCCCTACAAGCCCTGCCGAGAGCTTATATTGTGAATAAGGTCTCTGCTCACTAGCAGATAGAAGGAACATGCTACTTATCAAATACATTGCAAAAATCATGGGGAATACGAGCCGCCCTCTGTACAAGTTTACTACAGGAGATGCAAAAGTCACCGCCGGGAAGTCTGTTTTTTGGAGATTCAGAAATTTTCTGCACACAGAGGGGTTTGATCCTCCCGAATTGATAAGTACATGTACCTTTGAACTGCCGCCTTGGAGGGTGCGCCCAATTAAGGTGGACTTCGAACTTGCGGGAAACTTAAAACACGAACTGTCCAATCACGCCTGGCGGCAAAAGTTTTTCCAAGCTGTGAACAAAAATGCTTGTGAAGAAATCATATTCACGGATGGTTCGAAATCCAATGAAGGTGTGGGATCTGCGTTTGTTGTAGAGGAGTGCATTCCTGGTCCCTCAATAAAAACGCGTCAATTTATCTCGCAGAGCAGTACGCGATGTGGCAGGCTCTTTTGTATGTTCTCTTTACCCTACAGACTTGCGCGACTTGCCTCATAGTGTGTGATTCTCGAAGCGCTCTGGATAGTTTGCAAGACATGTTCTCCAGTGAACCGTTTGTGCAGAGGGTACGTATGGAAATGACCAAGCGGATGCAGCTGCCCGGAACGCTGCTCGGAAAAAAAATTAGGGTATATATACTTCTCCTTATCGATATATAATTTTTTCTCCTACAGCCTTTGTGGGAGCTAAATTAATTAATTTTCTTACATTCCCCACTACTTCTCAAACTTTTGGTGATTCTGCATGCTAGGGTACGTGATGGAGAAGAACATAAAAGAGATTAGGATGGATATATCTCTCTCTATCGAAATATATTCCTTTCCTGGATGTTCGATGGGAGCTAGAACAATTAATTTTGCTACGTTCTCCACTACTTCTCAAATTTTGGAGATTGTCCATGATAGAACACGTGATAGAGAAATAAAAAAAAAATTAGGTGTGATACATTTCTCCTTATCGAAATATGATATTTTCTCCTGACCGCTTGGAGTTAATATAATTAATTCTGCAACGTTCCCCACTATTTCTAAAATTTTTGGCGATTGTCCATGATAAGACACGTAATAGAGAGAAACATATAAAAAAATTAGAATGGATATATCTCTTCTCATCGTTATATATTTTTTTTCCTGGCCACTTGATTGGTGGTAAAATAATTAATTCTGCTACGTTCCCCACTATTTCACAAACTTTTGGGGATTGTACATTATAAGAAACGTAATAGAGAGAAACATACAAGAAAATTAGGATGGACATACATCTTCTTATCCAAATATAATTTTTGTCTCCAGCAAGCTTAATGGGAGTCAAAATAATCAATTTTGCTACGTTCCCCACTACTCCTCAAACTTTTGGCGATTGTCCATTATAGAACACGTGATAGAGAGAAACATAAAAAATTAGGGTGGATCGAAACATATTTTTTCCCCTGGCCGCTTGATGGGACCTAAAATAATTAATTTTGCTACGTTCCCCACCATTTCTCAAACTTTTGGCGATTATACATAGTAGGTAGGTATAGAGAGGAATACATAAAAAAATTAGAGTGGATGTACCTCTCCTTATCGAAATATAATATTGTTTCCTGACTGTTCGATAGGAGTTAAAATAATTAATTTTGCTACGTTCCCTACTATTTCACAAACTTTTGGCGATTGTCTATGATAAGACACGTAATAGAGAGAAATATAAAAGAATGAGGGGGGATATACCTCGCCTTATCGAAATATTTTTTTTTCCTGGCCACTAGATTGGAGATAAAATAATTAATTCTGCTACGTTCCCCACTATTTCACAAACTTTTAGCGATTGTCCATGATAAGACATGTAATAGAGAGAAAAATATAAGAAAATTATCATGGATCTACATCTTCTTCTTATCCAAATATAATGTTCTTTTCCTGTAAGCTTAATGGGAGTTAAAATAATCAATTTTGCTACGTTTCCCACTACTCAAACTTTGGGCGATTGTCCATGATAGAACGCGTGTTAGAGAGAAACATAAAAATTACATTTCCTTATTGAAACATATTTTTTTTTCCCATGGCTGCTTGATGGGAGCTAAAACAATTAATTTTGCTACGTTCCCCACTACTTCTCAAACTTTTGGCGATTGTACATGGTAGGGCACGTGATAGAGAGGAACATATAAAAAGCTTAGAATGGATATACCTCTTCTTATCGTTGTATAATTTTTTCTCCTGGCTACTAGATTGGGGATAAAATAATTAATTCTGCTACGTTCCCCACTATTTCACAAACTTCTGGCGATTGTCCATGATAAGACACGTAATAGAGAGAAAATATAAGAAAATTATCATAGAGACACATTTTCTTCTTATCCAAATATAATGTTCTTCTCCTGTAAGCTTAATGGGAGTCAAAATAATCAATTTTGCTACGTTCCCCACTAGTCTTCAAACTTTTGGCGATAGTCCAAGATAGAACACGTGATAGAGAGAAACATATAGAAAACTAGGGTGGATATACCTACCACTCCTTATTGAAACAGGTGTGCGGTGAATTTATCCGAAGCAATTTATCGAAAAACAATTTACCGAAAAAGCAATGTATCGAATAAGCAATTAATCGAATAACAATTGACCGAATGCAATTTGTCGAAAAACAATTTACCGAAAAAGCAATGTATCGAATAAGCAATTAATCGAATAACAATTGACCGAATGGTAAATTTATCGATAAAAATGCAATTGGTATCCTTTGTGAATGTTTTGAAGTTAACGAAAAATTAGAGGAAGGATAATTAAAGAGCTATTATTGTGAATCTCCGCATGGTTTGTCGCTAATGAGGTGGCTCATTATGGGTGCATAACTAATTGTATTTTAATCTAGGAAAACTCACAAGTTCCAAGATTAATTGCTAATCGATAATCGTTATTCGTTGACTTATTATTGTTATGGGTATATATTATTACACCTTACGAATATTATTTACTGGAAATTGTTACTTTGAGTGACGCGCAACAAACATATTAAAAATAATGTTAGTGTTTATAAATAGTGAAAAGGGGAAGAAAAAATTATACGTGGATGGTCAATTATATTATCAAGATAGAAAAGTTGACACCACAATTTACTGCAGATGTGAAAATTACAAAAAAACAAAATGTGGTGGACGTGTTATCACAGTGGAAGGTCAAGTAACTAAAAACAGTGATAATCGTAATCATGCTGCCGATGCAGCACATGTAGAGGCAAGCAAAGTTATGGCTAACATCCGTGACAGTGCTACAAATACTCAAGACGCACCTCACCATATTGTATCTAATGTTAGTACAACAATTACTCAAGCGGGTGCAGCTCAACTTCCAAAGGTAGATGTAATAAAAAGGACAATAAGAAGGATTCGCCAAAAGCAGAATGCTGCTCCAGCTTCACCTACTCAACGTAGTTCAATTATTTTTCCTGAAGAATTTACCAACACCAACGTGGGGATCTGTTTCTTTTATTTGATTCCGGTCCCGCAGAAGATCGAATGTTAATATTTAGTACGAGACAAAATCTTCAACTCCTAGCACAGTCGGATCATTGGTATGCCGACGGTACTTTTAAAACTGTGCCACATCTTTTTTACCAATTGTTTACCATTCATGGATTACAGCAAAATAATGCTATACCATTGATCTATGCGCTTCTACCAGACAAAAGGGAAGAAACATACCACCGATTATTACTGGAGGTGAAGGAATTGCAACCCTTACTAGGTACATCAACCATTATGACGGATATTGAATCTGCCATGATCAATGCAATGGTGAGTGCATCCCCCCAATTGATGTATCGTGGTTGTATTTTTCATTTTTGCCAATGCGTTTATCGCCAAATCCAATCACATGGTCTGAAAGCAAGATACGAAACAGATGCAGATTTTGTTTTGGAAGTAAGATTACTTTCTGCCATAGCATTTGTTCCAACGCAATATGTGGTCGAAGCTTTTGAAATGTTGTGCAATGATGATATTCTGCCACCAGAGTTACAATCAATCGTCGATTACTTCGAAGATACGTGAGTAGGACGTCCACAGCGACGCCACCGTCGCCGGGAGCCTCGATTTTCACATACTTTATGGAATTGATTTGATGCGGCAGTTCAAGGTTTGCCAAGAACCAACAACAATTCAGTAGAAGGTTGACATCGAGGTTTTGAACAACAAATTTGTGCAGATCATCCGAATATCTGGAAATTTGTTAAAGCAATCCAGAGGGAACAAGGGCTTCACGAATTGAGAATCGAACAATGTGTAGCCGAACAAGAAGCAAGTAGTACTCGTAAAAAGTACAGAGATTGTGGTCAGAGAATCAAACAACTTGCTGAAAACTTTGACGCCAATAACATGTTTGACTATCTGCGTGGCATCCCACATAATACTGCTTATTAAAATAGATTCCATACTGGTATAAGAGAAGCAATTAATGCACAATAAAAAGTAAATAATGTCTCAAAAACCATTAGGTAATTTAGTAACCAACATTTCAGCATAACACAATTAAGGCTTTTGTTATAATTATTGGATTAGTCTATTTAGTTAATTGAGAATTACTAATGAATTTAAATAAATTTTTTTTCAATTTTTAATGTTTTTACATCATTGGGCAATTTATTAAATATATCAAGTGTATAAAATGTTGTCTGATTTTTGCCTTCGTAGTATTTACGGAAAATAAATGAACATTTTCAAATTGTCCTGTATAGTGATTGTGTACAGTTTCGTCGTTTTTAATAATACATATATTCATCACTTTTATGTAATTTATTTAGTAAATTGTATGTGAGAATGCAGTGTCTTTCTCGAAACATTCACAAAGGATACCAATTGCATTTTTTTCGATAAATTTACCATTCGGTCAATTGTTATTCGATAAATTGCTTTTTCAGTAAATTGTTTTTCGATAAATTGCATTCGGTCAATTGTCATTCGATAAATTGCTTTCGATAAATTGACCTAGACCCATCGAAATATGTTTTTTTTCTCCTGGCCGCTTGATGGGAGCTAAAATAATTAATTTTGCTACGTTCCCCACTACTTCGCAAACTTTTGGCGATTGTACATGGTAGGGCACATTATAGAGAGGAATATATAAAAAAATTAGAGTGGGTATACCTCTTCTTATAGAAATATAATATTGATTCCTGACTGTTCGATGGGAGTTAAAATATTTCATAACATAAAAAAATTAGGGGGATATACCTTTCCTTATCGAAATATTTTTTTTCTCCTGGCCGCTTGATTGGAGATAAAGTAATTAATTCTGCTACGTTCCCCACTATTTCACAAACATTTATCGATTGTCGATGATAAGACACGTAATAGAGAGAAACATATAAAAAAATTAGGATGGATAAACCTCTTCTTATCCAAATATAATTTTTTTCTTCTGGAAGCTTAATGGGAGTCAAAATAATCAATTTTGATACGTTCCCCAATACTCCTCAAGCTTTGGGCGATTGTCCATGATAGAGCACGTGCTAGAGAGAAACACATAAAAATTAGGGTGGATATACCTCTCCTTATTGAAACATATTTTTTTCTCCTGGCCGCTTGATGGGAGCTAAAATAATTAATTGTGCTACGTTCTCCACTACTTCTCAAACTTTTGGCGTTTGTCCTAGATAGGTCACGTGGTAGAGAGAAACGTTTAAAATAATTAGGGTGGATATACCTGTTCTTATAGTTATATATAGTTTTTTCTTGTTGTGCTTTATGGAAATTAAGGGAAAAATTAATTTTTTGTTAATCCCTGATCGTAGGTATTTTTTACAATAATGTTCACATAACGTAAAACAGCATTCATTTTTGTAGGTTTTGGGTTTGAGTTTGACGTCTATAACTTAAATAAAATTTTATACCAATAGGTATATGTTAGGTCTGCTGTAAAAAAAGCGATCCAAAGCTAAAACTAATCCGAATCCCAAGCTACCTTCACACACGTACGAAAGTTCAGCATGAAAGTTGGTAACCATTTTTAAAAGGGCAATGGATCCTAGACTAGGTGGCGTTGTATTAAAACATATAGGTATCCACATCACTCTTATGAAGTATAATTTTATGGGGAAGGATCTGTGACTATGTTATTAACATTATAGGTATAATAATGTACCTACTATTGTTTAACATTGGATGTAGTCAAACGTACACATCTGGCAGGCTGTTAGAAGTATTAACGCAATTTTGAATATCACAATTAATTTCAAGAGAGTTATTCTTATTAATCTTTAATTAATTTTAGGTGGTTTGTATATTTTATTTTGAGTAAGTGCAAATTAAGCTCGCTAGGGTTTAAGAGACGTACCTATACTTAACTACAGATTACAACTTAATTTAGAACGTATGGAAATGTATGAAACATTATGATGCAGTGAAATATGTTAAATTATCTTTTAAACAAAAATATTAATGTTAAAATTTAATATCAAAATTAATTATAATAAATCATAAAAATTAAATGTTCTATAATTCGGATATATCATTACGTATGTAAACGCTACTAGGTATATCCCATATGGTCTAGTGGCTAGGATACCTGGCTTTCACCCAGGAGGCTCGGGTTCGATTCCCGGTATGGGAATTTTTTGTTTTATAATTCTTCTATTTTTTTATTTTTTTTAAATATACTAATGATAAAGTACTTTTGTATGTTTTTTAGTCATTTTTATTAAGCGCTTTAAGTCATTTGTATATTATTGATTCCACGAATAAATAATATTGAAATAATAATAAAAACAGTGGACTTGTAATTTTACATTTATTACTTTTTAATCATTCATGCATTATATTTTTAGTTTTATTATTGCTTAATGCTCTGTTAACATGTTAATATATGTTTTATATTCAAAATGTTTGGATCACCATTGACTTTTACTTCAACTTTTATACAAGGATATTTCGTCCACTTGGTTCAAAAGTATCGTTAAGTTCTCTTAGCATGAACTAACGAAACGCAACGCTTGCGAATATTTGTAATACCACTACTTATTTTAAATAATTTAGATTATTTAATGTTTTTTCGTTTTGTATGTCTTCAAGAACTAAATGTCTGTAAAAAGTTTCAAACAGATAAAAAAAAAAGGAAAACTTTGTTTTTAGGGTCGTAGGTGATTATACATTTGTGTTACCCTCCCATCGGGCGCAGCTGTTCTGGTTGATACATTCATCACATTAATATATATATATATATATATATATATATATATATATATATATATATATATATATATATATATATATATATATATATATATATTTTAAGCATCGGAGAATTACGAACGATCCCGACTCCTGCGTCTTAATAGCATCGTATTTTGCATTCCTCTAAGTGATAATAACGTTCAGTACTGAATTAGCGATTTTGGTGTTAATGTATAAAACATTTGATCATTAATACACAGCGCCCGATCCCGTTGTGAAAACAGTTTGTGGTTATTTTGTTTGTTCCTATTGTCTTTTTTTTTGGTAAGTACTAATATAATACTGTGATTGGTAAACCTTAGACACAAAGTGTGATCAATCAATTCTGATATCGTGTTATAAAATACCCTGTATACTAAATTTAAAAAGTGAAGTCTTAAAGTTGCCTATAATTCTGTAAATATTTTTTTGGTATCTTCTGTTATAACAGACGTACTAACCTGTATCAGCATAATAAATCACTCTGTATCATGTAAATCAAATTTATACACTGGGTCACACTGTGTAAATTTATTCTCTTTTTTTTCTTTTAAGGTTCGTCATAGTATACGATAATCATGACAAATTCTAGTAAGAAATGGACTCTAGAGTACCCTCAAGATATTCAAGAATTACAGAGAATAATGTTTGAAAAAGATGAAAATGAAATCGACGAAAATATCTCTGATGAATATGATACAGAT
Organism: Vesta saturnalis; assembly: GCA_036346205.1. Classification (NCBI taxonomy): domain Eukaryota; kingdom Metazoa; phylum Arthropoda; class Insecta; order Coleoptera; family Lampyridae; genus Vesta; species Vesta saturnalis. The sequence continues at coordinate 2,938,720 of JARFJB010000339.1, forward strand.
ACTGAAAATAATGAAGTAGAAATTCCCGAAGCAGAATCAGTCGAAAGGAAAGGAGGAAATTACTTTTTTGGAAAAGGTCAAGGTAAAGACAAGACAAAAATCAAGTGGAATAAAAATCCTGTACGAGCCAGGAGCCATAATCTTGTCCGTAGATTGCCAGTGGTAATAGGTGAGGCTAGAGCTATCAAAACTACTTTAGAATGCTAGAGTTGCCCCATAACAGATGCTATTTTAGAAATTGTTGTACAATATACAAATCAGTATATTGAAAGTATCAAAGATTCCTTTAGATGTGAAAGAGATGCTAGACCTATAGATGTTATCGAACTGAAGGCCTTTACAGGTTTACTGATTCTGGCAGGTGTCCATAAAAGTAACCGACAAAGCTTGGAAGATCTTTGGGGATCAAATTGAGACAGTATTGAAAAATTTCGCCAGGTAATGAATCTTAAACGTTTCAAATTCATTATGCGCTGCCTTCGTTTTGACAATCGAATCACTCGGCAAGAAAGAAAAGCAGTAGACAAACTTGCAGCAGTTCGCGAAATATTTTCCATGTTTATAAGGAACTGTCAGTCGTGCCATCATTTAGATAATAAGCTAACCATAGGCGAGAAGATTCCGTGGAAAGTGTGACTTTGTACAATGCATACCAAATAAGCCAAACAAATACGGGATTAAGATTTCCGTACTTGTTGATAGCCAAGTTTTCTATTTATATAATTTAGAAATTTACGCAGGTTAACAACCTGTAGGACCCTATCAAATAAGCAATAGTGCAATAGATGTTGTTTTGAGAATATGTAAATCTATATATAGGTCAGGACGTAATGTAACTGCCAACAATTGGTTTTCTAGTATTGAGTTAAAAGAAGAATTACGAAAGAAAAAGCTTTCTTATATTGGAACATTAAAGAAAAATAAACCCCAGATTCCACCTGAGTTTACCGTAACTAAAAATAAGTCAGTTACCAGTAGCATTTTGAATTCAGACAATTTCCATCACTTCCATTTTGTGTAAAATCATGGAAAAAGCCATCAATCAGCAACTGCTCACGTTCCTTGAAACTAACAAACTTCTTAGTGACCACCAATATGGGTTTAGGCAAAGTCGTTCAACAGGTGATCTTCTTTCATATGTGACCTAAATTTGGAACAATACAGTAGAGCAGTCCGGTGAAACAGTTGTAGTTGCTTTAGATATCTCAAAGGCATTTGTCCAAGTTTGGCATAAATGTTTACTTGCCAAACTCACCTCGTTCGGGTTAAATGATACGCTCATCAACTGGGTTTCTAGTTTCCTTGATAAAAGACGAATACGTGTCGTAGTTGATGGTTTTTTTTCAAAAGAAGTTAGCATTAACGCGGGCGTACCACAGGGATCCATTATAGCGCCTACACTTTTTCTGCTGTACATAAACGACCTTATTTCTTCAACAACTAACCACATCCATTGCTTTGCTGACGATAGCACTATTCACTGTAGTTCATCTCAGTCTACTCATAGTGATAATCCACCTTCTATGTCAAATCAATAAATTAAAGCTGAAATGGCAAATTCAATCAACAAAGACATTCAACGTATTCTCGAATGGGGAAGCAATAATCTAGTTAAATTTAATGCTAACAAAACTCAGTGTTGCCTTATGTCCGCCAAAAAAGATCGATCATTTCCTATTGTAAGTATGAATGGCTCAGTTCTTAGGTTTTCAGACTATTACTCTGTTGGGTATGACTGTATCTTCAAATCTCTCATGGGTTGACCATCTTCTGTTAGCTACCAAAACAGCTGCTCATAAAATAGGCTTTTTGTACAGATCTAAGCAGTACTTTACCTCTCGACAACTCCTTCTGCTGTATAAGGCCCAAATTCGGCCTCATCTGGAATATAATTCTCACCTCTGGGTTAGCGCTCCCCAATACGCTCTCGATATCGTTGATCGTATGTAAAAGAGAGCGATTAGGCATATAAATGACCCGTCCTTAACTTCTCACATACAGTCCCTCGAGTATAGAAGGATGGTTTCAGTTCTTTCTTTGTATTATCGTTATTACAACGGCTATTGTGCTGCTGAATTATATTCTTTGATATCATCTCGGGTTATCTTTGCAAGAAACACTCGGTTGGCTCATTCATATCATCAGTATGCACTACAAATCTCCATTTGTCGTACCAAACGGACGCAATCCACATTTTTCTACACGGCTTCTAAACTCTGGAATGATCTCCCTAGTTCCTGCTTTCCTCTCACTTATGATATGAGAAAATTTAAGGTATCTGTTCATAGGCATCTATTGGCAATTCATTATCCCTCTATCTATCTTCCTAAGTGTTCCTGAGTGCTTTAGCACGATAGGCCAATTTTAGCCTATTCAGGTCCACAATCATAAAAAAAAGGTCGAACGTTAGTGTCCTACGTTCCTAAGGTGGGTAAATGTGTGATTTTGGCACAAGTATACACTATGATAACTGTGATAACGGAATAAGAGACTTTCTGAAAGATTTGCTGCTAATATAAATACAAGTCGAGTCAGTGTTGACGAAAAATGTGTGACAGAATACAGCGAAAACTTGAGAAGTACAATTCAAGGAGTTCCACCAGAGAACTTGTTTGAAGACCAACCATACAAGTAATCCGGGCCAAAAAAGGTAATAGTTCGGCGAGACATAAAATATCCCGAAAGCATATGCTATTTCTATAATGTTCTATAGAAGTGCGGCGGGGAAACTTTTACCTCAATATGCGATATACAAAAATAATAGTTTATGAACCTCATGGACAGAAGGCGGACCAGAAAGGTACCGGTACTATCACGGGTTGTCTGGTTGGTTTGGGTCTAAAACATTTTCTGGCTGGTTTGATAGTTTGTTATTACAAAAACAGAGAAGGTTAGCTGAGAAAGAAGATATCTTCGGATAAAATTTATTTGAATATTTGTTTACTTCCATTTTTAAGCGCTGCCGTAACGAAAACATCCACTTCATCTGCCTCTCAATCAACACACACCTCACCCAGCCATTGGACGTGACATTCTTGCGCCCCTTCAAAATTTCTTGGCGTAATGCTTTGTTAGAGAGGAAACTAACACCATATGTTATGCTGTAGTACAGAAACAAGTTCATCATCCATTATTGAAAAGAACCTTAGAGATAATGACACCTCATAGCTCTACGAGTTTTATAAGAAGTGAATTCATAGGTGGCAAGGGATATCATTATTAGGTCAACAAGTCGTAAAGAAACTGGTATGGAGACAAATAATGAAGATGATCACATTTCCTTGCACGGCGAATCGAATGCAGACCCAAAAAGTGCCACGTTGTGTCTTTATTTGTTCGTTCCACATTGTTTTATTCACATTTAACTCTTTACTCACAGCATCTGCGTATTTCATTCTCCCACCATTATGTAACAGTTTGTGTACCATAATCCTGGACGTTCGGATTACGTTTGCTTTACTTCTTCAGGCCTACTTTTGCGTTAAACGCACTCTCGATGCACTAAAAAACTGGTCCGATCCGCGCATTACTTTTGTGTCTCACCAGGTTTCTAAGTCGTTCATCATACACTATCAAGTCAATCATACTTTTAGATTCACCTCTTTGCCATGTATACATATGTACGTTTGTATGTTTAAACCACGTATTAGATACAAACTTCCTCTTTCTCCTTAGCATCCTTTCCTTTGCGCTTTGTCTCCGATACACACAGAATATGAAGCTTCCTTTCGTACACTACATTTGCAATTTCAAGTTCTTTACTATGCATACCTTTAACATTCCACGCACCGACTCGCCATTCATTCCTTGCACAATCAGCAACGGGGCCCGTCTGTTTCGAGCTTGACCGCCCCTTGTAATCAGGTCAATCCTACGCAATTGTATTGTTCTCTTGAGTAATACCATAGCTGGCAGACCGGATACTAGCCAAATCGTGCTCCGGACGATATAGCATTCCCTACTAACGGTATCGTCCTGCTACCGGACAGTTATTTGTCTACTGCCCCGATACCTAAGGAAGTAAAGTTGATATATATATATATATATATATATATATATATATATATATATATATATATATATAAACTCGATACTGTGTACCGTTTTCGGAATATTTTGATTTGAAAATGATGAAGTAATGCTGGTATAAAGTATGTATTCTGATTAAAAACCAAAAACAATAACATTATTTTAAGGCTAAGAGCCAAATATAAAAACAAATTCATGGGATGTGTCACCTTCCAAAACATATTCGTACAAAATTTCATTAAAATGTTGCCAGTAGTTCCAACATAATCGTAAAAAAATGTGTATAAACATTTTTTTTTAAAACCCTGTATCTTGAACACGAATCCCGTTTCGAAAATTTTATCTAATTGGTAAAGCTAAACGCATTTTGATGCTTGTTAATGTATTGTTGTTCAGAAACTTGCTAACCCATATTGTACTTTATGGGTGTACATTAATGTTTTGTGTTAGCAATGATCATAAATGCGTTGTGGCTAAATCCACACTTTTGATTTAGACATAGAATTACGACCTTGTGGACGCGTCACCAATTGAAGCGCAGACGGTATTCAACCATGGTAAAATAAACAGAAGCTAGGATGCTTAGCAGTGGCATATCAGAGGAGACGGTAAACAAAGGAGTATAGGACGAGTAGGATGAGGATGGTGTCGAAGTGTGACGTCATCTGTTTTAAGTAAGAAAGCAAAACTACTGTAACCTACCATAATTAGATAAGATAAACAAAACTACTGTAGCCTAAGAGAAAACAAATTGCATGAGCCGGGAATCGAACCCGCACCATAGGCGTGGAAGTCAGCTCATATCGCTACACCACTAGCGCTCTAGCAGTTTGATATTGAAATTGATATTTAAACCATTTAAAATACCTGTTCATATGAGCTAGAATGACGTCGCACTTCGGCACCATCCTCATCCTATGCTCATCCTCTGATCCTTTGTTTACAGCCTCATCAAATCAGTCCGCCGTGCGCATGATGTCTACTTTCAAACTTCTTCCATAACTTTCTTTGCCAAAATGTAAAGAACGTTATAGCATTTAATACGTTAACCTTGTCGTCTCCAACTATTAGTTGGGTGCGCATAAAATTACTTTGCTTCTATGAAAGCTTGAGTTGGCTTTATCCTTGCGGCTATCCTATCCTCAATAACGACGACTGGCTTTTTTTATCTCACGCTTCAGGTTGTGATGAGTAGTCTCCACACGCTTAGCTGCTTCAATCATGTTTCTTTTCAAAATAAATATAATGTAAATTCCGTTGAGCTTTGTTTTGTGACGTGATGTCATCCCAAAATACGGTGACGGGTGTCACACTAAGGGCGCTGAGTTAGGATGTATGGAAAACTATAAATGCTACAGCGTCGCGTAAAAAAATTTCATAACTGAAGAGAAATCGCTAGAAAATATTTTTAAGTTTCTAAAATTATCGCAATGCTGGGGAAAGAGGATAAATAATAATTAAATATTCAAATTGAGAATTTAAAACTACTTCAAATACTGACTTTTTTTGGGGCCATTAATTTGTCTTACACGAACTAAAGGGCGTTATTTAAAGAAAGGTCAGTTTTTTTTAATTTTCTCGGAAAAATTTAAATGGAAAGGTATGCTTTTTAAAGAGTGGGTTTGAAGATGAGAAAATTACCTAAATTATATCGAAAACCGCAGTTTAATATCTTTATGCGTTTTTGAGTTATTTCGAAATAACCTGTTTTTCAATTGACAAATAATAATATTAGCTATAAATCAAATGTTATTATGGAGCAACAAAGTGTTTGCAAAAATAATTAAAGACATTTCATGTTATTTTTTATTATCTGCTATAACAATAAAAGGGAAACGCTATTGGGACACTAACAATACGAAAGAGCAATAACCATACGAAACATAAGTCTTAAAAAGTAATCATGACAAAATATCTTTACAAATGTTCGAAATGTTTTCCGTCATTCTCAATGCAAAGATTGAGTCTACGCCGGGTGTCTAATAGGGCGACTTCAATTTCAGGTCTGGAAATGCTGGCTATAGTATTTCGAATTCGTTCAACCATATTTTCTGGGGTAGTAGGCCGTGTTTCAAAAACAATATCTTTTAATCTTCCCCACAAATAAAAATCTAGTACAGTAAGGTCCGGGGACCTAGCTGGCCATGGAAACAAACTGCCTCGTCCTATCCAGCAGTTAGGGTAATTTTCGTTTAAAAAATTACGAACTACCAGGGAAAAGTGTGCCAGGCAGCCATCATGCTGAAGCCACATGTCTCTTTTTGTTTGCAAAGGAACGTATTCCTAAAGTGCAGGCAACACAGTTATTAAAAAATTTAAATAAACTTCGCAGTTAGGTGGTCATTAAAAATAAACAGCCCAATTATCTGTCCGTTTAGAACGCCACACCACACATTCACACTCCATTGATTTTGATAGTTGACTTCACGCGTCCAGTGAGGATTGACTGGTGACCAATAATGCATGTTATGTAAATTCACTCCTCTACTGCTTGTGAAAATGGCTTCCACAGTCCACAATACGCGAAAAAAAGGAACCTCATCAATCATAGATCTTAACCAGTGGCAGTGATCTAATCTTCGATCAAAATCAGTTTCTGAGAGAGCTTGGTGCAGAACAACGTGATATGGATGTAATTTATTATCCTTCAAAATTTCATGTATCGTCGATTTACTGATTCTCAGATCTAAGGAAATTGTTCTGGTGCTTACATGAGGATTGATTTGAATATCTGCAGGAACATTGACAACTTTTCACCGTTTCTAATTGCAAGATTTCTTTTAGGTACAGGAATAGGATAAGCTTCTGCGGTAGAATACGACGCTTTTGAAAACAATTCTGAGAAAGTTTAGAAGATAAAACAAATACTGAACTTATTGCAACAAAGTGCTAGATAACGACCAAACGATAATTAGAACAAATGCAAATTATAACAAAGTTATGACAACGCAATCTAGTTATTTGTTAGATTCATAAAACTTTTTTTCATGGGTATCTCGATGAAAAACACTTTGTTACTCCATCACAACATTTGATTTAGAGCTAACATTAATTGTCAATTGAAAAACAGGTTATTTCCAAATAACTCAAAAACGAATAATGATATCAAACTGCGGTTTCAACTATAATTTAGGTAATTTTATCCTCTTGAAAACCACTCTTTAAAAAGCATACCATTCCATTTAATTTGTACGAGAAAATCTCAAAAAACAGAACCTCCTTTAAATAACGCCCTCTAGTCTGTGTAAGATAAATGAATGTCCCCCAAAAAAGTCAGCATTTGAAAAAGCTTTAGATTCTCTTTGAAATGAGTCCCCACTTTTATTACAAGGAGTGGGAGATTGAATAATTTGAATGCTTAATTGTTTATCATCTTCCCCCATCCTTACAGTTGAAGATATGACAAAAAACTATAAACCAAACTGACGCAGAATTAGTCAAGCTGTTTGTTGATGTTATTAAAGTGGTACCTAATACTGGGTATTTTGGAGAAAAATTAGTTTTTATTATTTGCTATAGCAGTTTCGCCATCTTTCGACAGTTTTAGAAAGTTAAAAACATTTTCTAGCGATTTCTCTTGGCCACTTTATGTACGAAATTTTTTTATGCGACGCTGCAGCATCTATAGTTTCCATATATCGTACCTCGCCGCCCTTAGTGAGACACCGGGTATAACATTACAGTCTTTAAAAACTAAATTTCTTATTTATGTGCTAAATTAATCTTTACTTAAACTTTTTTCAACTAGTAAATGAGTTTTACTTTTCTTTTCTATAACGTATCATCAGAATTAACGAAAATTAAACCTTGATAAAATTACGTTTAAAAAATTGTTCAGAAATTCAAGACCTCAAATTTGTGAAGACGTTTAATTAGTACAAATATACTTTATACACCTGGTTATTATTAATTATTAGTTGTAAAAACGACAATAAAGGATTACTTAAGAGTATATTAATTTTGGTAAGACCCTCATGGTGGGGCGTAAACAAGGATAAAGTAACGTATAAACAAAATGCGCAGCAATCAGGCATCGTTATACAGGGTCTCCTGAAAAGAATGGGCCATACGACAGGGGCACCATCTCTAGTTTAAAATATACCTATTTAAGTCAACTTACTTACCTTAGTACCAAGTTGCTTCCTTAAGGACATACGAGCGTTTAATGATTTATTTTGTTTTCTATATTTTACGCAAACTCTTTTATTTTTTGAGTTATTTAATTTTATAGGTATTTGAATTAGCTGATCATGTCTGTGAAATCAGTTTTTGTGTAAAGTATAGAGGGCGCTTGCAGCAATCTATATGTCATATTTTTTTGGTATGTGAAAAATTTGACATAATGGGTAACTTTTTAAAATTTTCCTAATAATAGCTTTAAAAAACGCATACTTGTCGCAAGTCGCTAAACTGCACCATTTCCAATAAAAATGTATTTAAAATTAGTACTACAGATTCTATTACTCTCGTGCACATTCAATATAGTGTATTCGACAGCAATATTAACAAGCAAAAAATGAGTGTCAATGACGTACACCAACAAATAAATTTATGAAGCGACATGAATATAATTTATATTAAATATATTTATTTTAAAAATGTTGTTTGTAACTTCCACTGTTCTTTTCCTTTTCTTCAAAATATTTTGGTTATATTTTTTGTATTAATTTAAACCAGTTGGATAGTGCATCTTTATCACAACTCATATTCATTTCTACGAACTTCCTATATGTGTGATCTACTTATCCGTATGTACAAGATTTGTTTATCACAGATACTTATTTTAACTTAACGAAAGTTCAGTAAAAGATATAAGTAGATATACTATGTCACTTCTGGGCCACTTTATTACTTACATTAGGATATCTAAATTTGCCCTGCATCAGAGTTTTACAAAATTATTAAATCAGAATAATCACTCCTGTAAATCATTTAAATTCTATTTCCTTTGTTAAAAAGAGATTAATTTTTTGCTCGAATTTGTTTCGCTAGCAAACAAACCATAGTAAAATCCATTCTCTCATTTCTGTAGTTTGTTGAATTTATCTCACAACTAAATTTTGCTTTTACAATGCTTCGACATAACTTATTTTCTAATAGTGAAATGACCGATATGGTGGAAATTTATGCCCTATAATATATTAATGAACGCGCTGCAGCAAGAATATATGCCGAAACTTCTCCAAATCGTAGACAACCTGACCAAAAAATATTTTGAAGATTATTTGCAAGATTGCGTGAAACGGGTAGCTATCATTCTGTACGTCATAGCGCGCGACCTATTGAGCGCACTGTTCAACAAGAAGAACAATTATTAAGTACTATTGAAGATGACGCAACAATAAGTATTCGCCGATTATCATTAAATGTTGGATTATCCCGTACTGTAACATCTAATGTTTTACATATGCAGGAGCTTTATCCCTTTCATTATAGACCAGTCCAAAATTTACTGCCCGGTGGTTTTTTGACCAGAACAATTTTTTGTGAATCTATATTGCGTAAGAACAGACAAAATCTAGCATTTGTAAGTAGAATTTTATTTACATATATATTATACTTTTTCGATAGCTCAAGGTCACACACATTTTTAAAGGGTTTGCAATATGTGCTTTGGTTTAACGCTGCTAACTCCATATTGCTAACTGACTGATCTCAACACACAGCTCGCTGCTGTTTATATAAGAAGAAAAATTGTAATATGATACACACAAACCTTATTCCACCTTGACTCAACCACGATAGCGTAGAGCAGTACTGCTGGATCAGAACCGGCGAACTGTCTTTCTCTCTCACACACTTACTGAGAATTGTAATATGATACACACAAGCTTTAGATTTCGACCTTGACTCAACCACACTACTTATTAGCATGAAGCAGTGAACATTCTCTTTCTCTCCCACACACTTTTCGCTCGGTCAGAATCGGCCCTATATCTTGCTCGCGGGGATCAGGATCGACCCTATATGATTAACGAGGGAGTCCGCACGTCCACGACGGACTAACTGATTTGAACTTGAATGCAAAATTCGTATAATATGGATCAGAACCGGCCCTATATCACTACACTTACTAGGAGAGGAGTTTCAAACAGAAAGAATAGTCATATATGGGTTTACGAAAATCCATGTGCCACTTTGGAGCGACATTTCTAGCATGAATTTAAAATTAACATCTGGTGAGGAATAATTAATAATCATCTTGTTGGTCCCTTTGAACTCCCAACAAATATTACTTAAACTTTCTTAGAGAGCAAACATTTGTCATAATATATGGTACTTACAAGATGGAGCCCCTGCTCATTACGCTGTGGTTGTACAGGATTATTTAAATAATATATATTCCCCATCGTTGAATTGTACGAGGAAGTGAACATACGTGGCCTACTAGAAGACCTGATTTAAAACCAATGGATTTTTGTTTTTGGTCACAAATAAAAGCTTTTGTCTATTCCACCGCAGTTAATACAAAAGCTGAACTGTGGCAACGAATTCACGAAGCTACAAATAGTATTAAAAACCAGCATTCATCATTTCATAAAGTAAGGAGAAACTTCCTCAAAAGATGCCAGAAATGTATTGAAGTTAACGGTCAACATTTTGAAAATAAACTTTAGTATAATGTTTTGATTTAGTAGTTTTTGTTGTTTATTTTGGTTCAATTTTCTAGTTAATCTGTTAACCATTATATTCTGTTTTAAGTTTGGTTACTTTTTTTATTGTATGTACATTTGTGTACATAATTTTTTGGGAGGGGCTAGAAGTTAACGCGTTCACGACCGATATCCTAAAATTTGACGATGCTAGAAACCAACAGCGTTTTTAGGGTAGCATTACTTTTGACAAGAATATTATATTTTTTATAGGTATTTTATGTATTTTTTGTATTTTTATATAATGTCACATATATGTGACATCGGTTTTAGAGAAGTTTTTTTTTAAATTATACCACCTGTCACAATAGCGTGACGTGTTACTTCGAATGAATTACCACATTTTATATTTTAAATGAAGCTAAGGATTCCTTTTTTTTTATATTTATATTGCAAAAAAACTAAACAAACTACAAAAAAGACACAATTTCTGTGAGAAATAACGAAAAAAAAAACATTGCAACTCTGATTTCCGCAAAAATTTTTACTTTTGATTTTTATGCCACGTGCCGAAACAAGGGGACGGACATAATCCGATAAGATTGCCTTTGTTATCCTTACATTGTAAACTGGAATACCAAGTCATGCTTCTTTTTGTTGTTGGCTGCATAATCGACACCTTTTTCTTTTGTCCTCCTTATGCGGAAAATGGTGGCTACCTGGAGCTACATTCGATTTTCGTTTCTGATTTTCTACTTGCAAAAGTCTTCTGATTATCTCATCTCTGTACTCAAGGTACGGCATTTTTTTTCTATTGATTTTGTTCAGCAGCCAATTTCCGTTCCATAGACAAATATCAACGAGGTGAAAGAACACTTTCATGTACCACCTTATAGTTTTTCTAGGTGTGGAATAATATGATGTCATCTGGTCTGCTCGATCCACTCCTGACATGTGTCGGTTATACTCATCAATCATTACCGGTTTTTGTTTTCCGACTCCCCTTTTTGAAATAACTTCTATCAGGTCTGATTTGTGTTTACTTGAGATCATGAGGACGTTTCGCTTATCATGCCATTTCAAGACACGTATCTGTCCCTTTCTTTTCAAAATGATATCGCCTTTCTTCAGTCTTGTTGCTAAAACAGATGGAGGGTTTCCTTTTCGGTTTTTCCGTAAAGTATGTTTTATTTTCTAAAAGGTACTTCACTAACTTGACACTGCAGTAGAAATTATCCATGAAAATTGTGAGGCCTTTTTGAAAGTATTTTTCCGCAAGTTTTTTCACTACTTCAAAAGCATGGCCGTGTTCATTTTTCACAGTACCTTGTCCGCAATATATTAGTAAGTCCAAAACAAAACCACCGGGAGTATAAATTTCGTAAAATTTGATACCGTACTTGTTAGCTTTGTTTGGAATGTACTGTCTAAATTGGAGCCTTCCTCTACAAAGAAGCAAAGCCTCATCTATTGACAAGTTTTCGGGTGGGTAATAAACATTGTCAATATTCTTCAAGGTATGAGAGGTAAGGTTGCAAACTTTATGAAGCCTACTGCTGGTATCATCTTCTGGAGTACGAAAACATACGTTGCGCAAAATCATTTCAAATCGGTTTCTGCTCATAGTTTTTTCAAATATAGGATGTTCGTAGAGAGGATCGCTACTCCAGTAATGTCGCAAATAGAGCATCTTTATATTTCCAATAAGAAGGCAAATACGTGTGAATTTTTGTAATTCTTCAACATTAGTATCGGTCCAATGTCGCATAATACCTTTTCTCCCAAGGTTGGGCTTGTTTTTATTAGTTTGAGCTCTTGTGTTGGTCCACTCTACAATCTTTTGTAGTAACAAATCATCAAACAGCCAGGAAAAAGTTTGAAATGATTCAATTGGCAAGGTAAATTTGACCTTTACTTCTTCTTTTGCTGTGAAGGGTATTGGTGGTGGGTTATCCTCAGAATCCATCCATTCGTCACTCTGATTCCCATCGGAAGTGTCACTCTCATTATCATCCTTGTTTTGATCTTGAACATCGATTGTATCCATCGGAACATCGCCAGTACTCTCTTCTGAGTTATCGCTTTCTTCGTCAGGCTCGTACAAACTTGCCTCGCTACCTTCGCTGAGATTTGAGTGTACGCTTATATGGTCTTCAAGTTCCATCTCATCATTCTGATCTCTGGCTGCGCTTACTTCCAATGCTGCATTATAAGCCTCTTTTCGAGGTCTTCGTCCCTTATTGTTTGAGTTCTTGACATATTCTGAAAGTTAAAAATGCCGCATAAATTGGGTGCAACACAAGAGACACCCGAAGTAGTGTAGACCAATACAAAAGTAGCTGAGCAGTTCGAATTTACTGTTTTCCCAGTTAGGCAAAACTTAAATATAATAAGTAATTCATTCAAGAAAAACATTGATATCAATATCGCCGTAGGCGGGCTTTCATATACCTCAATAAAGAAGAAAAAATAATAACTGCGCATTCAAGTCTCTGCTAGGAAACCATGCGACACAACTGTGTGACATAAACAGATCATCATTTTAGATTCTTTTGGCTACGATATAGGCGATAACTAATAGTAACATAAACAAAACTTACCTTATAACGTCGAACTCTATCACAATTGTTATTTATGAGTGTCTAAAAACAACAAAAAACTGCACTAATTAGAATACGATGTAAACAAATGCCGCCACGTAAATGTGAGGTTATGACTGAAACCAACAATACTATCCTGAAACCATGCGACACATGTATGTGCCAGACATGCCCAGAAACTGACGCCAGAACACATCCGTCGCCGCTGAACCGATCAGAAGTTATTCGTATTTAAACTTTAGAGGGCCATTGTCACACAGGTGTGACATCAGTTCTTGAGAAAAACTGCTTGTCACATATGTGTGACGCTTGGTCGTGAACGTGATAATTAACATGCAAACAAGAATTTTTGATAGAAATTCTGTAGTACTAATTTTAATTACATTTTTCTTGGAAATGATGCAGTTTAACGACTTGCCACAAGTATACCTTTTAGAATGCTATTATTATGAAATTTTTAAAAAGTTAATCATTATGTCAAATTTTAACATACCAAAAAAATATGACAACGAGAATGTAACATGTAGGTTTCTGCAAGCGCCCTCTATACTTTACACAAATACTGATTTCACAGACATATTCAGTTAATGCAAAAACCTATAAAAAAACAGTTAAATAACTAAAAAAATAAATGAGTTAACGTAAAAAAATAGAAAACAAAATAAATCTTTAAAGGCTCGTACAAGGTAAGTTGACTTAAATCGGTATATTTTAATCCAGAGAAGGTGCCCCTGTAGTATGGCCCATTCTTTTCAGGACAGCCTATATATTTGCACGCAAAAACTAATTTCTTGGGAATATCTATTACGTACTTAATAATTACAGGTCGGTATAATTAATTACCCTTTGTATTGTCATTATTGATAAAGAAATTTTAAATACGTAATTAAAAATTATTATTAATTTTATTAAATACGTAAATAAAAAGTATGTGGAACTGATGAAAATTCTAAATATAATGAGATTACAATCAAATTACTTATATGTGAGCCTGCAATACCCATTAATATAAGTAATTTGATTGTAATCTCATTATATTTAGAATTTACATCAGTTTTACATACATAAAAACAAAATTCACATCGATTGGGGCTTGAATCTCGATAGCACAGTTGGTTAGCGCGGTACTCTAGCAAAGTACAGGTCATCGGTTCAAATCCTACTCGAGATAAACTTTTTATTTATGTATTTAATAAAATTAATAATAATTTTTAATTACATATTCCCTTCGAACTTATTCGTTCATAACAAAGCTTATAATAAATTAATATTAGTCAAGTTACTCTGGTATGTGTGAATCCTTGCGATATTGCAGGCTCACATTCCATTAATATAAGTAACTAGATTGTAATCTCATTATATTTAGAATTTACATCAGTTCTACATACATAAAGACAAAATTTACATCGATTGGGGTTTGAATGTCGATACCGCAGTTGGTTAGCGCCGTACTCTAGCAAAGTACAGGTCGTAGGTTCAAATCCTACCCGAGGTAAACTTTTTATTCATGTATTTAATAAAATTAATAATAATTTTTAATTATTTTGAACTTATTCGTTCATAACAAAACTTATAATAAATCTTAAGTATGAAAGGGTATCAATAAAATTATTGTTATGGTTTAAATAACATACTTATAGGAGCTGGAAACGGTTTTATATCTATTGGTGGAACAATGTAAGAGAAAACTCCCTTCAAAATCTCATTAGTAATTATAATTACATTTAACATCCATCGAGTTAGTTATAAATATAATTAAACTGTAAACTACTTACAGAGCTATTTACATTCATGGCAGAATCCTTTAATGCAGAAATTGCAAATGTCTATTTTAGCAAAGGTAGATATTTTGTGCTACACTGTTTACGATATTTATTCAATCTGCATGGGTACCTGTGATTCACTTTTAGCTTCGGGTCTTATCGTTGATTTGTTATGCAAATGTAAAAATGTTATTTAAATAACAACATTATTATATGCTTAGATGTAGGAAAACAACAAACATAAAATAGTTATTTATGCAACAAGTATGTAAAGTAGCACCTCTTTTACGAATCGGAAAAAATCACTTCACGTACACTATCTTTTCTACTACTGGAAAATATATAATATAAATCATAAATCAAAATGCTATTTTAATGGTTTATGTTGTACTTGTGTACTTAACAATAAAATCGTGATCGAATGGAACACGATACATGAACAATAACAATAACAAAATGTACACATTTAAACAACACTTACATACTACTGATGCTATAATTCACATTTAATTGTTAACTAGATGTAAATGGCTGGTATCAATTATTAAACTTAATTTATATTGGTATGAAACTTCAAATGTCATTTGATGTACATATTAGAACTAGATGTAAATGGCGTATCAGTTAACTTATTTATATTGGTAGAAACTTCAGGAGTGTCATTTGATGTAATATTACTTATTTCGATTTCTGGAATATTGAAGAATCTGAAACACTGGAACTGTGGCAGGATCTGTAACAAACAAAATATACGCACCACACAAAATTAAAAAACACCGCGTTTCAATAGCTACGCTAGTAGCTACCCTAGTCGACCGCTGATGATGATAGCGTAGCTATTGAAACGCGTTCGGTGTTTCTAGTTTTGTGTGGTACGTGGGTATATTATGTTTGTTCTGGAATATTGTCAAACGTACTAGTGGAATTAGAAGAGGAAGCATCATTTGTTAATATTTTATTTGATATATTAATTTTTTTCTCAGTGTACTGGCAATGTAACCCTCTGCGACGCCAGATGATTTCCATCCCCCCATGCTTCTTTACTTTTATAAGGTTTCCTCCAGAATTTGACAACATGGTGGCAGATGACCTCCGAAAATAGTGTTGGATATGGCAATTTCAGATATTCAGCTATTACAGAAGGCATCTTACCACATGTGTTTACGCCCACAGGTTGTTTCAAACATTTATTTTGGGCATATTTTAAAAATATTCTGGGGGATTCAGTTAAAGGAGGCCTTAATATCATATATTTTATAATGTAGGATAAAAAAATTATGGATTTATTTGGGTTTAGAACTGTAAAAATTCTTTCCATGCCATTTTTTAATCAGGACTGTGTCTTTCGATTTATTTCACTCCATTTATTGTCATTTTCATCAGTTCTTCTCTGCGACAAACCCCAGAAATACCAATGATAAATGCAACCTAAAATAATAAAACGTGTTGATATAAAATCTATAATAAATATTAACTATAAATATTTTATAGATAATCTAAGTGCTAAGGCCTAAGCATTGAGTAATGATGTAGTAAAGAGGCGCAATGTTACGGGGAGTTTTGTCGATAGAAAATTGCACCGAGAACTAAGCGGCGCGAGTATCACGTGACCGTCTTTCACTACACGGTCACGGCAGTGACGACACATGATACTGCGCTGCCTAATTCTCAGCCCAATTTGCTATCGACAAAACTCCCGGTAACATTGCGCCTCTTTACTATCATTTTACTCAATGGCCTAAGGTAAAAATTCTATAATTTTGATTTTGATATTTTGGCTTACCAATATAATTAAATTTATTTAATGTTACCTTTATCCCTAAAAACTTCGTATCCGGAGCCTCCAAAATAAACTTTGTGAATTGACTTTTCTCAAATATTCCTGATTTCTATGCTTTGTAGCCTTTGCTTCTCGGTTTAAGCAAGGAAGTTGACTTGTGGTTGGTTGAAATATCTAATGAATTTTTAATTTTCAATGTAGCCTTTAGCATGGAAAATATTGACCACATTGTCGATGGTTTATAGATTTTTAATTCATTAGAAAAATATGTCAGCAAAACATTTTCTGAGTACCTTGCCACTTTATTTTTCATGCACCAACTCATAAATAATACATAACTTTGCTCGTAAATTAACTGGGACTTTTTCTTGGGAAGCAAATTCAAAGTAGCTTCTTGTGCAGAATCTAAAATATTCGGCGGAATGTTCTCAAAATTCGATAAATTACTATCCATAATATTGAGATTTAAAAATCTGAAATAAAATAAAACAGAATCATAAAAATACTACATTTGATATCACAACTCAAACTTACCGTATTAAAATCTTCAATAATTCAATATATATTCTTAAAATGATTCACACACCTGGTATAAATCACAAAATGTAAACATTTAAATACGTCAAAAAGGAGTCGCCATTTGTCCATGGCCAACCAGATCAATTTTAAGTAAAAATGAAGGTATACATCACTCAATTTACTTTACGCACTAGTGTGTAATAGTTATTTATACATCAAGGGAGTTATGAAGGTGATAATTACCGAGGGCAACGGATTGTAACCTCGAGGGTCGTTAGACCCGAGAGATTGTAAGTTGCCCGGGGTTATTAACACGTAACTCACGTGATAGATAAATAATTTTATTGCATATTTCATTATAATTGAGATAGCATTAGGGCCCACTTATTAGAATATTATTTCCAGTCAGGGGGCAACGACAAGAGGGCGCAGAGCCTAACACAAGTTCTTATAGCTGTTCTACAAGTTAGAATTAGGGCCTCTTATTAGAAAATTTCAAATTTCCTGCCGTAACCAATATAGAGCTTTAGGCCTTCAATCAGAGCTCAAAGGCTAGGTGGGACTAAGGACCAATCAGAAACCAGAGGGGCGGATGACCAATCAGGTGAAAGGGGTTGTCCTTAGGACCACCAATCAGAACACTGTATGCGCACGCATTTGTCTACATTCCAGGGGCTGAACTGCCAAAAAGGTTCTACAACCAAAAGGGTCCTAATTAGGGGTGAAAATTCCATTAAGGAGCTGAAAATGGTCCCCGAAAAGAAACCGTAAAAAAGTGAGGGAAAGGCCCCAGGGACCGAGCCTGTGACGTCACAAAAAGTGAAAGTTAAGGTGTGTCGGTTATACTACCCATCAAGAGTCGTAATATGAAATTAAGATACGAACATCGTACAACGTTTTATCTACTATCAACAGTTTTAATTATGTACAGAAATAAGTAATTCAATCAGCGAAATGTATTAAGAACGGTATTGTCCAAGCAGGCGTATTATATAATTGTAAAGTTTAATCAAACCCAGATTGTCAATTCTGTGGACAACGTTAGTGTTGCCTTTACATCTGGTTTAAAGATTTCTAATTGCAATAATTTTATTATTAATGTTTATAATAAATAGCTTATTAAGTTTTGTTAGATTTTATTTTAGTAATTATTTTATTCTCACTTTTACTTTACCGCAATAGTGCGGTAAAGTCATACTTTACTGTACTAGTGCGGTAAAGAAAGACATTACGATATATCACTAAATGTCGTGAAACTTGGCATTACATGTTGATAGTAGATAAAGTAAATTACTTTACGCATTAACGTAAAAAAATTAAATTTTAGACCCATTCTATAGTGCGTTAGTATTTTACGCACGGTAGTGCAAAACATATTTACATACAAGTCAGATTGTACTAAGAAAATCAGTAAACGATCAATCATTGGATATTTCGTTCATTGATTTGTTTATTTATGGATTAACCGAGAAACTGATTAAAAGAGAATAGATTTTCTGCGGGACGGGATGCGTGCTAGTGTTACTATTTTTGTAGTAGGTTTAGGGGATTACTAGCAAAGTCTAACGAAAATCTAAAAAAGCATGCAACGAGTAGGTGTCTTATTTCGGATATATTTATGGTTCTCTAATGACATAGTGCATACAACTAAAACTTATGAAAATGACAGCTTAGAAATATTGACCCTACTGGAGTACTGAACTAGATAGGAATGTTAACCTGTTACTTGATTCTTGCGCAGTTAGGCAGTGCAACTGACTGATTACGGCTGTTAAACCGTAGTTGCTGCAGCTCTGTCGGGTTATCTTTGTCACATTATCCGAGCCATTCTTCAGAGTCGCCCAAAAAAATTTGCCCCATAATTGAAACAAAAACGTGTTGCTACTTTAGAATAAATTTTTGTCCGTATGCAGCTTTTCTCAAACAATGGAAGAAATCTATCAAGGCAAAAATGGTGTCATCTTTCTTTATCTAAACCCAACAAATGTCGAACACAGTTCGAAAAAGGAGAAGTTATGCTGACCTCATTTTAGAATACAAGAGGCCATTTTTGATCACTACATGGCTAATGGTGGCTACAGTTACTAGATTCACAAACTCAACTCCCGAAGACTGATTTCAAGCCCGCCATCAAAACGGAAAGGTTAGAGGTTTGTGAAGATACCCGGATCATTTTTGAACAATGTGAATTAAACGTGTATAATTCGGCGCTAATTATGCCAGATGATCTTCTTTCTTATGAGACCTAAGTTGGGAACAATACATTACAACACCCGGTGAAACAGTTGTAGTCGATTTAGATATCCAAACGCATTAGTATTTACCTGTTAGACTTACCTGGTTTGGGTCAAATGATACGCTCATCAAATAGGTTTCTAGTTTCTTTTAAAAAAAGCTTACATTAACGCGGGCTGTCACAGGGATCAGTTATAGCGCCTACTATTTTTGTACTAGGCAAAAATGATCTCAGTTCTTCAACGAATAAGCCGGTCAATTGCTTAGGTAACGACAGCACTCTTCATTGTAGTTCATGTCAGTCTACTCATAATGGTAATCCACTTTCTATCTCAAATTATGACATTAAAACTGAAATGGCAATTTTAATCAACAAACACATTCAACGTATCCTTGAATAGGGAAGTAATATGCGACTTAAATGTTGTCTTGTATTCGCCAAAAATGTCGATTATTTCCTGTTGTAAGTAAGCATGGCTTAAGTGTTCAGACTCTATTACTATGTTGCAAATGACTGTATCATCAAATCTATCATAAGTTGAACAACCTCTGTCAGCTACTAAATCAGCTGCTCGGAAAATATGATTTTTGTAAGGATCCAAGCTGTACCTTCCGACAACTTTTTCTGCTGTATCCCAAATTCAACCTCATCTAGAATATAATTCTCTCCTCTGGATTAGTACTCCCGAATATACTCTCGATATTGCTGATCCTATTTAAAAAACAGCGATTAAGCGTATAAATGACCGTCCTGAAATTCTGAAAGAATTATATTCTTTAATACCATATCAGGACACCTCCGCTAGGAATTCTCGGTTCGCTCACTCACATCATCAGCATGTAATACCCACATACCACAAGCTATATCCACATTCTTCGACACGGATTCAAAACTCTGGAATCATCTACCTAGCTCCTGTTTTACTCTCACTTAGGATACAAATACATTTATGGTATCCGTTCATAGACATCTCTTGGGAATTTAATATCCCTCTATCCATCCTGCTAAGTGTTCCTGAATGCTTTAACGCAGTAGGCTAAATTTAACCTGTCCATGGCCACAATTATTAAAAAAAGCAAATATTCCGTAATTACTGCTAACTCACGGAGCCGCGAACCTTTGCAAAGATAATTTCCTTTATGCAGCAATTAGGCGCCATTTTACGGCGCGAAAATAAAATTTGCGCCTTTATGGGAAAGAAGTCATTGTAAAATGATATTGACACGGTTAACTTCACATCCGTGAACTTCTGCATAAGTAAATTTACTCTTATTCCGTAATTAAGTGACAATTGTGCGTCATTTTGTGCCGTTAAAGAAATTTTGCGCCTTTCTAAGAAATAATTTATAACAAAAATTACAGCGACATTAATTACTGCTAACTTATGGAGCCGCGAACCTTTGCATAAATTTTTTTATGCAGTAATTAGGCGCCATTCTTCGTCATCAAAATAAAATTTTGCAACCGTATGGGAAAGAAGTTATTGTAAAATGATATTGACTCCCGGTTAACTTCATAGCCGTGAACTTCTGCATAAATCAGTTTATACCTATGCAGTACTTGGGCGACAACTGTGCCCCGTTAAAATAGTTTTACGCCTTTCTCAGAAATATTTTATTCCAACAATTACAGAGACCTTAAGCACTGCTAACTCACGGAGCCGCGAACCTTGGCGTACATTATTTTTTTGAATGCAGTAATTAGGCGTCATTTTTCGTTGTCAACATAAAATTTTGCGACTTTATAGGATAGAAGTTATTGTAAAACGATATTGACACCCGGTTAACTTAACAGCGGTGAGTTTCTGAATAAATCAATTTATTCTTATGCAGTAATTAAGCGACAACTGTGCGTCGTTTTGCGCCGTTAAAACAATTTTGAGTATTTCTAAGAAATAATTTATTTCAAAAATTATAGGGACTTTAAGCACTGCTAACCCATGGAGCCGCGAACCTTTGCATAAACTATTTTTTATGCACTTGTTAGGCGTCATTTTGTGTCGCCAAAATAAAATTTTGCGACTTTATAGGAAAATAGCTTTTGTAAAATGATATTGACTCCCGGTTAACTTTATATCCGTGAACTTCTGCATAAATCAGTTCATACTTATGCAGTAATTAAGCGACAACGGTGCGTCGTTTTGCGCCGTTAAAACAATTTTGCGTCTTTCGAAGAACTATCTTATTCCAAAAATTACAGGGACTTTAAGCACTCCTAAACCACGGAGCCGCGAACCTTGGCATAAATTATTTTTTTTCAGAACAAAATTTTGCGACTTTATAGGAAAGAAGTTATTGTAAAACGATATTGACACCCGGTTAACTTCACAGCCGTGAACTTCTGCATAAATGAACTTATTCTTATGCAGTAATTAAGTGACAACTGTGCGTCGTTTTGCGCCGTCAAAACAACCTCGCGTCTTTCTAAGAAATAATTTATTTCAAAAATTGCGACATTAAGCAATGCATACCCACGAGGCCGAGAATTTTTGCATAAATTATTTTTATATGCACTAATTAGGCGACATTTTGCGTCGTAAAAATACAATTGTGCGACTTTATGGGAAAGACGTTATTGTAAAATGACATTGACTCACTGTTAACTTCACAGCTGTGAACTTCTGCATAAATCAGTTTATACTTATGCAGTAATTAAGCGACAACTTTGCGTCGTTTTGCGCCGTTATAACAATTTTGCGTCTTTCTAAGAAACAATTTATTTCAAAAATTACAGCAACTTTAAGCACTGCTAACTCATGGAGCCGCAAACTTTTGCATAAACTATTTTTTTATTAACTAATTAGACGTCATTTTGCGTCGTCAAAATAAAATTTTGCGACTCTATAGGAAATATGTTTTTGAAAATTATTTTGATTCCCGGTTAACTTTATAGCCGTGGACTTCTGCATAAATCAGTTTATACTTATGCAGTAATTAAGGGACAACTGTGCGTCGTTTTGCGCCGTTAAAGCAATTTTGTGCCTTTCAAAGACATATTTTATTCCAAAAATTACAGGGAGTTTAAGTACTGCTAACTCACGGAGCCGCGAACCTTTGCATAAATTATTTTTTTAATGCAGTAATTAGGCGCCATTTTGGGTTGTCAACATAAAATTTTGTGACTTTATAGGATAGAAGTTATTGTAAAACGATATTGACACCCTGTTAACTTCACTGCCGTGAACTTCCGCACAAATCATTTTACTCTTATGCAGTAATTAAGCGATAGCTGTGCGTCGTATTGCGCCGTTAAAAAAATTTTGCGTATTTCTAAGAAATAGCTTATTTCAAAAATTACACCGACATTAAGCACTGCTAACTCATGGAGCCGCGAACCTTTGCATAAACTATTTTTTGTGCACTGATTAGGAGTAATTTTGCGTCGTCAAAATAAAATTTTGCGACTTTATAGGAAAGAAGTATTTGTAAATGATACTGACTCCCGGATAACTTTATAGCCGTGAACTTCTGCATAAATCAGTTTATAATTATGCAGTAATTAAGCGACAACTGTGCGTCGTTTTGCGCCGTTAAAGCAATTTTGCCTCTTTCTAAAGAATATTTTATTCCAAAAATTACAGGGACTTTAAGCACTGCTAACTCACGGAGCTGCGAACCTTTCCTTAAATTATTTTTTTAATGCAGTAATTAGGCACCATTTTACGGAGTCGCGAACTTTTGCATAAACTATTTTTATGCACCAATTAGGCGTTATTTTGCGTCGTCAAAATAAAATTTTGCGACTTTATAGGAACGAAGTTTTTGAGAAATGACATTGACTCCCGGTTAACTTTATAGTCGTGAACTTCTGCATAAATCAGTTTATACTTATGCAGTAATTAAGCGACAACAGAGCGTCGTTTTGCGCCGTTAAAACAATTTTGCGTCTTTCTAAGAAATAATTTAGTTCAAAAATCTCAGCGACTTTAGATACTGCTAACTCACTGAGCGGCGAATCTTTGCATAAATTATTTTTTGATGCACTAATTAGGTGCCATTTTACGTCGTCGAAATAACATTTTGCTACTTTATAGGAAACAAGTTATTGTGAAATGATATTGACACCCGGTTAACTTCATAGCCGTGAACTTCTGGATAAATTAATTTATTCTTATGCAGTAAATAATCGCTAACTGTGCGTCATTTTGCGCCGTTAAAACAAATTTGCGCCTTTCCATGTAATTTGTTTAATAATTTGTATAAATTATTTTTTTACTGCAGTAATTAGGCGCCATTTTGCGTCGTTAAATAAAATTTTGAGACTTTATAGGAAAGAAGTTATTGTAAAATGATATTGACACGGTTAACTTCATAGTCGTGAACTTCTGCATAAATCAATTTATTCTTATGCAGTAATTAAACGACAACTGTGCGTCGTTTTGCGCCGTTAAAACAATTTTGTGCCTGTCTAAGAAATAATTTATTTCAAAAATTACAGCGACATTAAGCACTGCTTACTCACGAAGCCGCGAACCTTTTCATAGATTATCTTTTTATGCTGTAATTAGGCGCCATTCATTAGGTTTTGAAGTTAGTTTTTCGATGCAATTTTGGCAACATGTTTTCTGTAAAATTTTAATGTAGGTGCATGAAACGGCGCATAATTGTCGCTTAATAATTGTTGTTGATGTAATTTTTACATTATCTTGTTTCCTATTGGGGGTGCATAGTTTAACTTTAACGGAACAAAACGTAACGAATTATTGTGCAAGATCACTTTATTGATAAGGATATGGCGGTTGTCGATGTAATTTTTTCAATAATTTATTTTCTATCGGGGCGAAATATTGTACTTTAGAAGCCCAAAAACGGCGTGTAATTACTACATTAGAGGCTCCGTAAAGTTACCCGAATTTTTGCAACAGATTATTTCCTATTAAGCGAAAAATTTAAATTTAACGGTGCCAATTGGCACTTAATTATACAGATGTTTAAATCACATTATTCACAAATGACGTGGCTATCTTGTCATACCTAAAGGCAAGAAAAGAAATGGCGTTGTTTTCGACGCATCTGCTTCGAACATATACAATTTGTCTAAAATGTGTCGAACACACCGCTTCTTACCCTCCTGGTGTCATAACTGGTGATTAGTATGCTTTTTGGAGTAACGGTGAAATGTTCCATTCAGTAAAGGAGTGAATATGCACACTACCAAAGGAATATTTTCCTTGAGGTTTGAAACACGTTGAAAATATGCATATTTTTGTCATTGCTCTAATAGTGCTTCAACAGGTTTTTAAGGTTTTAATTTCACGTTCCTCAGAATAAACGATGTACAACCGAAAAAATAAGTATTGTATGTTTTATCTCTTAAATGAAATTCATTATTTACACTGAATTAATTTTTTTTGTAATAAATGTGTAACAGCGCTTTAGGTTATTTAATTTTGGAAAACTTTTGTTCATTATAATTTTAACACGTTCGTAATTTATATACCCGCGGCTACAATTTTTATTTGTGAATGCTTCTATTAATTTTTAAGCTGATGTTATACAGAATAACACAGATGTTGCTATACGCAGACATGAACATAACTTGATTTGTTCAATCAAGGAAGTAAGTTTAACTAATTTCACACTATTCTCTCCCGATATTCCTTGTTTGGTTTGTTCAGAAAGTATCTGAAATATCTCGGTACTAAAAGTAATTTTGTTAATACATAATTATTTTCAGGCTGTATGTTAATAATCATCGAATAGTTGTTTCACAAAGAAACGGGAAACATAAATCACCCCAAATTGCAAATCTTCCCTCAAACACTTACGCCAATTATAAAGCAGTAAAAACATTTGCTAAAATTAGTATTAACAAAGAATTATAGTTGATAATTAGCAACAGCTTTAAATATTTGATTTACAGCAATGTATTTATTGAACACGATTAACGATGTTTGTTACGAACAAACATTTCTATTAGCTGACAAATGTGTTCAAACGCGGGTTAAATTTAGTTGATCAACAAAATTAACCAAATTCAATGAGAGCTCAACTGTATAAATTACATTTGTACGTAATAGATCATCCGACTCATTGCAAGAAATGGGAACTAATTTTATTGAATTTCATCAATTTCCTCGAGATTTAATATTGACAGTTGGTAGATATATTATGATGTATTTGTTAGAATCAATTTGCATTTCATATTCAATCAAAATTTGATAGATTTTATTTATTTATGTTTATAAATTATTGGTTGAGATTTACTGTGAAAACCTCTTTCAGTGGAAATTAATAATAATGATTAATTATGTTTTAGTACCATTTTTCGGGATTATGATTTAGATCTGACTAAATAACGTTCTCTATTAATTTTTATCCCGCTGTTTTTCTAATTATGTCTGAGCCTCTGTTAAAATTAAAATGAAATTGTTAATTTTCAACACTTGCCACTACTTCTATATATTTATGGTGAAAGTTGAAAGGTTAAGAATTTTGTAGAGAGAGAAATTCATTAGTATAATAAAAATTTCTGGTGATTGAACCGGATGGCCAGATAAGAATGCAAAGTGCTGTTTCTCGGAAACTATTCGTCGTAGAGAGTTGCGGCAAAAAATGTTATTACTAAAGTGGCCAAAAAAAGACTGTGGAAAATATTTTCAAATTTGCAAGCTGACCGCCAGGGGGCGTAACTGCCATCCTAAACTTTCAAAGTGAATTTTTACTGAAATCCACCTAGTAAATGTACCAAAAAATTACATACTTTTTAAAGCTCATCTTTAATCGCGTAACTTTTGTTTGACGTATCTATTAAAATAAAGTGGTTGGGGGTGATTCAGTGATTTTTTAAATAAACAGCTGTAACTCCTAAACGACTGAACTGATTTTAATAAACTTAGTCTCTTTGGAAAGAGCATTTATTGCTCCATCAACTCCATCTTACCCGTAATAATTTTTAGTGATGTCGCTAGAGCGCGTTTTTTGATATAATATCAGAAAATTGCAAAATTCTCTAAAAAATTAAACGCAACAATACGAATTTTTTTTCATAAAAATGAGATGAAATCATCGCTAAATATGATAGTCAAAACCGCATCTCGATATCTTATTCATACCCTACAATATCGTAGAAAGAAAATTTATTTTATTTTGTTTATGATTGTGGACCTGAACAGGCTAAATTTGGCCTATCGTGCCAAAGCACTCAGGAACACTTAGGAGGATAGATAGACGGATAAATAATTGTCAATAGATACCTATGAACAGCTACCTTAAATTTTTTCATATCATAAGTGAGAGGAAAACGGGAACTAGGGAGATCATTCCAGAGTTTAGAATCTATGCAGAAAAATGTGGGTTGTGCCCGTTTGGTGGAGAATTGTACTGCATACTGATGATGTGAATGAGCGAACCGAGTGTTTCTCGCAAAGATAGCCCGAGATGGTATCAAACAATATAATTCAGCAGCACAATAGCCGTTGTAATAACGATAATACAAAGAAACAACTGAAACCATCCTTCTATGCTCAAGGCACTGTATGTGAGAAGTTAAGGACGAGTCATTTATAAGCCTAATCGCTCTCTCTTGAATACGATCAACGATATCGAGAGCGTATTGGGGAGCATTAACCCAGAGGTGAGAATTATATTCCAGATGAGGCCGAATTTGGGCCTTATACAGCAAAAGGAGTTGTTGAGAGGTAAAGTACTGCTTAGATCTGTACGAAAAGCCTATTTTACGAGCAGCTGTTTTGGTAGCTGACAGAAGATGGTTAACCCATGAGAGATTTGAAGATACACTCATACTCAACAGAGTAATAGGGTCTGAAAACTTAAGAACTGAGTCATTCATACTTACAATAGGAAATGATCGATCTTTTTTGGCGGACACAAGGCAACGCTGAGTTTTGTTAGCATTAAATTTAACTAGATTATTGCTTCCCCATTCGAGAATACGTTGAATGTCTTTGTTTATTGAATTCGCCATTTCAGCTTTAATTTCTTGATTTGACATAGAAGGTGGATTATCACTATGAGTAGACTGAGATGAACTACAGTGAAGAGTGCTATCGCCAGCAAAGCAATGGATGGGGTTAGTTGTTGAAGAAATAAGGTCATTTATGTACAGCAGAAAAAGTGTGGGCGCTATAGCGGATCCTTGTGGTACGCCCGCGTTAATGCTAATTTTTTTTGAAAAAAAAGTCATCTACTACGACAAGTATTCGTCTTTTATCAAGGGAACCCAGTTGATGAGCGTATCATTTAACCTAAATGAGGTGAGTTTGGCAAGTAAACACTTACGCCAAATTTGGTCAAATGCCTTTGAAAAAGTCGATATTGCACCAGTATTTATTTGCCTTTTTTCAAGATTCAATGAAATATTTCATCATTTTATAACTTTTAAATAATAAACGTTATCATAATTTCAAAAATTAAATGTAATAATAAGATAATATTTATTTTTCCAAATTTGCGGAATCCTTTTTATTAATTTTATTTGTGCCTACTTAAGTAGTCATCAAGTACCTACTTAAATGCTCGAATTGTCTCAGATCGACCTCGATGAATTGTTAGAGCCGCTCATGCGTGGACATTACAGCAGCTTCAACTTCTGCTCTCGGCAGGATACGAATTCTTACTTTCATGTCGTCTCTCGTTGTTGGTGAAGTTTCGTAAACAATATCTTTTAATCCGGTCCCACAGATAAATGTCCAAACAGGTTAAGCCTGGGGATCGGGGTGGCCAAAAATTTAAGTGTTCTCGCACATTTATTGAAAAACATGCTAGTTGCTAGTTGTAAAAACATATTTTGCCGCAATTGCAAGGGCACATCTTCTAATAAAATAGGCAATTGATTTGCCAGAAAATCAAGAAGAACGGCCCATTTAGTTGGGTTATCAAAAAAATAGGGACCAGGATTCCACACCACATATTAACACTCCAACGACCTTGATGTTGGACCTCGTGCAACCAGTGAGGATTGGTGTTAGACCAATCATGAATATTATGCAAATTAACGTTACCATCACTTTTTAAAGTGGCCTCATTCGTCCAAGGAATTTCGAATAAAAATCCTCTATTTTCCCTCATCATGTCCAACATCCAATGGCAATAATCTATCCGTCGGTCAATATCTTCGTCATGTAAGACTTGATGTAAAACCATATGATAAGGCTGCATTCTATAAATTTGAAATTAACAACACATTGTGAAACATGTAAGGCAGTATTTTTAGTGACATAAGATGCTTTAAAATGTTTTTAATGGTAGTTCGTGACATATCCAACGCGAGAGACGTTGCTCCCGTACTAATGTGGGGATTCAATGAGATGTGGCCATATATAACCATATAATCACCCATTATTCTAGCCGAGTCTCTTCCCTACTTGGGTCGAAAGCTTCCAGTATTACGCAATTTTGCACTAAACGCGGAAAAATTCTCACATCGCGTAGACGCCGATTTGGATAACGAGCTGAGTGTGCTCTCTTAGCCAATGCCGCATTTTGAAGACATGCAAAGTATACCGCAATCATCACTTGTAAAAGACATTATAAGTAGTTTTAAGGACTTAGTTGTGCAACGAACAGAAATTACACTGTCAGTCAAATTTTAATATTTGTTTACAAGTTGATTTTAGGTATTTGTTTTTATTCTGCACTTGCATATTCTATGCATTGATTATTATGCCCCTACACGTTTTTTTTAATTTTTGAAATTATGAAAACTTTTATTTAAAAATTATAAAATGATGAAATTTTTCATTGAATCTTGAAAAAAGACAAATAAATAAGAGCAAATACCGATGTAATATCGACTTTTTCAAATTTTATAATATCTAAATTTTCTTTCTTCGATATTTTAGGGTAGAATAAGATATCGAGGTGCAGTTTTCACTAACCTATTTGGGGATGATTTCATCTCATTTTTATGAAAAATAAGTCATATTGTTGTATTTAATCTTTTTAGAGAATTTTTTCAATTTTCTGATATTATATAAATAAACGCGCTCTAGCGGCGTCAATAAAAATTAAAGATATTACTGGTAAGATAGATTTGATGACGTCACACAAAAATTACTCGAATAAAGTTGAGCTTTACAAAGCGTATAATCGTTTGGTACATTTACTAGGTGGATTTCAGTAAAAAAAACCACCTTAAAGGTTTCGGATGGCGGTTACGCCCCCTGGCGTTCATCTTGCAAATTTGAAAATATTTTCCAGTCTTTTTTTGGCAACTTCAGTAATAAAATTTTTTATCGCAACCCTCTACGACGAATAGTTTCCGAAAAACAGCACTTTGCATTCTTATCTGACCACCCGGTACATTATCTTAAACACTTAATATTTTTCAGAAAATTTGTGTGATCAGACTGTTTCAACAATCCTCTCATGAAAATTATAGAAACAAGATTAAATGATTAATGAGTAATATTGCACTCTACTTTCTTTATTAGAAAGGAATAAAATAAGCAACAGTTATGATTTGCCTTATTATCACCCGTTAGCGAGTAAATGCAATACTACAGATATGAAAATGTAAACTTTCACTATTATTACACATATTAAAATACTTCTTTTGGGTTTTTTAATGGCGTATTTGTATATTAAAGTTATAAAATCTAAACGTTTTGATAACATAAGAAAACATAAACATAAGCCTGCTCTTAGTCTAACAGTTTGATAAACGTATAAAGTTAACTGTGGAATAAAATTTTAGTAACGAATAACTAGATCATTAAAAAATGAAATATTGTTAAACTGCCTTAAAGATGACAAATCAGAACACCCCCTAACGGTCGAAGGCTAACGGTGAAAAATGTCATAACCAAAAAACAAATTTAACAAAATTTAATCCTGTGAAAAACTTGAATTTGAAATTGATAAAAGCATTAAAAAATACCGGGTGGCTAGAAAAAAACGAATCCTGTTTAAGTGCGCTCATCTTTGAAGCGCTTTCACATATGGATTTCAGTTTTATTCTCTAAGGCACAGTGAATTGAATATTATCCCTGCCAAATTACTAACGTTTATTTCAGTAGATAAAAGAATAACGAATTTTTAAATATTAACTAAAATATCAATTATACGTTAGTGATATTCTTCAAAATTGTACCAATAAACATTTTTATGGTATATCCTACTTATAAATGTGTTTTATGGGACCGCCATTTTGTAAATGTACAGTTCTTAATCTATGTTTAAATTGTAAAATTGCCCCTCTGATCAATTTTACCGACACTTCTGGCCACACTTGTTCTAATCGTCGGCGAAGATCTTCTAAGTGTGAAAATGGTTCGCGTCTTTGAGCATACACTTTTTCTTGCAATGCATTCCACACTGGGTAGTCTAAAGGTCACGGTCTGGAGCATTGGTTTGCCCGAATGAAAGATGTCATGTTTTCTTGTCAGAACTGTTGTGTCCTTGCCGCTCTGTGTATAAAAATGTAATCGTTATTCGAGTATAATCGATGCATCTCTGGTAATAAATAGGCATGTAAATGCCGTATATAGCTACCTGCGTTAGTTTTTGTTAACTGAGGATCAGTGAAAAATAGGACACTTTTTCCATTCCAGGATATTACGCATGATTTGACAGTGACGCTACTTGTTAGTCAAACCATTATCGTTGTTTAAAGTAGTTTAAAATTGTTTTTCGAGATTGTTACATTTCATTAGTTAAAATGAGATGAGTGATGAAATCTCTGGTAGAAGACCCTCAAACAAGTCACCGAAAAATACATGAAGCAACTGGAATAAGCAGAGCATCCAAAAAATAATTAAAAAACACAAATTTTACCCGTATCACATACAACTACATCAACAACTTTCTGAAGAAGATTATGATTGACTGCTGAATTTTTGTTTATGGGTTCTAGAAAAGTTTGGTGATGATGAACAGTTTTTTGAATACGTGCTTTTTTCCGATGAGTCAAGTTTTCATAAAAACGGATTAGTTAATAGACATAACTTTCACTACTACAGTGACGAAAATCCTAATATTTTTAGAACCCTTGATCACCAGCACAGATGGTGTGTTAACGTAATGGAGTAATCGGAACGCAAATGGTAGGTCCATACTTTTTTTATGGTCACTTAAACGGCGCCATGTTTCTTAGATTTATTAGGAGCAATTTGCCTATACTATTGGAAACTATTCCGCTTAATATTCGTCAACGAATGTGGATGCAGCTAGATGGTGCTCCTGCACACTTTGATAGACGTGTTAGGAATGAATTAGATGGGCAATATCACAATAGATGGATAGGACGGGTAGGTCTACAGGACTGGCCAGCCTGGTCTCCGGACCTAACAAGTCTCCACTATTTTGTATGGGGATATATTAAAAATATTGTTTACAATACACCGCCAACGACACCTAACGATATGAAAGTACGAATAAGAGAAGCATTTCGTTCCATAACGCCAAATATGTTATCCAGGGTTCAGCAATCATTTCGAAAAAGAGTTCACTTATGTATTGAGAATAATGGACAAAACTTTGAACATTTATTAAAATAATAATTCTTTTACTATTTAAGTTTGTTAACCGTTCAATAAAATGCTTTTAAAAAATGCTTTTTAGATTTTCATTACAATACATTTACGATAAAGGAATTATTCATAAGTAAAATATAAAAACGCCGTTTGCGTAAAAAGCATAAGAGATAGGTATCGGGAACCCGAATATAGTTTTAAAGGAAATCTAATTCTGCATCGAAATAAGCCACTAACTTTAAGAAGTTATTCAATAAAATGTGTGCCTAAACTTTGGAGCAATTTTTTTCGCCACTCTGTATAATTTTGAAATAAAACTTTTATATGGTAGTATACCTTAACCTTTCAGCTAACCAGTAGATTTAATTATGAGCAGCTCGTTCTATGTTACAGGGTGTAAGCAATTTTTAAATTACAATATGTATTTTTATATTTCTCAAAATTTCTCAGAAACGATCACTTTTAGGTATAGGAAGTGTAACAGAAACTTACCTTTATTTGGTCTATAGTATCTAAAAATATAAAAAATTATAAAGAGTTGAATGTGAATGAAACAGTGTGGTACGAACTAATAAAAGCACTGATGTTGAAAGTGCATTGATAAGCTTGAAAAACTGTGTTCTCTATTGTGCCGTGCTGATATTTGGAAGAGCGACTGTAGGTAGACAGAAAAAAATGTGCTTGGTGGAATGTGTCGGTAAAAAAGGCAGTATGCAATAAAAAAGATGCGTACATGGCAATGATTGCTGCAAAAAATGAGACTGAGAAAAAGCGATTGTATGGGGTGTACAGATTAAGAAACAAAGAAGTGAAGGAGGCATTGAGAATAAGTAAAGAGGAGGTGGTGGCTGTGGATGGAGAGAAAATGCAAAAAGATTTTGAGGAAAATAAAAGACTATTCTGGAAATGGGTCAAAAATACAAAACGTGGCCCAATGCAGAACTCTGCAGGAGTGATGAATACGAGCAACGAAATAGTATGGGAAGATTGTGAAGTCAGGAAATGCTAGCAACAATATTTTGTAAAGCTGTACAGTAGTGAGGAAAGTAATACTAAAATGTTAAATAAGGAGAATGTAGAAGGAGTGGTGAATGAAACTTTTTTTTTTATGATTGTGGACCTGAACAGGCTAAATAAGGCCTATCGTGCTAAAGCACTCAGGAACACTTAGGAGGATGGATAGAGGGATAATGAATTGCCAATAGATGCCTATGAACAGCTACCTTAAATTTTCTCATATCATAAGTGAGAGGAAAACAGGAATTAGGGAGATCATTCAGAGTTCAGAAGCCGTGTAGAAAAATGTGGATTGCGCCCGTTTGGTACGACAAGTGGAGATTTGTACTGCATACTGATGATGTGAATGAGCGAACCGAGTGTTTCTCGCGAAGATAGCCGGAGATGGTATCAAAGAATGTAATTCACCAGCACAATAGCCGTTGTAATAACGATAATACAAAGAAAGAACTGAAACCATCCTTCTATGCTCAAGGGACTGATGTGAGAAGTTAAGGACGGGTCATTTATAAGCCTAATCGCTCTCTTTTGAATACGATCAACGATATCGAGAGCGTATTGGGGAGCACTAACCCAAAGGTGAGAATTATATTCCAGATGAGGCCGAATTTGGGCCTTATACAGCAGAAGGAGTTGTCGAGAGGTAAAGTACTGCTTAGATCTGTACAAAAAGCCTATTTTACAAGCAGCTGTTTTGGTAGCTGACAGAAGATGGTCAACCCATGAGAGATTTGAAGATACAGTCGTACCCAAAAGAGTAATAGAGTCTGAAAACTTAAGAACTGAGCCATTCATACTTACAACAGGAAATGATCGATCTTTTTTGGCGGACATAAGGCAACACTGAGTTTTGTTAGCATTAAGTTTAACTAAATTATTGCTTCCCCATTCGAGAATACGTTGAATGTCTTTGTTGATTGAATTTGCCATTTCAGCTTTAATTTCTTAATTTGACATAGAAGGTGGATTATCACTATGAGTAGACCGAGATGAACTACACTGAAGAGTGCTGTCGTCAGCAAAGCAATGGATGGGGTTAGTTGTTGAAGAAATAAGGTCGTTTATGTACAGCAGCAAAAGTGTAGGCGCTATAACGGATCCCTGTGGTACGCCCGCGTTAATGCTAACTTCGACAACTACGACACGTATTCGTCTTTTATCAAGGAAACTAGAAACCCAGTTGATGAGCGTATCATTTAACCCAAACGAGCTGAATTTGGCAAGTAAACACTTATGCCAAACTTGGTCAAATGCCTTTGAGATATCTAAAGCGACTACAACTGTTTCACCGGACTGCTCTACTGTATTGTTCCAAACTTGGGTCACATATGAAAGAAGATCGCCTGTTGAACGACTTTGCCTAAACCCATATTGGTGGTCACTAAGGAGTTTGTTAGTTTCAAGGAACGTGAGCAGTTGTCGATTGATGGCTTTTCCATGATTTTAGACAAAATGGAAGTGATGGCAATTGGTCTGTAATTTGAGGGATCGGTCTTATCACCTTTTTTGGGAATAGGTTGAACATTTGCTAACTTCCATGATGAAGGAATTCCCAGAAGATATAGAGATCGTATAGAGCTTAGATAGGACTGGTACTAGTTCGGGGGAACATTTCTTTAAGACAATAGCTGGGATACCGTCTGGGCCAGTCACCTTATTGAGATCAAGCCTACTGATGATCGATTCCAAGAGCTTGTACCGAAAATGAATTGGTTTCATAACGTATGAAGAAGAGTTGACTGGGGGCACATCTTTTCCAGAATCATTGAGACACGAGTTTGATGCAAACAAATCCACAAAAACGTTGGCATTGTCTACAGAATCAGCAACTACCGATCCGTCAATAGATGTCAGGGGGTAAATGAAGATGTTCGAAAGTTTTTACTAATGGCTTTTGCTGAAGACCAAAATTTACGACTACCTAAAGGAGATGTAGCTAGTTCATTGCATTTTCGTTGCTCGAACAACTTTTTAGTTTGAGTGATGACACTTTTGCAGATATTTCTAGCACCAACGTATTCTACATGACTGTCAACCGATTTATTAGATTTCCATTTAATGTAACATTTATTTTTTAAAGATATTGCATCAGAACAAGCCTTATTGAACCAGGGTTGGGAACGTGAATGACCTACACGGTACTGTTGACTTCAGATACTGAAAGAGCGATGTCCGAAGAAGAGGATGACTTAAAACAATATTCACGCCATGGAAAGGTTGCAAAGAAATCCCGTAAATCACTCCATCGAGTTGACTTAAAACACCACAAGGTACTATAGGTTTTGCGAACAACAGTGGAATTAGGTACAATAGAAATGATTTTTATTAGACAATGGTCGGAAAGACCTAAAGGCGAAGGAACGGAAGTTTTATAAACAAGAGGGTTTGATGTAAGAAAGAGATCTAGAAGATGTGCAGTATGGTTAGGGTTATCAGGGATTCTTGTGGGTTCAGAAATCATTTGTGTGAGATCACATTTAAAATAGCAAATATTTCTGCACTATGACCAGCGGGATTTGTAGTAGATGAAAATTGAAGCCAATTAGAGTTATGAACATTGAAATCGCCTATAAATGAGATATCGCAAGATGGAAACTGAGACAGGAGATAGTCAGCTTTCATACTAAGGTAATCGAAGAAGTTTTCAAAGTTGCTGTCATTAGGAGACCTATAAATGCAACAGTAGAATTTCACAATATTAGGACCAGAATGTTCAAACCAAATCACGTCAAAATTTTTATTTTCTAAGGAAGAAACCCTCTTGCAAGCAATTCTGTCCTTGATGTACGCACGTACGTCTCCTTTATATCGAAAGTTAGAGTGAAGATGGTATTGAGGAAATTGCAAGTCGGGTGACTCGGAGCTTTCACAGGAGACTTGTGTTTCAGATAGAAACAATATATCAGGTTGTAATTGTTCAAGATGTTGGTGAATAGCATTAAGATTAGACCTGATACCGCGGATGTTGCAGTAGTGAATCAGAAAGTTGATACTTTCGATGACCGAGGTCGCTTGGGCCCTGCCCTCCCGGACATCCGAGTGGGGCAGGATTTTACGTCCGGAATTTATAACCATAGAAACCACAGCCATCTTATCTTTTAATTTGGTACTTTTAATCCGATAGGAAGACAGTGAGGGCGAGAAGGAAGGATAAGGATGAGAATAGATTAAGGATGATGGAAAATATTAGGGAGCCCATGGTAAGGGTGGTGGTACCTCCCCGGCTGGCATGGAGTATACATGCCTACCACCTATTTCTGTGAACGATATTGGGATAAATGAGGCAAAGAAAACGGTAGGAAGGTTCAGAAACGGTAAAGATGAAATCACTCGTGGAATGCCAAAGTATGGAGGTGCAAAGCTTATGCGAAGATTGCGTCAATTATTCAATGTATGCATTAAGGGTGGAAAAGTGCCGAGGAATTGGAAGAACGCGATCATTGTACCACTGTATAAGGGTAAGAGTAACAAGAGTGATTGCAGGAGCAACAGGGGAATAGGTTTGCTCAGTGTACCTGGTAAAGTGATTGGAAGAATACTGGTTGATAAAGTACGAGAAACTACACGAACTAAGATTTGGGATGGGCAGGGTTGCTTCATGTCAGGGGTAGGATGTGTTGATCAGATGGTTGCCCTCCAGCAACTGATCAAAAAGTGTTTAAGTTACAAGGATGCTGTACTGTGCGTTTGCAAATCTGGAGAAGCATATGATAGAGTGAGTAAGGAGAATCTGTGAGAAATATTAAATAAATATGGCGTATATAAAGTACTAATAAACGGAATAAGGGCAGTGCACAGCGGTAGCAGGGCACGTGTTAGGGTGAGAGGAGATGCGAGTGCATACTTTAATATTGAGCAAGGAGTGCGACAAGGCAATGTGGTGTCACCGTGGTTGTCAAATGTATACATTAGTAAATGTGCTAGGCAAGCATGTGCCGATACAAATGGAGTAATGGTTGGTGACGTAAATGTTCTGGTGTATGCAGATGACATAGTATTATTAAGTGACAGTGCCGACGAGCTACAAACTACTCTGAGGAAGTTTGATACAGTCTGTGATAGCATGGACCTAAAGGTAAACGTGAACAAAACAAAAATTGTGGTGTTCAATCGGAAAGGTGAAAGGGAGTGTAAAGTATTTACTCTGCAAAATGAAATTGTGGAACAAGTGGACAAGTAGGTATATTTGTGTAGAATGTTTACTGCAGATGGTACAATGGATGGCGACATTGGGCGAAGGGTCAATACTGGAAGGAAAGTGATTGAAAGACTTTGGACGATAATGAGAAACGAAAGCATGACCCAAGATGCCACACAAGCCATCTATAATGTCGTGTTTACCCCGTCAATACTGTATGGAAGTGAGAGACGGATATGTCAAAAAAGCACGAAAGAGTGTATAATGGCGGGGTGTAACGAGAAAAGACCAAGCAAATATATGTGGGTGGGGTTAGAAGTAAAGCCGGGCCTGGTATGAATCTTGCGGAAGCTAGTGAGGTATACAGAGCTAGGGAAGCATGGAGAAAGATTGTGAATGAAAAATAAATAAGAGACGGATTGTTTTGCCTACCACGGAAGGGAATGGCGTGAAGGTTATGTTATGTTATGTAATTATGAAAATCATATTATTTATGCTCGTGGAATCTATGGTTAACGGGTTGGCCTACCTTTACCGGTATATTACCATTTTACATAAAAAAATCAATATACGTGTACATGTTTCATGTGTCGTATACATTTAATATAAGAGCAAATATGATCAATTTTAGTTTGAACCGAATAAAAAACCAATATTGGCGTTAGTCATACATAGATGTATATAATTTGTGGATGATATAACCCATTACTTTAAATCTTTTCGGATTAGTTATTAACCCTAATGACTTTATTAGTAAAACTCGTTATTGACATTAAGTATCATCTGTAACATTACCTTAAGCATCGTTAGAAAATACATGTTTATTTTAGAACGAACTGTCTTCAAAAGAATACGTGAGACAGAATAAATAAAAATTGTCAATACAATCTTCTTTGACGGATAATGGTGTAGATAAGTACCCACCTTATCTCGCACAGATCGATGAGTACATACTTAACATCTGAACAACCATTTGAAATGAATTTCATCTAAAGTAAAATAGAATAGAGTAGTTTCAATTGAAGTGGTGTTGAAATTACCGTGAATAAATATCTATCTAATCAATCTTTACCTTCATCTTAAATAAGGTGTTACTGAATGTCTAATGCTCATGGGGAAAGTTTATGTAAACTCACAACCATTACTAAACTTTACGCATAAAAAGCGGAAAATGTTCATAAACCAATAGTACCTGCTTAAAACTTTAATTGGCACACAAATTATGCAGCATGGACTATTAAGCACAAATGGTTGTAAGGTTTTATGTTCACAGCCAGACAAGAACTTTTTGTTTAATGATTTGCAAAAGAAATATTTCAAATGCAGTTATTGTGTGGGTTATTATAAGTCAAGTTGAATGTCTTAATTCTTAAAACAAAATATTATACCTTGTCAGCCTTATATGGTATGACAGTAATTCAAACTAAAGTCAACCGACGCCTACAAACACATTGAGTTGCCATCCATGTACTCGAGACTATTATATAGCTTAATTTCGATTTGAAATGCAAAGACACATCTCTTAAATTTATTAAATGTGTTTGTAGATACTAAATTGGTTGCTTATTGTGAACGTGTTATAATTAGATTGGAAACGGCAAACGTTTACAATTAGTGTAAGGGATGTTGTAGTGCAGCTGTATAGGAAAGGAACGTCGTGTTAGATGTGAGAAAGAGGTGGTTCATTGCATTCAGATGCAGATTTGATATTTTAGTACCCTAGTCTTCAGTTACAATGATTGCCACGTGTCAGCTGACGCTCGCAACTGTAGAATAATAACATTGCTTTTTGGAAAAGGCACCCCATGTCGAGGAAAATAATTGTTAAAATAGAAATCGGTTATAAGGGAATATACATTGGATCACGACTTTTAGTTAATCCGGAAGTAAAAGGTATTGAACCTTAGGTTTATAATGTTGTATAGCAGAGTTCAAATTGCGATATATTTGAATCGAATTTGAAAACTTTAATGACTACCGGTCTATAAGTTAAACACACTATATATATTGAAAATAATACAATGTTTTAATACACGTATCGTTATCAAGAGAAAATATATAAGTAAAGTAATAACAACTATTATGGGTTAAGGTAAAACAGCAAACTTGGTGTAAATTATAATTCTATATTTGAAATAAATGTGTTAAAGGTGAATCGACAAGATCAACCTGTTCGTTTATTAAACGTACTTTCTGTTTATGTTTATAAATTTCGAATCCTTCTAAAACATCTAATTTGTCTTTTTTGTTAAAGTTACTAAGTGTCCAATGTAAACAGAATTACAGGATGTGCAGTTCAATTTATAAATGCCTGACTTCAGAATGTAGTTAGTTGAATCTTTGGCATTAAATGAACATTTAAAAACATTGGTATTGATTTTAAAAGCTAATTTGTATTTCTTGTTCTGCCGTAATATGTGAGCTACATTTTTCACATATTTTTCATAAAAAATGAAATTAATACGGATTTACTTTCTGTTTGTTCTATGTTAACTGGATAAATGTGTCCTATAGATAATTTGTACGCTTGATTTATAAATAAATTTTCGATTATGTTTGAAATGTAACCATTTGATTGTTCTATTTGCTTTCTAATTGATATTTCTTCATTGAAATTTGTTTGGTTTAATTGTAATAACATTATTCTTTGTACTAATAACCTACATGCAGCTAACTTATGTGTTCTATGGTGACACGATTTACAATTCTAGTATCTGTATGTGTAGGTTTTCTGAATGTGGAGAACTCCAACTTTCTTCTTAATAAAGGAAATATAGTAAACAAATAGCGAAACGAACATAGAACTTTGTAAGAAAAATTTAACTAAAGAATTTGACATTCTAAATTACCCATGAAGATATTAGATGAGGGGTGAAATTTGACTGCCCATAGGTAAACTATTTTCTCTAAATAAACGTTATTATTAATTGTGGAATGATTTTGATTAACATATAACTCAAATAATTGAACTAACTCCATTCTTGTAAGTAATTCAACATGTTTATTAATTAAAAATTTTTAAAAACACTTACATACTTGAGGCAGTATTTTAAAAAATATACTAATAATATCAAAACAGAAGTATATTGTGTAGTGGTAATTTATGTTTTGAGGTTTATTAATTAGTAGTAGTAGTGGGGCACCTTCCACCATCTTGGATTTTGACGTCACTTCGGTTTTACACACCCACATGGGAGACCGGTTTTTCCACCCTTATTTTTACTCGCTTACGTGTAGGACGTGTTTTTCACCCTATTTTTGCACATCCACGTGTGAGACCGCATTTTCAACCCCTAATTATTTTTATATACCCTCGTGTGAGACCGTATCCTTTCCTTTCGAAGGCCCTTTTCAACCCTTATTTTTACACACCCACGTGTGAGACCGTATTTTGAATCCTTTCTTTTCATCCCTAATTAAAGTTTTGATTTTTAATGGCATACGTGAAGGACCGTATTTATTACCCTTATTTTGAGATGATGTTCTTTAATTATTTTTATTAATTAATTATCCTAGGGAAATTCTTAATCTGATAGCTTTAAGATGATTATCATCTTTAATTATTTTATTAATTAATTATTTTTAGCCCTGAAATGATGTAAAAGATAGTTTATTTAATTTTGTGTTTTACTATTAACATTTATTAGAACTTGTTTATCAGATATTATTTAAGGAATTGATTAGATAATAATAATCACGTACACATTGACTGTATTTCCCTATTTTACTTTATTAGCGTATTTTTTGATCAAATCAGATTGTTATTACATTTATTTTAATGCCTATCTACAGGTTGTATTTAGGACGGGCTGGTCTAGGGTTATTTTGGTGGTATTAAGGTCCTTCTGGCTATATAAAGAACAGTGCCCTGGAGGTTAGGCTTTTGTGCATGCTCTTTTAAATCCTATCTTGTAAGACATGTGTAGCTCTTCTCTCTCTCTCTCTCTCTCTCTCTCTCTCTCTCTCTCTCTCTCTCTCATGGCTCTTTCTCACTCACTCACATGCAAACAAATTAATTAACAATCAACCAACCTTTTAAATCCTATCTTGTAAGACATGCGTAGGGTTTCGCTCTCTTTCTCTCTCTCTCACTCACTCACATGCAAACAAATTAATTAACAATCAACCAACCTTTTAAATCCTATCTTGTAAGACATGTGTAGGGTTTCGCTCTCTCTCTCTCTCTCTCTCTCTCTCTCTCTCTCTCACTCACTCACATGTAAACAAATCAATCTCAATCAATCAACCAATCAAAATGAATAAAATGGGGATCATAACTTACAACCACACTCATATAGGTAACGGTAATAAAACGGCATGCTTAATGGTAGCTGATCATACCCTTCTCTCCCTCTTTCTCTATCTCACACATGACTCTTTCCCAAAACAAAGCAAACAAAGCAATTAAGTAATTAACCAGATAAATCTCAAACAAATCAATTAACAATCAATCAGCCAAATCAATAAAATGGGTCATAACTTACATCCGCATTGTTATAGGTGACGGTAATAAAACAATAACAGGTTTTAAGGCTTTTATTATCGATGTTAAAAAATAGTAGTTTTACCTGCATTGGGTTGAAGTATCATCATTGTATATATATACACACACACAGATCCCAGGTATCCAAGGCAGTTATTATTTAAAAAAGGTATGTATCAGCTGTAATTAAACATGTACATTTAAATAAATAAAAACAAAGACTAAATCGTACCGCTAATTCTGCACTGAAAACAAATTTTAGAGACATGATTCACATGTACTCAAACAACTGATTTCTGTTAAACATATGGCAACACTAAAACAACTTTCTGTTTTACGTTTACGTATAATAGCTATTAAAGTTTTTCCCGTAATTTAATTTTAGAAAGTAAAAGTACTCATATTGCATATGTAAAACCTTTAATACCTAATCAGCACAAATATATTTTTTAACGTTATATAGCAAGGATGATGTACACACAGCACACACACACACACACACACACACACACACACACACACACACACACACACACACATAGTTTATATTATGTATAAACAAATATCGTCTTGGTATTATAAATAAATAAAACAACAACAGTTTTCAAAGGGTGATTTATATTGTACATAGACGCAAGTTGCTTTTAAATAATGATCGATTACGCTGTTAAGATCACAGTATCTACAAAATGAAATAAAACACATTGGTACACACTGTCAATATTAGGGGAAATCATATACAAAAATGTAAAAATACATCAAATATCTGTGTGCCCGGATTGACAACAATTTTAAATTTTCTTACAACACACAGAATACATGTCAAAAACTCTCAAAAAAAAAGGATTGTAAATAATTCTTCAGGTTACATAAAAAACTATCTAATACCACTAATGTTACAGCATAATAATAAAAACTCATTAAACAGTGATTACACATTAAATACATTTAAAATATGTAACCTTTATACTACGTCTATTATTACATAGAGATGGGATTATTCTTAAATTTAATTGATTTCGATAGAGCTCTGGAAATACTACAACCGTTCGAAATCTTGCTTCTTCTCTCGATATCAAAAAAGCTATACTAGTGATACATTAAGTAAGCATAATAGCGGATACAGCTACATTGCTAACGATTATTGATGTTTTTTGCATGAGATTTTTGAATGAGACAGCCTCGCAGGTATTTTTTAAGAAAAACGATACACATCTCATGATATCAAACGAGATTTTTTGAGATACAATCTCCTCATCGTCTGCACCTTGAACGATTATATTGTAACCTATAAAAGTAGCTAATAACCGTAATAGTTTATCAGACATTATTACATGGACACGAGGTTAGCCCTAAATTAACTGGTTTCAACGCTGCTCTGGGAATGTAGCACACACTTAAATATTTAAGTTCGCTCGCAGAAGCCCTACCGTATTCATTTCCTTCAATTTTATCTGCAATCAGCGTCGAGACTGTAGTACGTTTTCTAATACATAAACAGAATCTTCAATACTGTGATGCGTGTAGTAGCAAAACACATTAGCTAGTTAGTTTCACCTCTATATTATCTTACATGCAAGCCTGACCTTATCATAAATACACTTGTCAAAAAGCTAATTAAACATAACTCAACGGACTGGGCATAGCAAGCAGCGTTTCTAATTATAGCTTTTTAGCCACCACAATAGTGCCTACAACTACATACAATCGACTAGCACTGCTTTAGCACGAGGATCAAACGAAAAAACGCATGCACGCATGCACGTATACACGTACGCACGCACGCAAGCTCGCACGTTCGTACGTACGCACGCTCACACGCACGTACGCACGCTCACACGCACGTACGTACGTTCGCACGCACGCACGCAGCGCACACACACACACACACAAAAATACGCTAATAAAGTAAAATAGGGAAATACAGTCAATGTGTACGTGATTATTATTATCTAATCAATTCTTTAAATAATATCTGATAAACAAGTTCTAATAAATGTTAATAGTAAAACACAAAATTAAATAAACTATCTTTTACATCATTTCCCAGGGGCTAAAAATAATTAATTAATAAAAATAATTAAAGATCATAACCATCTTAAAGCTATCAGATTAAGAATTTCCCTAGGATAATTAATTAATAAAAATAATTAAAGATCATCATCTCAAAATAAGGGTAATAAATACGGTCCTTCACGTATGCCATTAAAAATCAAAAACTTTAATTAGGGATGAAAAATAAAGGATTCAAAATACGGTCTCACACGTGGGTGTGTAAAAAATAAGGGTTGAAAAGGGCCTTCGAAAAGAAAGGATACGGTCTCACACGAGGGTATATAAAAAATAATTAGGGGTTGAAAATGCGGTCTCACACGTGGATGTGCAAAAATAGGGGTGAAAAAACACGTCCTACACGTAAGCGAGTAAAAAATAAGGGTGGAAAAACCGGTCCCCCACGTGGGTGTGTAAAACCGGAAGTGACGTCAAAATCCAAGATGGCGGAAGGTGCCCTCTACTACTATTAGTTTTGAAGATTTTATAATAGAGTGTTTTGATTTTGTACTTTAAATGGTTAAAGCAACTATATGGTTTAGTTTCTTTGCCTGGATGTATGATACTACTGGTCTAAAGGGCATACTTCTTGCAGATTTTTATGAGACTATATAGATTTAATGCTTGAGGGTTCTTCTGTAAAATTGGTTATTTATTTAAATCTATCACCGAGCTAATTGTATTTCTTGTAGCACCATCTTCTGAGCATTCGGGAGGTAATCAGCTTGATCCTCGTTACCATAAAATACATATAGCAGCATGATCACTACACGTAATACATGCTGGGAAACCATCGCTGTGACTAAAGGAGCATGGAAAGCTAGGACAGCGCCATTTGGTGAAGGAATAAAACACGTTGCTTTCTTTTTTCCTTTCACATTTCTTTGAAATTTCCTTGTAGAATATCTACTTAAAGTTGTAGTATACCAGGTGTACAAATAAAATTTTTGGCAGCCCTTGGTTTTGTGCCCCTCAGGATCGGGGTTAAGCGACGTACTATTTTGTGAATAATTAATT
This sequence comes from Vesta saturnalis, assembly GCA_036346205.1. Lineage (NCBI taxonomy): Eukaryota > Metazoa > Arthropoda > Insecta > Coleoptera > Lampyridae > Vesta > Vesta saturnalis. The sequence goes on from JARFJB010000339.1 coordinate 2,983,380, forward strand.
AATGTTAACCAGACCGATTATAGATACTTTTATTATACAAATGGTTATAAAATAAATGAAACTCGATATAACAAACTAACTAAACTTAAAATATTCTGGATAAATAATAAAATAACAGATAATAAAATAAAAGTAGTTCTGGTTGGCCCTGTTTCTACAGCTGCTAGAGATGACGCTGGAGGTTTATTTCCCCTTGCTAGTGTCGCCCTCTATGAGTGAAACTGTAAATTAGGTAATTATACAGATGTGTTTACAAGTGAAGTAAATTCTTAAAAACGTTAATGAAAATAACAGGTAGTATGTGGGTGTATCAGTATATTGGTGATGGGATCGGGACGTTATACTAGAGGCGGTAATAGGTGAGTGAGTTTGATACTGTCCTAATTATGTAGGAAATTTTTGTTAGGATAAGGACCATGTGGTTTTGTAGCTGTTGCTTCTGAACGGGTGTATTCGATTATGTATGCATTAATTATGTATGTCTGAATGACGTGTCAATCGGTTATGTGTACTTTTATGATAAGTGATTGTTCTGGGCTGGTATCGTAGGATATATACCGGGTGAAGGGAATATCGGCTTTAACTAGAATGGTAGTCAGGTAATGGTAGATGAAGAGGATGTAATTAAGGAATTGGAGTATTTAATTCGCCCGTCTCGGTACAAATTACAGCCAAGAAGTTGGTTTGAATTATAATACTTTTCCCTATTGTGGAGGGTGACTATATCAAAGTGTAAGGAGGTTCTGGGGTGTCGCAATATTCAGTAATAAGAGGGGTAGCGTCCGGCAAACTAATTACCACGTACACTAGACACGTTTATGTACCGGGCTCGGTGCTAATAGCAACCAAGGGCGCTTTACACAAACGTGACTCCAAAAGTGTATTTGTAATAATACTGAGTTAAGGAACGTAAGTGGTGGATGCTTGTGGTGTGTAAAGGGGTGGCAGGTTTGATTACTTAATTAGGGATACTGGTGTGTTCTGTCAGGACAGGTAAACCAGAGATGTGTATAATCAAGAGTGCAGGTCTGATATGTCTGGTATGAATGTAAAACCGAGTTATAAGTGTGAAACACATGTCCCCTAGGATGTACTGCCTACCAATGATGTACACCGCAAATAATTGTGCTTTGAAGACACACAGCCGCAAAACAGCCATTTATTTTTACGAACTAACGAGTGTGTATCGCTCGTTGGAGGTCATGTTTGTTTTTATGCGGTTTTCTTTAATCCAGCTATCAGCTATTACTAAATTATTATGGGGAAACTGGTAAAAGTACAGGACTAAGAGATAATATTTAAAGTGAAAAACAGATCAGTGATCCATTTCAGAGTTCGGGCAGCGAATATCAGCGATCCTCGCCAAGGTCATCGTCTGAGTATGAATCCGTAGAACTCATAGAAAAAAGAAGGTTGATGTAAATAGTTTAAAAAGGAGCGTGTAAAATGTAAGAGGAGCCAAGGAAGAAAGCTATAAGTCCATATCATCGGGGAAAATAGTACAGAACGCAAACAAAGCAGTGACTGCAAATGTGAAAAAGATTTCTCCTGATGAAAAAAAATGAGATATTTACAACATTTAATCGCCTTGCGGATCACGAAAAACAAGATTCATATCTATCAAGATTAGTAACAGTTAGTACGATTAAAGGACGTCGTAAAAATGAACGACAATTCACAAACATAAGGTAAATTTGAAAAGATATTATTTTTTTGCATTTTTTTCATTATTCTCTTTTGTTTTTGTTTTTTTTAGCTCAGAAAGGGTGCATCTGAGTTATCCGTCTGTAAGCTGGCTCTATGTTTAATCCATGGAATCGGTAAAAAGTGGTTAGAACGTATTGCAACTCAATTGTCAACCAGTGCAACCCCTGTCCAGAACAAAAGGGGTAAGCGCGCTGACTGAGGAAACTTTTGAAAAAGCAAGTTTATGAGCATATTTAGAGCTTTCGTACACAAATATCACATTATTCTCGAACAAGATGCAGAAGGCAATGTTAGTCACCCGATTTAAATTTTACAATCATGTACGATCTATACCTCAAACAGATTTGAACCAGAAACTTACAAACTAAAACAAGACGAACCACTGCTTAAACGGTTAAAAGGAAAGATACGAGCAAGAAATGTGACACATTGGACAAAAAGATTCAAAGTGCGGAATCAGAAGAAGAAAAGAAAATTTTCGAAACCCAAAAGAAACTACATATTCTCAAGTCGGAGTGGTTCTACAAAGAACTGAGAGAAAACTGAAGAAAATGATCATGTTGAAGTTTTGTCTTTTAACTTTCAGCAGAACATGCCATCTAGGGATGCTTTTTATTTACCTGAGCTACGGGTTAAAAATTTTTGTATACACTCTGCGAAAACCAAGATGGGACATATATTTATTGTCCTGTAATAAGAACATACTTGGTCCAGATGTAAAAATTCTGTACTTATTTAGTGATAACTGTTGCGCCCAAAATAAAAACCGTACCCTAGTTATACAGGTAGACTTGACACAATCGTACAACGTTTTCTCAAGCCAAGGGACAGCTTTTTACCCTGCGATAGGATCTTCAGCATAACAGAGAAGAAGAGTCGACGTTTAGATAGTTTCTGTTATTAAATCTATAGTATTTCACTGCACGGATCATTTGAAAAGTTTTTCTAGTCCGCTCCCAAAATCTAAAAGAACAGAAGTTTACAATTTCCTCCTATCGTGTATTCAAATACACGCTTTTGGTAGCGCCGATGCTTTCCTAATAAACTTTGTATCGACCAATGTTAACTAACATGGTACAGGCTTATTTAGATAAGTTGACATTGAAAGATGTGAAATATAAAAATGTAATGGTATTGTCCAATGACTATGTAGGCAAAAGTGAGATGTACTTTTACTTTACAATAACAAATATTACAATTATTTACTAAAATCAGATAAGAATAAAATTAACAAAAATAGTCTTGCAAGTTAAAAAAGTTATATGCAGAACGTTAATGATTCTATTATTAACGAAAATTTAAAATTTAGATAAAATCCTACAACAATATTTCAAAAAGACGTGAACCAAAGTTTAGAGAAACAACACATTTTATAGAATAACATGATAATTAACAATTTATAGCACAAATGAAAACATTCTCTTAAAAATTCCTTAGAACTAGTTAATAAACTACAAAAGATAAAATTACTACTACGTAATATTCTTTTAGGTTTTGGTGTTATTAATACGTTTTTTGAAATACTCCCTTAATAATGTTTGCCCTCAATAATTATGTTGAATTAGTTATAAGAATGGAGTTAATTTAATTCTTTAATCTCTATATTAACCACAATTATTTAACATTCAATAATAAGATTTATCCGCAAAAAAAAATGGTTTACCCATTGGCAGACCAATTTTGCCTTTTTTATGGAGTACCTTTACGGATAATTTAGAAGAGTAAACTTTAGAATTAAACGTTCCTGATAAAATTGTATTATGGTATCGTTTTGGTGATAATATTTTAGCATGTCTAGATAGTTAATCAGATTCTATTAACGAGTTTAATATTAGAAATTTAAATAAAATTTGTGCTAGAGAAAGAAGAATAAACAGCATCTAATTTTGTAAATTTAAACAAAAATTAATACACAGAACAAGTTTGAGTTCTCCACATTGAGAAAACCTGTTCACACAAACATTACAGTTCCAAACGATTTATATCACCTTAAAACACATAAACTTCATATAAATAAATACATAGAGCAATGTCATTATCATTAAACCAAACAAATTTCGGTAAATAGATATCAATTATGAAACAAATTGCACAAGCAAATGGTTACACTTCAAATATAATCGACACTTCAGGAGTACAAATTATCTATTAAAAACGTTTTTTCAGTTAACAGAGAACCAGTAGAAAGGAAATACATATCAATTTCATATTTTGGATCAATATCAGTAAAAGTAGCTCATATGTTACAAAATAACGAATAAGCGTAAGCGTACCCAAAACGTAAAAATTCGAGTTTCGAGATTTCCCTTCCTCATCAACCAGAAATTATGTACAGACATCTAATATCCACGTGAATATAGGCCACCACCATTTTTTACAGCAATAGAGTCTTTGTAATACGCCACGTTTTGGTCCACCCTATCAGTATCACCTATGTATTTATTGTATTGTCCAAAAAGAGCTGGACGAGTAACATGGATTCTCTGTTTTTATGTTGAGAATAATGGGTACAATTGGCAACGGTTCAACATCATAAACCGTAGATGGTGCTGCAACAACTGAATTGTCCATCCTCTTCAACAGAATCATTCCGTTTTTACGATCTAATTGTGAAGTATGCTCTCCGCGATTTCCTTCTTGTTACTTTATATATTGCAGGATTCGGGAATCCTGTGTTCGCGTATAGATCCCGTGCCCTGATAGCCCCTATTACGTAGTTTTTGTAATAGTGCCATACTTGTGAAAAGGTTATCAATATATATGTACATTTGAAGGTTTTTTACTTCATATGGAAACATATGTAGCATCTGAATCAAGGGAGCTGCAGATTTTCCGAATTATTCTTGATATTCGTTGACACCGTTTGTGTTTTTACCTTGGTAAATATCAAAGTTGATAAGGTAACCGTTGGGGGTATTCAGGCACCAAGCTTTATACCCAAACCGTATCAGTTTATTTCGAATACATTGCTTGCCCCCGTGTCTACCGAAGTACTCGATCATATACTCATCAAAGCTGATATGCTGTTTTGGGTGGTAAAGTTCTAAGAATAGATTTGGTAACTTAACCATAAGTGGTTTTAGTTTCCACATTTTCTCGTTGTCTGTCCGCACAATGTAAACATCTTGAAATACTAAAGGATCTGTCTCTCCTCATAGAAGTATAGACATACTCTTTGCGCAGATCCACTTACGAATCCCAGTAGTTGCATTTGGAAAGCACCGTGTTATATCCAAATAAAAATAGAATGGCTAAAAATACTTCTAGATCTGGTTTGGTGACCTTTACTTCTTGATGATTTTTTGAAGCCGCATATTTTTCCGTTTCTTGGATAAGAAGCTCATAGACGTCGTTATGGAAAATTTCACAGAAGCTATCATTTCTCTATACCTCTCAATACTTGAACTTGGAAAAATGACCGGCGGTTGAGTCAGTTTTCCTCCTATCCATTCTGCCTCGATTTCTTTAGGCTAGTTTTTTTTAGCATGACTTCGCCGCAAAATTTGCCTAAAATAATTCATGCTTCAGGGAGATTAAGTGAATCTGTTCCTAATCATGTTATATCTTACATGTAAAAATAATGTGGGATGTAAATAAAAAATATAACGGGTGATTCAGTTAGAAGTTACAATTTTAAGTTGACATCACTGTTCTCTTATGCAACATAACATTTAATGCTTTTTAATTTAGCTTTGTTGATTAATGGCATTTGTTGTTATGGAGCGTTATTCGACTCAAGAACATGTTTTAATTGTTAAAATATTTTTCAAAAGTGGTGAAAATTTTACTAACAAGATTCGAGCACTACGAAATGACTTTGGTAACCGCAACCGTCCATCACATGCGGCGATTAAAAAACTGCTCGATAAATTTAATGTAACAGGGTCAGTGTTAGATGTTCAAAGACCAGTACGTCCTGGGAGTGGCCGATCAGTGCAAATATTGCCGAAACAAGCGCAAGTGTACGAGAAAATCTGTCAACCTCAATTCGTCGCCGTTCCCAGCAATTGTGACTTTTCTACGGTACAACGCAGCGCATTTTGACTAAAGATCTGAATTTGCACCCAAAATTCGATTGACTCAAGAATTGAAAGTGGGAGATCATCGACAGAGGCGTGAATTTGTTAACTGGGTGTTGAAGAACAATGAGGATGATGTCAATTTTGTGAGTCATTTTTACTGATGAAGCTCATTTTCATCTCAGTGGCTGTGTGAATAAGCAAAACTGTCGCATTTGGGGACTTGGAGATCCTCATGTTATTCACATGAAACAAATCTATACAAAAAAGGTAAACGTATAGTGTGGATTTTGGGTTGGGGGCGTGATTGACCCATACTTTTTGAAAATTCCCGTGGTGACGCAGTTACAGTCAATGGTGAACGTTATCGGGAGATGATAAGCAATTATTTTTTGTATGTAGCGGACCGCGAAAATTTTATTATTGTAATAAACGTTTGTCAAATCGCCATTTTTACCTCGATAAAAAAGATAATTAGTGGATTTTTAGTATTTTGAAGTCGTAATTTGTTAATGTTTTCAAAAGATTTCATTTACATATACAGGGTGTATTTTAAAATCACCAAAAACGAAAACTGGAGATTCTATGATTCAACATAAGACAAAAATTATCATGAACGCTTTCCCGAAAATGCTTGCTAACCGAGATACAGGTTAATTAAAAAATAATTTTTTAGGATTTTTAAGATTCCTCAAAAACTGCAAAAGATATTACACTGAGATTTGGTACACCTAAATGTCTAATTAAGTACAATTAATCAGGTGAGTTTGAGTCAACTGGCTCCATTCAGTGGCGTAGAATATGTTAAGCTAATTACCTTAAGTAAAAAAACGCACGTCCCTGCTTTTTGAAGAAATGTTTTTGTTAAATTCAACATTTAATTCTGCAAATAAAATCATACTTAGTATTTTTCGATTCGGCACCCGTTTTGAAATATTTTGCATTAACATAAACGACTACATTGTTCAGTAATAACCAAATTAAATAAATCAGAGATTGCTTTGTATTTGACAGTTACGTATCTTATGTTTGCTAAAATAGTTGCATTTACGCGTGTTTTGTAATTCATTGTTTGTGTCTAATTACTGTGATAAAATGAATGATTCCAAACGAGAACTGGTCGATTTGCGTTTATGTTATGGTAATACTAATTGCAATGCTCGTGCAGCTGCTCGACTTTTGAACAAAGATTTCCAAATAGAAGACATCCACATCTTACTACGTTTAGAACCGTTCAACGTAACTTGTTAGAGTATGAAAGTTTAAAAGGAAAGAAAAATTCCGGACATTTTGAACAATATGTATAAAATAATTATTATTTTGTTTTGATTCCTTCAATATCTCTTTAATAATGTATCTAACAGTTAACTGATTTTTATTGAATAATGTGGTCGTTTGTGTTAATGCAAAATATTTCAAAAACGGGCGCCGAATCGAAAAATACTAAGTATAATTTTATTTGCAGAAATAAATGTTGAATCTATCAAAAATATTTCTTCAAAAAACCAAGGGCGTGCGTTTTTTTTACTTAAACTGATTAGCTTAAAATATTCTACGCCACTGGATGGAGTTAGTTGACTCAAATTCACCTGATTAATTGTATTTAATTAGAGATTTAGGTATACCAAATCTCAGTGTAATATCTTTTGTAGTTTTGAGGAATCTTAAAAACCTTAAAAAGTATTTTTAATCAACCTATATCTCGGTTAGGAAGAATTTTCAGAAAAGCGTTTATGATCATTTTCTTATTTTGAATCATAGAATCTCCAGTTTTCGTTTGTCGGTGATTTTAAAATACACCCTGTATATTTTTATGTAAGGAATGTTGTAACTGATACCGTAACTGATACTTGTCTGCACGCTTAAAATGCTTTACTGAAGGGGCGTAATGAGTCATTGTAATTTCTTATGCGCCGATTCTGAAAGGAAAAATTTCACTAGCTTAATAAGTAATGGTGTCGGTACAGATCGCGATCAAAATATATCTTTGTTTGTTACTTGAAAATTCTAGAGACATGTACGGTTGTTACAGACGAATGTATATTTTAAAATTAAGATGTCGTGCAATAATTAATATGAAACTGTTCCAAGGTAAATTAATGTTTCTTGTTTTTTTGTTACTTTTGAGATACGGGGTTGTTTTCGGGGCAATGATAGTTAGGCTTGAATCGGGGAGAAGCCAGTTACAGTTAGAGTGTGAATCGAGCCAGATCGATTTTTGATTAATTAAATACCTTCATTGTAAACAGTTTGTTTTAAAATAATTCTTGCGTGTACATTTTCTTTTGAATTCGCCAACATTAGGTTGTCTTTTCTTTCGGGGTTAAATCGCGCATGTCAACGATTTGTGTCTGTGATCAATTAAGGAAATATTTATTCTAGTGTAAGTATGTATTTTATATAAATGCAAGCTCGCAATCGATCATTATACCAGCCTATCTAACGTATTAAAAGAATCAAACATTGCATTGCAAAGGTATCTTATTCGTACGCGGACTAATTAAGCTGAAATCTGCTAAAATGAAAATACAGCGCAGGGCCCTATCACGATGGTATTTGTGCGAATTAGCGTTGTTGGTTGTTGGTTATATTTATAATTGTGTTGAGGTGGCTGGTGAATGGGTATATGATACCGCTGGTTATTAATTGTAAAAGGCAATTGCCAGTTGGTACACACTCCCAAGCCAGACCATTAAACACCTCGAATTTTTATTTGTATTTTTTTTATTTGTTGTATAGATGAGTGTGTAACCGAAGAAGGGAGCACGGTATTTTCTAACGCACTCAAACATATATCGATCACGATGATAGTGATCTATTTATATCTCGCCCTTGTAAGGCTTTGTTTTAATAAGTTTTTTTTTGTCGGTTTGTTGAAGTAGAAGTATTTGCCTGCAAGCTGATTTCTCTTTGTATGTGCTTTATTACAATGTGACTTATGTATTTTGTGCTTTAGTTGTCACTAAACAATTGGGTACTTGTAAATTTCTTGTCTGTTTTCTTTTGTCCTCGTCTTTACCTTATTACCTGTGCAATTTTACTGTTATTGTATTTTATATGTACCGTGACTTGCTTTATTGTTTTATGTGCTTATTTACTTAAAGACCAGCATGATTGGTTTTAAAAGGACCACATGTTTGGTGTTACGATTTCTATTATCATTTGCTATTTTGATTATTTATGACCTAATTGTGCGTGTGACTACATTTGTTTTTTTTATTATTGTGTTTCTGTGCAACTAAACTGCTTTTTGTTCATGTTCCCTTAATGTTATAATTTTGTACGCACTTTAGCCCAATTTAATGGTGTTTTGTTACATATTTAACCCTTTCATTGTTTTTTTGTGTTATTTGATTTATTAGTGTACTTGTGCAATTACTTATTTATGAATAAAGTGGGTTTTATTGGTGGTTCTTTCCCACAATAATAGATTAACGGCCTGAACCACCGCTGCACAAAGTTCGTTGATTTTAATTTGAGTAGTTTTATTTTTTTCACCTGTCCCTCATGATGTAACACGTACCTCATTTAGGTAGCACAACGTACCTAACACTAGGCGGCCACTTCGTTTGATCAGATTTGAGGTTTTCGAGTAATGAAATATCGCGCTTGTAAATAAATTCTAATGTTTTAGTTATTGCCCGGAAAGTCAAAGTAAGGCAGGCAATTAATTTGAGTAATAGTGACCTTATTGTCGGTCAAGTCAAGATAACTCACTTAGCGATTGCTTTGTTCTTGAATTTGCATTATTGCAAATAAGTTCAAATTACGCTTTTCAAGATAGTGTACCTGGGGGACGCTACAAACATTTAGAAAAATTGGGTTGTAATATCGATTTGTGGTTTCAACTTGTCATACAGCTCGAGAAACCGTGGAGTTGTTGCACACAAAGTTTCCCGGCCGTTTAATCTCTAGTTTCGGTGATCAACACTGGCCAGCAGAAGGTTTACGCAAACAAGCCCAATTCGATTTCGGAGCTGAAGGATGAGATTCTCAGAGTTATCAATCAGATTCCACAACAATTGAACGAGAAAGTGATGGAAGTTTTCATCCAAAGGGCTGAAATCTGTAGGGCTGCACATGGCCGTCATTTGACTGTTATCGTTTTTCGTGTCTAATGACAATTTAAATGTCAATCTTTAACAAATCTGTCTTAGTAAAAATATACCAAGTTAATAAACTACAATGCGAATTATTTAATTATAAAATTGTAACCTCTAACTGAATCACCCGTTACAACCTTACTTGAATACAAAGTATTACTCAATGACTTTGTTAGTTTAACTTTTAAATAAGCGTACATTCACATTTGAGGGTTGATTAAATTTATTAATGTATAAATATCATAAGGCACTATATAATCCTTCGATCATTAATCATTGAATAAAAACAATTATTGAACTGTAAATAAACCAAGAACTTAATGTCAAATTTACTATACCACATCTGAATCACTTTTATATTCCGAATAATAAATGTCATCTTTGTTTTTTTTTTGTTTAAGCCTGACAAATGCTGAATAGGAACTAAAACGATTAACGTGTTTGTAAGCCATGAATTTACATTTGCCCGTCAATCATAATACGAGTAAAGCATTCAGAGTAAATCTCCATTGTCCAAATGGTAATATTAGAATGTACGTATAAAATCATTTTCCTTGTCTTTTATTAATTTTTGGTTTTATTCGCTGGCTTTATTGAGTAATGGTGCTTTATTTTTATGAGAGCTACTGTAAAACATTTTGAGATTATTGAGAAGGTCGTATTGTAACTGACATGTTTCTAATTAAAATGTAGATATATAGCTCAAAACAACATTCCATTCATTGATGTTTGCCATTCTCTTTAATAATATAACATGCCGGTTTGATATAAAAGTCTGTCATTCGCAGCTTTAGATAGGGAAGGGTTGTGATACATATTTCACGTAAGGGTGATACGCTTGACACTTGATTAACCACGATGACGCTCGTGAGAACCTCACACTTCAATTTTCTCTCTTGTTATTTTTTAATTACGATTTGCATATTATATAAACATAAAATACGCACGAAAGGCGCTTTTTTACTCTTACATAATAACTTAACAGCAAGCTCATTTTGGTACTAAACTTGTAAGCTTTGTTACACTAATGTGCGAATAATAAGGTAAAGCAATGCTCGAGACGAAGAAAGAGTAATGCCCGCTCTGGAAATTCTCATTACTGACTTTTCACTTGGAAAGTGTTTCCCCTATTACACGATGCGTGAAATTTCGTGCAGTGGTTTTAGCTGTGGAATGTCTGAAGCAGAATTCTTTAATTCAGTGAACTTTATCTCATAGCTGTATATTCAGGATACGCACACAATTGATTTGCTGCTCTCGCAATAAATCTTTAATTAGTCCAGCTTTCTTATTTAATGATCCGAATCGTATTAATAAGAACGCAACTTTAAATAAAATTCTTTTTACAATTAAGTCTTTTAAGAATGATTCTTTAATTATTATAAACACAAAAAGAGACAAAGTCGTTAATTTATGTTCTCCAGTTGTTTTAGTTTAAGTTATCCGACACCAGATTAAAAGCCGCGCACTTGCAGATGCATTTGTATCTGTCTTAAGGCACACGATTTATTACAGCGACTAACAAGCGCGGTTTGCATTTCGAGAACTTCTTAATATTTTTTCATATTTATTTGATCTATATCTTCCTGTCAGTTCTAAATTAAACTCGTTTATTGTAATGATACAATTTAATTTGAAGTTTTTCATTTATTGTCGTAATAAGTTCAAATTTTGCAAATTAGTTATGAAGGCTACATTTTTTTATTACTTCAAAGGTTAAATACCTTAAATAATGTCATCGCAATGCAGAAATAAATATTTTGTTTATACCTTTGACACTACTTTTTAAATAAAATAATGCAATATTAAAAAAAAAGGTATATTATTTTATTAGGTTTAGAAGTCATTTCTTGTGGCGAATACAGTGTGTTCCAAACCGGCTTACTGTAACAAAACCATAATTTTTGTTACCAAAACAAATACCTCTTTTATCGTTAACCGACCCTATTCTCAAAATTTTCCGCAAACTCGCTAAATGGAGATTTGTTTGACCGCCCGGTGTTTTTGATTTCAAAAATTGATTGATTGAATGGATTCTTACACAATAGCCTAGATACAGTTTTATTAATATGTGAAATAGATGTAATAATTTTACTTTAAACGATTGTCACTATAATTGTATAAATTTAGATTTTGAACATTAATCCTGCTGTTCTCCTCGACAAGACAATACACTTGTGCTCCTGTGGATCATAATGACCCGAACTCCTGAAATATGAATTAAAACCAAAATAAGAACAATTTTTATACATTTATTAACATTGAAAATGTAAACTTTCACCATTATCACTCATAATATAATACTTATCCTTTTTGGGGTTTTTTAATGGTGTATTTTAACTTATACAATCTAAACGTTTCGATAACACTTACAGTTATCTTCGTCAGTAGTAATATTTGTTAAAAATTGTTAAAGATGTTGTAAACAATTTTGTCAAAGTTAAAAAATTAAACAGCTGATTAAATTATCATCTATTCCTGAAGAAATAAAAAAGAAACTAACTAACTCTCCTACATATAGCCTTGCAAAACATCTTACATTTTTATTACAACCTCATATAGGAAAAACACCCCATTACATTAAAAATTCTGCCGACTTTGTTGAAAAAATGCATAGTTTCAAAATTGAAGAGGGTGATATAATGGTTAGTTTTGATGTTGTTTCACTTTTTACAAAAGTACCTCTAAAAGAAACTATTGAATACATTGATCATCTTTTTCCAAAGCACATAACCATTCTTTTTCAGCACTGTCTTACTACAACCTATTTTCAGTGGAATAGTAAATTTTATGAACAGATTGAAGGTGTAGCAATGGGTAGTCCCCTTAGTCCTCTTATAGATAATTCTTACATGGAAAAATTTGAAACATTAGCGTTACAAAATACACCTAAAAAACCTTCAGTTTGGGATAGATATGTAGATGACACATTTGTTATTTGGAAACATAGAGAAGAGGCACTGCATGAGTTTTTGGTTTTTATAAATGGTATACATCCTAGTATTCAGTTTCCCATGGAAAAAGAAACTAATATAAGTTTACCATTTCGTGACCTATAAATATCTAAAAATAATAATGCACTATCTTTTAAGGTTTACAGAAAGCCGACACACACTGATAGAGACCTTCATTAATTATCCATCCACGCCAAAAGATTGGTGTAATTAAATCTTTAGTAGATCGAGCAAAACGAATTTGTGACCCTGAATTTTTGAAGGATGAATATAAATATTTAAGAAAATCCTTACAAGATAATGGATATTCACTTACAGATATTAATAATGTTATTACACCTTCTAGGCGTAACCTTAAAGAAAAACCAATTCTTAATGTTGGTACTGCTTTTATTCCTTTTATAGCTAATGTTACAAATAGAATTGAAAAATCCTAATTAAATATGGCATTAGGACTATCTTTAAACCTACAAGAAAAATTACAGAACATTTAAGATCACCTAAAGATGTGCCTAACCCTTTATCATCTTCCGGAGTGTATAAGTTGTCTTGTTCATGTGGAAAAGTATACATCGGAACCACAAAACGTAGCAAAGACGCAAAGAACATATGAGATTTTGTGGATTAGGTCAACCAGAGAGGTCTGCTGTGGCTGACCATGCCCTGAATAATCTAAATCATGACATTCAATTTGACAATATGGAAATATTGTCAAGAAAAAATCATTATTATGTTCGTTTACAGCATGAAGCTATTGAAATATATAAACACCCTAATAATTTTAATAGACAAAAAGAAAATCTCCGTTTAAATAGGTTTTAGCATCTTATAATTAATAAAAAAAAAGCACAATGATACGTCTTAATTTTGATTTTAATGTTAACTTTTGGTATGTCTAGGTTTTTTGCTGTGTTTTTCCTAGACCTTGAAGCAAATGTTCTACCAATTATATGTTAAATTACCACAGCACTATAATTTAACATAAGTAGTTGAAATTAAATTAAAATTAAAAATTACAAAAAACGTTCTGCATTATGCTTTTCATTGTTAATAACACTTCCACTTATTGATAAAGATAGCTCTTTGTTAGATTTAACTGGGTTATTTTATTTGATGTGATGTTTGGATTTTTAAATGCTTCTATCATTTTCAAATTGAAGTTTTTCACAACTTTACACTTACATCATAACTCGATTAAATTTTGTTAAATGTGTTTTTTGGCTGACAAATTTCATTGTTAGCGTTCGCCGTAGAAAGTGTTCTGATTTGTCTTCTTTAAGGCAGTTTAACAATATTTAATTTTTAATGACCTAGTTATTCTTTACTAAAATTTAATTTTATAGTTGGCTTTATATGTTTCTCAAACTGTTATGTTGATAGCAGGCTGATGTTTATGTTTTAATTTTTCAACTTTGACAAAATTGTTTAACAATTTTTAACAAATATTACTACTGACGAAGATAACTGTTAGTGTTATCGAAACGTTTAGATTGTATAATTTAAAATACACTACTAAAAACCCCAAAAGGATGAGTATTTTATTTATTAAATTTAATTCTCTAATGCAATGTTTTTTATATGAAACGCGAAACTTACAATAAATTCAACCACATTTAAATAAAAAAAAGAAAACGGAATAAAAAATGTCTAATAATTGATATGATCCACTACTTCTTACAGTCGGGATAATAATAGGTCACGTGTTATTTACGTAAATATTCTTTACACTTAACCCACTTATTCCTGAACATCAATAAATAATTCTGCAATGTTTGTTTTTGGAGAATGAGTTTAATATCATCAAAATTAAAGTTTAAGAAACAACAAAAAAAAAATTAGACATCTAGTTTACAAAAAAAAAGACGGTCCTACATGTAGGACGTCAGGAGCTTAAGGTACTATTTGGTATGGTATTCGACAAAACAGCGCACATGAACACCAACATCGCATTTCTTGCATTTTGTTGTCGTTTTCATATGACACTGACGACATTTAATTTGTTTTTCGATTGGTACCACCATATGATCGAGTCTGTCGAACCTGGAATCGCAGTTCTCCCTTTGACTGGGCCTTCCGGTTGAATAATCCCTCGAGTTTTTGCAATTGGTTTGCAGCATTGATTTTGCAATAGATATGCGAAACGTCAAATGGTCCATGGAACCTCCTTGATATTTATGTATCTGCCAGGCATTTTGCGTGGACATATCGATGCAATGGGAAAAGTTTGGAAAATACAACTTTTTTCCTCTAATCCCAGATCTATATAGACTAATATTTTGGTCGGATCTGTCTACACCTCTCATATTCATACTGTACTGTTGCACCGTATGGGGTTGTGGTATGGTAATATTTTTTTTCTCTTTTTGAGAATATTTCTTTACCTGACGGATAGGATTTACACCAACTGCATTGGAACACAAACATACAACGCTATTGCCATTCCAACTTAGAATCGTCAATCCCTTGTCTTTGTCTATACGGCTGTCATGAGTACCTCTTGGCGTTTTTTTCAGCTCGTTGGATGTTTTTAAAGGGTTCCTCGGTATCCCATTACTCCGTATTGTACCTGTTCCACTAATATTTCGTGCGGATAGCTGCTCCATCAGAGCCATGCTGGTAAAAAAATTGTCAAAAAACAAATGAAATTTTTCGTTTTCCCATTTGCTTCTCAGCGCATCAACGTAAGAAAGCACAACACCTGCTCCTACTCCAAATTATTTATATTCAGGAGATATATTTGTGGATGCGCCTTGGTAGGGTTCAAACCAATTTATGTATCCACTACGCGTAGTACCAACCCAAAATTTGTAGCACCGGTTTTCCCTTTATAAATTGTTTTCAGCCATGTCGTCCAAAATAAGGCATCATGGCTTCATCCACACCATGGGTCTCTTCAACATTGGAAAATTTCAAAAAACACTTATTCAGCAAATCGAATAATGGCCTAACTTTCGCAAATTTATCGGCCTTGTCTAACCGATCATTGTCAGCCATATGAAATACTTTCATTATGTAATCAAAGCGATCTCTGGAAAGAGCCCCGGCAACAAGTGGGTTGTGGGTATCCAAATCTTTCTTCCAGTATAACCTTCTTCGAGGTAAAGGCACATATCCACTGAGAATCAAAATTCCAACAAAAGCTCTCATCTCTGTCATTGTAATTGATTTTCCGATTTTATTTGTTATCAAAGAATAATTATTCGATTACTGAACCAATAACTCAAATACTTCGTCATCAAAGAATTTGTAAAATAAATTACAAGGACTTTCTACCTCATTTGCTTGTTGAAGTTCCACATCATTTTTTGTGAACCCTTGTGCAGAATGAGGCTCATCTGCGTTATATGGCAAATCACTAGGTATCCATTGATATACCCGCTGAATTTTGGACGCTCGCCTACAAAAATTTACCAAGGGTAAATCGTCTTCATCATCGAAGCTGTCTTCGTTAGACTTTGATACGCAGATTTCGGCGTTGGCTCGTAACTGTCTGGATGGTAAATTATCTGGCGACATTTGATCCTCATCACCTGAATCTTCGTCAGTCTCAGCGCCATCATCTGGAGGTAACAATATTAAATCCGCTTCTGGATGGTTAAAGTACTCATCTTCAATCATAGAAAGTGCTTCATGTAGTGTAAAGCCTCTGTAAAATTAAAAAATACATATATTCAACATTTTTACAAAAGACAAGTAGTGTAGTTTCCTAACGTACTATATGTAGTAGGACCATGAAATTTAGTTTGAAAAAAGTCTACATCAAGCATGAATTTTGAGGTTATAAACATGTTAGTTTCAAACATTGACCAGTTTACTTTTGTTTTATACAAAAAATCAGAATCTAAAACTTTACCATAATAAAAAAAACTTACCTTACAAAATTTACGTTATATTCTGCCATTTTCCAACACTTTAAAATCACTTGACGGTACAGCAAAACGAACGAATAACGTCAAATAACGCCCCCGCCTGATAAAACGAATGCTTGGGAATATTGTCACAAGATGTCGCATTTACACATTGAATGTAACGTCTACAAAAAAATTATAATTTGCCCTCCTACTGTAGGACGTCAGGAGTAACTGGGTTAATGCAGGTTTTGTTTTCACATTTAGAAGGGCAAAATTTGCAGCGTGCTCGTTTGTTTTTGTTGCTAGTTCCAGAAAGAGGTGTGGTAGAATTTTCCACCAATGGTTGTTGAATAGCTGTTACAATTGCAGCTGCTTGTTCATTACGGGGAAGATGTTTTCTGGACAAAATGTAAGGATTTACCAATTTCTTGCCCAAAAACAAAACATTTTTATTCCAGTCTGGATTTATTTCGCGCCATAAGACGAAAGCATTATAGGCACTGGTATCTAAAATGTTGTAAAATAAGATTATGGTCCGTCGATTTGTTTTTCGTTTGCATGTGTATGCACCGATTAGCTGATCTAATGTATCAACTGCTCCCTTTGTAGAATTATAATCAAGTATAATTTGTGTCGTTTTGTCTTCTCTGTCGCTTATTTATTTCTGGTTATGAAACGTACTCATTAAAATGACCTTCTCGTATTTTTTGGAATAAAAGACACAACTGCGGTATCTTTAGTAAAATAAAATTTGGAACTATGCACAACGTTATTTACTTCCATGATAGGTAGCTCAGGCTTGCTTTTCCTGATAGTCCCTAACATAGTAAGATTTCTTTTGAGAAGCATTTGACCCAATTTATACGGTGTAAAGAAATTGTCACAAGTTACATTCTGACTTCTTAGTCCATAAGTAAGGTCTAAAACTACTCTCAGCTCCTCATCCTTCTCAGGTTTTCCCCCAGGTAGTTTTCCCGTATATACTTGAACTTCTAAAGCATAAGAACTTGCACTATCACAAAAGCGACCATATTTTGATGCCATATTTTGCTGGCTTGCATGGACAACGACCTCTAAATGCAACCAGCTCCTCGTCCACAGTTACGTTTTGCCCAGGATTGTATAATTTTGGTAGCATTTCACAGCCCATTTGTCCCAAAATTCTCTAATAAGAGCCAACTTATTCCGTAGCCTTATTTCTTAACGATCTTCTTTATTATCAAACCGTAACACGCGTGATATATAATAAAATCGTTTCAACGACATTGTTGCGCGAAAATGAGGTCTGCCTGTTTCTGCATTCCACAAACTTCTGGTAGATTCATCATGCGATCTGTAAACTCCTCCTAACAGTAACATACCTATGTACGCCTGCAACGTAATGTCATCTAATTCTTGCCACTTGTCACCGTACACTCTACGACC
Source organism: Vesta saturnalis (assembly GCA_036346205.1). NCBI lineage: Eukaryota > Metazoa > Arthropoda > Insecta > Coleoptera > Lampyridae > Vesta > Vesta saturnalis. The sequence goes on from JARFJB010000339.1 coordinate 3,001,439, forward strand.
TTCGATATTAGTCATTTCCAAAATTATATTTTCCAGAGAACTATTGAAAAATAGCTGAAATTGAGATTTTACATCCTGGACTCGTGCATTGCAGTATCTAGTTGGATCTGGACGACTTTTATATTTGCACTAGTTGCACGCCCTGATTGAGGAAATGGATCTAACATCCAAGTTATGGCATTATCTTTAGATTGAACCGATTGAGCAGGTGCCATCAATTGCGTAGGATTTGTTCGTCCAGCATCGTCGAAAAAATCATCGTCTGACTGTTCATAATCACTATCTTCACTGATACGATCTTCCTCTTCAGAAGGTTCATCGTCACTAATGCCACTCAAATTATCAATAAGTTTTCCTAAGTACACCACTAAGATATTTTTTTGACATTATTGTTATTTCAGCACTTTAGAAGAGCTAGTAGTACGTACAACAAACCGCACTTCACTCTGCAACGTAACAAACAAAACTGTCGGTTGCATACTGCGATATGATATTTATACCTGCTGCAAGTTGCAAGTCTGTTCCTGTTTCGACTTGCATACGCGGCTACAGACCTGCGGAAATGCTGTAGTAACTCGCATAGGTAGGTACATTTGAACAAGCATGTGATGATATGCATATCATCTATCCTCAAATTTCAATATAAAATAATTGGAAATACAAATTTATACGTCCTACTAATGTATTACAGCCTCGGGTCATAATGACCCGAGGAACATCAATGTAACAATTATATTTAGAAAAATAAGGAAAAAAAAATTATTAAAACAAACAAGCCACCTCATTCTTCAATGAATTAGAAACAAAGTCATTAACTACGAAGTTTAGATATTAATAAGCAAGAAAGTTATCTAAACAACAATTTGATTTTGGGTCATATAGACCCGAAGGTAAGAGCATGGTTAATATAATAATTTTCCATTTGGTAACAAAACATTCCATATTCAAAGACAAGTTCCATTATCAACTGCGCCAAACGAGATATCTTTGGTTAGCACTATTTCAGTTGAAATTGATTATTACGAGTTTGTGAGTGCGAGTGCGTGCTTCAGAATATATCTGCGGTGTCTGATCTATTCGAGTAAGTACGTCTATTGATTAAGTAAATTAATTTGATTTACCTACTACTGTTGATGTGGTGATCAATTACCGCCCGCTAATTTATACGACCCCTAATTTATTGATAGTGCCGCTCCTACAACAGTACTACCTTCCCGCATCCTTAAAATGAAAATTGTGCTATGTCCAGTGGCATAAATGAAGATATTAAAATAAATACTACCATAAATGACAAAACTTTCGTGAATGATGAATTGCCTGTTATGTAGGCGTATAAAAACTTGAAAAATTGTAAATTACGTTTATTTTGAAATAACACTTAATTATTATTAATTTATCTTTATTTAATTATATTTAGGTACATAATACAGTAGGTATATGTTTATTATTAGAGTTAAAAGTAGAAAAATAGAATCACATAACCTGATAAATGGAACCAAGCTTCATCCGTAAAGAAACTTAAGTTCAGTATTTCGTCAGCTCGAAAAATGTTAAATCATTGGCAATATTCTAAACGCTTTTGAAAATCTAAAGGTAGATAGGCCTGTAACAATTGCTTATATTGAAATATGCACAATGTTGTCAATATAACTTTATTATTTAATGTTTTGTTTTCTAAGATTCTTTTTATTTTATTGCTTAAACATACAAGTCAATCGTGTTTTGTATAATGCATAAATGGCACAAAATACACGAATTAACTTATCCTTGAAAATCCTGGTTACTTTATTAATGAGTTTTGAAAAGAACTATTTTATTGTAATACACATGTAGATGAAGGAATAATTGAAAAAGCAAAAATCTACGTACGTTTATGAAATGTCAACCGAAGTTGAAATAAATATTTGTGCCTAACTTCACCAGAATTTTAGAATAAACTTTTGATAAAAATTCTGGAAAAAGCAGTTTTTTTCTGTCAATCATTGTTGATATGCAGGTATAACAAGATACAAGTAGTAAATCTTATATTTGTAGATATTTCATTTATGGAAAACATTAACTAAAGTTGTATTTCCACGTATGCAATTATTCGATAAGCGTGTTATCAACGAGTTTCTTTGCAGTTTACAAATACTACCCTTACCGTCCTAATTAAGTCAGTATTTCTAATAATATTAAACTGGCTATGTGTTCGTTAATTATTTTTATACCTTTATAGGTGAACATTGTATCCGTGGGTAACCGTTTACAAATAAAATTGTTTTCAAACCACGAATCAACTGCTCATTAAGTTTGCATTTGCAGAATTGTTTAGTTACAAGTTAATAATTAGAACTTATTTCATACGAGGTAACTGCTTATAGATAGATTCTAAGTTCAAGTACGAACATTTGCAGAAATACCTTCTTATTGTATTCGATTGCATCTGATAATTAGGATTTTTTTTTGTTTGGATCGAAAATACTTGTCCTATATTTTCAACGCCCTCCTGTCAACTTTATTACCGTCCGTTTAGACAGATAAGATCAGTAATAATTAATTTATTGATTCAAGGTTTCCATCGCCGATTGCACTTTAATTCTAAAATTTAGTGTAAGTATTTACATTTCTATTCTGCAGCTCAGTTGGTTAAGTTTTGTAATTAGTATTTTTCTTTTATGTTACTTTTAATGGAATAAATTGCTCGATAACTTTTTTGTTTTATATAGCCTCCTTTGTAGTGTCCAAGTCGTTTACGCAAAGACACTGTCTTTCTATTTTTTCAAGAATTTAGTTCTAATTTTCCGCCACAATTGATAACCGTGAATATACCAGGTGATCCAAACACTGCAGTAATTAATTCTATTTCGACTAAAAAATGTTTTACTAACGGCGAGTAGCCAATTATTAATTACCATTATTTTCTTTTTTTATTTTTGTTTTATAATTTTTGGATCTTGTACGCTTTGTTATTTAAGTCGTCAGATTATAACATTTATTTTAGTTATACCATTAGGCCGTCTCAAACCGATTACAAGGGTTATTTAGTTTATTAGTTTATAGCCTGTTCAGGCAAACGACATTTTTTAGTTCATATAGTTCATATTTTTTTCTTATAAGTTTAGTTTTGGTTTTCCGTCGTCGTTGGCAATTATGTGCGTGTATATATATATATATATATATATATATATATATATATATATATATATATATATATATATATATATCATATATAGTGGTCGAGACCTAGCGTTAAACATTTTTTGGGTGATAGAACAACATAAAGAAAAATTATGTTGATTTTTTCCAAAAAAACCGTACATTCATTTAGAAATTCTGGGAGATTTTGATGCATTCGTCGAACTTTAACACTACTGTTATATTCCACATTAAATACAGTAGGAGTGAATAGCTTATGATCAGCCTTAATCTAAACAACCACTAATTAAATTGATTAGAACTGTGAAGTTATTATTGTCTTACAAAAATAGCTTATATACACACAATTCTCTAAAAAGAGCTGCTGGACAGTGGCAAATGAAATAAAAACTGCTTCAAAATCTCAGAAGACAGGATATAATATTTTATTCATCGCCATTTAAGTACAGTTATGCCAGTTTGAATAGCGTAAAACGTGTGACAGAAATACTCCATCAAACTAAAAAGACATGAACATTTTTATTATTATAGATATAACATAAGGGTACAGTTAATTTTTATAGCCCACCTTATGGTGAGATAAGGTATCACGCATGGTTTGGATCATTGGACCATTTACTCAATGGCAGTGATCTCAAGGTGTCGTTTTCAAATCGGGAGTATGTAGAAATATAACATCTGTGCGTGATACCTTATCCTATCATAAGGTGGGCTATAAAATTAACTGTAACCTTATGTTATACCTACAATAATAAAAATGTTCATGTGTGTCTTTTTAGTTTAATAGAGTTGAATTATTATATTTCTCAAACCACGTATTACACTATTCAAGCTGGCATAACTGTACTTAAATGGTGACGAATAAAATGTATCCTGTCTTCTGAAAGCTTAAATTTTGAAGCAGTTTTTATAGCACACCAGACGCAGACGCGGACGCGGACGCAGACGCAGACGCAGACGCAGACGCAGACGCAGACGCAGACGCAGACGCAGACGCAGACGCAGACGCAGACGCAGACGCAGACGCAGACGCAGACGCAGACGCAGACGCAGACGCAGACGCAGACGCAGACGCAGACGCAGACGCAGACGCAGACGCAGACGCAGACGCAGAGGCAGAGGCAGACGCAGACGCAGACGCAGACGCAGACGCAGACGCAGACGCAGACGCAGACGCAGACGCAGACGCAGACGCAGACGCAGACGCAGACGCAGACGCAGACGCAGACGCAGACGCATACTCAGATGCAGACACCGACACAGTCACCGACACGGACACCGACACCGACACGGTCACGGACACAGACACGGACACGGACACGGATACGGACACGGACAAGGACACCGACACGGACACGAACACGACACGGACACGGACACGGACACGGACACGGACACGGACACGGACACGGACACGGACACGGACACGGACACGGACACGGACACGGACACGGACGCCGACGCCGACGCCGAGGCAGTTAACTGTCTTGGTTCACCAAATACAACACACTTCATCAAATTCCTAGTCTTAGTCATGTTAACGCACATTATATCACTTAATGTTTATTTAAAATAACCGAAAGTACACATATCGCAATAAGTTAACTCAAACAAAGCTGCCGTGGCACGCACTACTCGTGTAAAACAAATTAAATGAGTGTACTGCTGTGCCGACTAATGCCCACCAAGAAGTTCAAATATTTAATTGCCTAGCTACACTAAAGTGGCGCCATCTTATAGATACTAGCAGAAATGGATTACTTTTGTTATTACAGAACTTATATATGAATTCGAAGTAACTGCTAACCTGAAAATAGCTTAATAATTGGTATACATATACTTTTATTTAATATTTTCAAAAATCAAAGCGCTTGCGGCACTGCTAAAAGTCATTTCATTATGAAAAGCAAAATGTTTTCATTATATAGAGTCAAAAAGGAAACGAATTTGCACTATTATCAAACCAAATTCGGAAGTTAGTTTTATGTTCCACCCTATTGCACATGTCCCAACTTCAAGTATTCTCTCATGAATTTTTTCTCCAGAATGACGTCCTTGAGGATTTTCCTTTCTAGTTATAGTAACCTCGCAACGGATACTCTTCTGGTACTTTCTAGAGTGGATTGATCCCTTGTGAATTGAATCTTCACTACATAAGTGGCATCAGGATTCCTTACAGTAATTTTCTCACATTCTTCATTTTGTGACAAGGCTTTGGTAGCCTGCGTACTTTCTCGAGTTTCCAAAATTTTCTAACTGCGTTCTTTCTTCTGCCCATGACACCATGCTAATTAGCGTCACCACTTATTTCCAGTGATTGTAGACTTGCCTTGATACAATCCATCTCAATTCTGTATTTTGACCTAGAACCTAGTCCGTCTTCCTCACGTCCAATACCAGTTTCGTATAATCCCCTGCTCCCAGTAGCACATCGGTTTTAGTCCCGGTATGTTGAGCGTGGGATTAGCCAGAATTTGAGTTGCCCGTTGGTTGATGTTACACTCAAATTGCTCCATGGGGAGATTTTGCGTGATCTTCTTTAGGACTATTACCTCCATAGTCGATTAGAAGCTGCTTGCATGGCGCGGTTTTAGCTGAGTAGTTGCTCTTGAACTTGAATTGGTTGGTGCTGCTCCTCCAGGACCGCAGAATTTCGCTTGTATTTTCTACCTGGGCAATTCTAATAATTACTTTGAAGCTTTCGTTATGAATGATGCCTGCGATCGCAATGTTGTGAGCTCGCCAAAGAAATCTTTTAATTTTAACCACCGCTATGGCTAAGAGTACTTCTTTTTCTGTATGCACCCATAACTGGCTCGGTCGCTCCGTACGCTGTTGGCTTTGCTGGTTGTTCTGGAGTTTTGTTGTCCTGGTGGGGTAGCAGATGATGAGGATATTATCACTTTGCGCACCGTCAATACGAATTGCACTTGACGTTGAAATTATGTTTAATATTATTGTATACCGTACTGAACTGCTCAAAATATGTTGACGTGTGGCAGTCATGATTCTCTATTTGCTGTTTTAATACTTGCTGATGTTTGCTTAATGCTCTTGTCACCATGCCCCCTACGTACTGTGACGCTCGCTTATGTAGACCCCGTCTTTCTGTTATACCGAGCCTTTTCTCATCTCACTTTATTCATGGTCTTGCCAGTTTCATTTCGATTGCTGGCCAATTTGTTGATTTTTTCTATTCACCTTATATGGCTTTTCCTGTAAAGTTTAATATTTCTTGCCCACAGACTTTAATTTCTGCCTGTATTTGATTGCTATAGATGCTGGCTCTTTTCCTGACAGGGTTAAGTCTGCTTTGAGAATTCCTTTTCGCCTTACTACTGGGGCGACTCCTGTTTAGCTTCCTGATTTCCCTCAATCGGGGTTGATTCTTTTTTCGTTGTGAGGATCTTTTCCTTTCACGGTTTGTATGCGTATGGTGGTAATGGAACTCTTCACTCAACTTCCGTTCACTTAAAAAACGAAATGTAAATCTCTTACTCCTGTTTTTCAAGGATGTTCGTACGTGTAAGGAGCGTTTCACGGGGGTATAAGTAGATCACATAACTAATGAACTCGACTTGAACAAAGGCTGTTTTGTTGTATACTTTCATATAAAAAAGCTTCTGATCGCATTAATATTGACATCATATCAAAGAAATTAGTTGCTGCAGGCATCAGAAATCAAATTCATGGCTTTCTATTATCATTTCTATCGAACCGTAAAAATTACGTCAAATACAAAATCGCGTTATCAACTGAGGACAGAATTGATGCCCCACGGTAGCAACGTCGGACCTATTATCTTTTTACTTTACATCAATGATCGACCTTTTGCCCTTCTTAATGGAGCCACTTTTATGTATGACGACGATACTGGTGTTGTTGTGAGAGCAGATAACATATACGGTGATAGATAAATGAAACGTAGTCATACACGAATGGTTATTATGGTGTAGTGCAAATAAATTGAGCACTAATAATGAAAAAGCTCTAATTATGAATATGAGCAAAGATATATGTAAATAATGCCAGACCTATGAAGTGCTTATTGATAACTCGTTCATTCCCTGTAACCAATCTATTACTTACCTTGGAATAAAAATAGATAACAGTTTGTAAGGATGTTCAATATCAAATTAAACAGGACCAGCATCATTTTGTAATCATTATTAATAAATAAGTTAAATAGCAACTTTCATCGTTATAGTTTAGCATAAACAAATTGTAACGTGAACATTAGTTAGCAATAGGTCCAAGATATCAAGAACGCAACGCAGCACATTGTAATGGGATTTAAGCGCCACATGAAATTGCAATTGTTTACTTTTTGTAAACAGGACAGTAGGATAATTACTGTAAATAGTAGTGATATTAGAATTACTAAGCGGTATTAAGTTAAAAATCACGAGTCCAATTACTCACATGGTGCAACGACCATTCTACAATCGGTATAAGTGACGATGTATCCCTTGCACCCCAATACATTTAATCTCAAATAACCTGAAATTAAGCATGGTCCTTCGAGCCACCAACTTCGGTAACCAGTGAAACGTACTCCATCGTGCCAACACCACAAGTAGCAAGCAGTGCCGCCACCACTAGGAAGAAGAGAAAAGCTGCAATCTCCCAGTACTGCGGAAGAGGTGCATTGCAAAGCAGAAATTTCTACCCCGTGAAACGCTCCTTACAGGTAAGAACATCCTTGAAAAACAGGAGTAAGAGATTTCGTTTTTTAAGTGAACGGAAATTGAGTGAAGAGTTCCATTACCACCATACGCATACAAATCGTGAAAGGAAAAGATCCCCACAACGAAAAAAGAATCAACCCCGATTAAGGGTAGTTGGTGGTACCCTCTGGAAGGTACATCAAAACTATGACTAAAATCTGAATTTTCACAAAAAACCTCTCAGTACCGAATTTCATCTAAATCTTGCTTGACACCCTGTATTTAGGAAAATATCAACTTTTGGGCAGAAGAAAATTGGGCTAGATGCTCATATTTTTGTTTCAGAAATGTATCCTAGTATTTTGTACACATTTTTTGAAACACCCTGTATATATATATATATATATATATATATATATATATATATATATATATATATATATATATATATATATATATATATATATATATATATATATATATATATATGCGATGGGTTCTCAGCTGCCATCTGAGCGACATTTACTTGAAGACTTTGAAGACCAAGCCATATCTGAATTCACCGAGAAACTAAGGACCTGGCCTAGATACGTGGAGGATATCTTGATAATTATCTAATTTATCTAATTTGACGTCGCTGATTTCAAATATACCCTCAGTTTTTTTGTGACAGCTCTTGTTTATGAGATATAGTTTTCATGAAAAAAACGCTGTTTTAGTGTGTTAATTTGCTTGTAATTAAGAAAATATTAAGTTTTCTTGATATAATTTGATATGGCATCGTCAAGAAGAGTCTGTGTCAATGATCCAAATCATTTTTGTTTCATTTGCGGAGAGTATATATTTAAAGAATACCGTTCGAATGTGACAGCGTTCGTGATTGAGGCTTACAAAAATTACTTTGGTCACACACTGGAAATGAAAGACAAGCCTTGGATTCCGCAAAAGGTATGCAAAACGTGCGTTGAGTTTCTACGTTTGTGGACAAATAAGAAAAGGAATAGCTTTATATATATATATATATATATATATATATATATATATATATATATATATATATATATATATATATTGCGATGGGTTCTCAGCTGCCATCCGAGCGACATTTACTTGAAGAGTTTGAAGACCAAGCCATATCTGAATTCACGGAGAAACTAAGGACGTGGCCTAGATACGTGGAGGATATCTTGATAATTTGGCAGTACGGCAAAAAAAGCCGGATGAATTCTTAGGTCATCTAATAGCCGTGCACCCTCATAAAATTCACAATAAAATTGAAGTGGGATAACACTCAAAATAAAATGGCTACACCGATCTAACTAAACAGGGAAAGAGTAACCGAGAAAAAGGAACCCAAATACACAGTGGTATTATCATATATAGCACGTACCTCGGACAAAATACGAAGGATAGACAGAAAATGCAAGATATGTACTGCCTTAAAATCCACAAGAACGCTCAGGGAAGACCAAATAAAACCAAACCACACAACGACTAAGAATTATTGCCAGGATCTATTCTACACCGTAATTACTTATTCAAGCAACCATAGGAATAAAAGTCAAACAAACGCATATCGAAAGAAACCCCAATCTGTTTACAGCATAATGATATGTAGATGAAACCAAACTGTTACTATGTACAAAAACTACATCCGTTTCAAACTGGGAACTTACTTCTGAATAACATTATTCATAAGAAAAACATAGATTCAAGTAGAATACAAACTCTACCAACAAGAGTTTAGGATGGCGTGTTACGGTCGAAAATGAAACTAAAACGGCACGTAACAAATAATTAGAGTGCACCGGACTAGCTCGGTGGGACAGAGGACGTGGGTGTGTTTTTGAATTTAAAAATATTGAATGTGGTTAGTCGTATTGCCGAAAGTCGCAGATAAGGGTGCGTCTTAATTAGAATAAAGTCAAGTAAAACGGCGCAAGACTGTTATTATGACGAAATCGGTAAGAATACACCTGGGTACACGTAGGTAAATCAGCCTTCAAAAGATCTCACTTACCTTACGTTGGCTACCTACAGGTGCGCGTCGGAACAAATCTTAAAAATATCCACACGTTTAATACCAAATCAGCTGTTGAGTTCCAATGACTTCTTTAACTTTATATTTCGTTTCGTTACCCCCAACGCTTGTGAACCAATAATACAAAAATAATGAACGTTAAATTTTACTCTTAAATCTTATTAACTGAAACTTAAATACTACTCATCTTCAAATCTCTGTCATTAATTGAACTACAAACTAAAATAATTAGACATATACTAGGTAAACGTCATTTAAAATTCATCTAAACGGTTACGTTAAACAACACAAAATGTTTAATGAAACTAAAAAAAAAACTGAATGATCCTGAATGCTTCAATCGTAGGAAATTACCACTGGTTACTTTTAACATGAATCAATAAAAATTGAAATCAAAATTTAGCTCTCAATAAATTCTTCAGTTTGAATTAAAAAAACCATCATTTTCGTAAAATTATTGCTTTCGCTGGTCGGGAGGAGATCACAAATTAATACCATAAAATTCAATTGATTGTTTATCTATTATATCTAAATATATCTCAAAAAGCACACAAATACATAGATTTATTTACACTGGTTTCAAAAAGCACACAAATACATAGATTTATTTACACTGGTTTCGGTTTGATTTAAAATCTTAGATACTAGAAAACGGGAACATAGAATGGTCAACCTTGTAAGCTTATCAAGTGGCCTTTGATTTTAAACTACGGAAATAGAATTATCTAAATCTAAATAATTTCAGAACAATACATAACCAATTGGTCACTAAAAATCAATTTTACCATGCTGCAAAATGTTCATATACATAAATTTTCAGTACATTTAGTTAAATAATAAAAAAAGGAAATACTAACGATATCGCAAATAAAAGCAGTTCGTCAACTTTTAATTGAGATTAACATGAGAACATCAATTACTGCAAAAATAACACCAAAAAAAACGACTGCGTTTACAAACAAAGTTATGATAAAGCATTCACAATAACGAACAATATTAGGTTACCGGCAGCAACAAAAGCAACGGGAACGGCGCAGGGTACCAGAATAATGTCCTCGATCGGAAAACCAATACGGATATTTTCCAGTATTAATTTCGACAGGACGTTATATAGTGTATGCGCACAAAATGAGTAGCTTTTACACACGAGATATTTACACACTTTAAAGTTCAATTAAATCTATCTAATTAGCTCTATTTACAAGTTTTTAATACTAAATCGAAAGAAAAAAAATGTCTATTTACGAAATATTTACAGTGAGACTTGGTCTATCAAAGGCTGCTTCCAAAAGCACAAAAACACAGAGTTAGGGCACACAATACTCCACCAAAAAGCAATCCATAAAATTCGCAAAAGCGATAAAAAACTCCGTAATTCAGATATCACTGGTTAAATAGTGTCCTGATTACGAAAAGGTAGGTCTAGTAGACCACGATACACCACATAAGGTTCGCCGGCCTGGTGAATTAACAACAAAATCCGCACGTAGCAAAACGATAGAACAGGGAACATCGACGGTAAAAGCGGTGCCCACCTGCATACCATAATTTCCTTCACCAGATCAAGACCAAGACCGAACACATACATTCAAAAATTCTTTAGTTACGCCATACTTGATTTTAAAAACGACAACCAATTATACTGCTCATACATTCCAATTATAAACCGCGGTAGAAACGGTATGTCCCTTCTCGTAAATAATCAAGAAAAATTATATTATCGCCTTCACACCAGAAATTTGCAAGGGTTGCTTTTCCAAGTAAGCAACGTTTATCTACTCTACAATACATATGCACTTGAAGTTTAATGAATTCATATTGTTATCCAGCTAAACCTTGCCTGCTGCTATAATGATTATTTTTAACTGAAAGTGAATCGGTAAACTGTACTGAAAATGAATCTTGACACCAAAAACTTAATATGAAAACCAACTTGGAATTTTATCTCACAATAACAAACGGCGTTTCTAATTTTAAACCTTACGAAAATTTATATAATTTCAATCCTAATGTAAATTAATACTAACAAAAAAATTCACTTTAAACTAAATACGACCAATTCTAATCCGAAATACAATATAAAGCAAACGATATATCACTTTAAGTTAACCTTATGTAGACATAAAAACAACAAATTTCGTTAGCGTGAAAACAAGAACTGAGTAAACAAAAAAGAAACGAAAAGAAAGAAAACACGCATATATACAGGGCGTTCAAACACACATTACACGCGATGTGTTCACCGGTATCATCTATAGTGAGCAATGTATACATGGAAGATTTTGAAAACCAAGCGATATCCGAATTCACGGAAAAGCCAAGGATGTAGCTTAGATACTTGGACGGTATCTTGGTAGGTATTTGGCAACACAGCAAGGAAAAGCAACACAGAAAGAAGGCAAATTAAAAACTTTGAATCCAGTTCCTGCAAATTGAATGGGACCAATGGCAGTAAATTTAAGACAATAACAAAGGTTAACACCTGTATGGGTTTAGCTGATGACAGCATCGCTAAAAGATATTACTTCCGGTTCTAGCACGTATAACGCTATCCCAGATGGCAAACAACAATATGAATTATTTAGAGGTATGAATTACTTTGTGATAAAATTATCAGGTTTTTCAAGATAGCTACTTTTCATTTGAGTACGTAAGAGAAAATAAACACAATTGACAATGTGATGATAATAAATGAAATAAGACACAATTCATCTAAAAAGCCTAATTTATTATAATTCAAATTATACTTAGGGGCGGATTAAATATTTCCATCTATTAGATTCGCCTAATGAATATGTAGTCAAATTTTGTGTTGTCTTTTATTTCTTTTATTGCAGACTTCTTCTCTATTTTCTATTAGCGGATTTTTTATTTATAACCTGATACGCTTTCCTAACTGCTTCTGGGTTCATGTAGGAATTCTTTTTCTATTATTAATATAATTTATTAGAAATTTCATTTCGTCTAAGTTAATCGACATGATTATCATCAATTTTTTGAGACACAATTGACTATTGAAACTTGCAGAATAAAGGCTACCCTAAAATACATCGTGTACTTTCTTAAATACATTTTGTTGAAAATAGAACTTTAAAATCTCCAACTTACTCGTATTAATTTCAGGAAAGAATTTTTTTCAGATTCTATGAGCATTCTTTTGGACTTTAAGTATGCTGGAAGTTAGGCAACTTATTTTACTTCAATTACATTTTCTTAAATTTAACAAAAAATGTAGCAAGTTATCAACTTATTGAAAGCTTCTAAAGTACTTTTACGAGTTTTGTACTCAAGACTTTCTACTTCTTTGAGTCGGAAACCTTGCGCTATGCGTTATATTCATTTTCCGTAATTTTTTAACTTTGAAAGGGATTTAATGAGCAACCCTCTAGGTATTCCATGGATCTAATTAACACAGGTATCCAACGTTACTGATGAAAATAATTACTTACTAATTTGTGTATCCGAGCGACACGTTGCTGCTGTATCGTATTAAATCGTGACTTTGTAATACACCGCAGCCGTTAGTTACGTGCAGTACTGTACCAACTTCGTTACAGTCGCGTTAAAAAGAAATGTAGGTAGAAACAGACCTTATTGAAAATTTAATTAGTTACAGTTCACAACTCTCGAAGACTTGGATTGAATCTAGAAAATACGCTGGTTCTCACTGATACTAAATTAATGGAGTTAAATATCCAACTAGACTAGCTTGAATATCTACATACGGGCAAGTCTCATAAATAATTTGAAACGTCTGCATCCCTTCATATTTCAGTGGAGTGTCTTAGGTTTGCTATCAATATTAACTTATGTTTTCGTAGGTGATTAATTTCTTAGTTTATCTTAAGAACAATAATTACCAGGAGGTTGAATTATTTATAATTTGCATATACTTTTTTACAGTTTTGTAAACTTGTAGGATTAATTTTTCGGACGTACAAATTCACTTTTTGATTTAATTAAATTACGTTAATGAGTTTTAAGAATGATAATCATATTTTACGAATGCTACCAACTCAACAACTTAGTTAAACAATACAATTTTAAATTAATTAAATCTTCCACATTTATTTGTTTCACAACTGCTTAATACATGCCGCCTATTGAGAAATTTCTACGTTAATTCAAAAACGGACGCTTTTGCATTATTTCTAGTGTAAAACGTTACGTGCCTAAAGTTAGCAAAGCCATTGCAGCACAACCGTTTGGAACTTATACCATAACTTGGTGCTAATTTGGTGATAATTGGTTGCGACACAGAAAAAGTTAAGGACTGCGTTTGCTTAACAAAAAGTTAGCACAGCCAACGTACACGTACTTAGCTAACAATTGTATCTAAATCATTTATGTGCCATAATTTGGTCTTACTTTGCTACGCTAAACTGAGATTTTTCCTTGCATTTTTTATAATATTTTTGGGCTTAAGCATTTTGGAAACCACGAAACCCCTATTACGAAGCATGCTAACAGTCTGGTTGATATACCATAATTTGGTGTTAATGTGGTGCCATCTTTTTACCCTAAAATAAAATTTGCTGCTCATATTCTTCATACATTTTTTGGGCTAAAACGTTATGGAAATCGCTATAACATTATAACGAAGCATAATATCAGGATTCTTGGTATACCATAATTTTATGTTAATTTGACGGCACCTTGCTACCCTGAAATAAAATTGGTTGCTAGTATTTTTAAAATTTCTGGCCTAAAACGTTATGGAAATCACGAAAACCTTATAACAAGGCATGGTGCCAGTGTGATTCATATACTATAATTTGGTGCTAGTTTGGTGCTACTCTGTTACCTTAAAATTAAATTTCCTGCTCGTACTTTTTTAAAATTGTTTGTTCTAATTTGGTGCTACATTGTTACCCTGAAATAAAAATTAGTTGCTAGTATTTTTCATAAAATTTTTGGGCTTAAACTTTATGGTAATCACGAAAACCTTACAACAAGGCATGGTATCAAGTAGACATGCCAGGGTGATTCTAAGCCACTTTTCCACTATACTTTCTCTACGACTACTTTTGTTCAAGGTCAACTCACGTACACATTAGCTACGTCAAAGTACATGGTTTTTCAAGGTCACGGTCATCATACACATTGCCTGCATTAAAGTATATTCCTCAAGGTCAATGTCTATGTAGTAACTAGATTTGAAAAAGGCACTACAAAAGTTACTAGATTGGTTCTCAAGGTCAGTCATTGGTGCTCCCGTACAGATTGTCCGCTTTAAGGTCACGTGGTAGGAAATGGTTAAAGTCGCTCTCATTGCCAAGGTTTTTAACGTACACACATCCCGATTCAAAGTCGTCTTAGGATTGCAAGGTTATATATAGGGATCAACCTTAGTTGTCCGCTTCAAGGTCACGCGGTAGGAAATGGTCACTCTAATTGTCAATGTTCTTAACGTACACACACACCACTTCAAGGTCTTCTTAGAAATTCAAGCTTAGGTGATCAACCTTCTCGTTTGTCAAAGTCACACACAATTGAGGGTAAGTAGGAGGATGCACCAAGAAATTAAGGTCGATTCTAAATCAAATTTTGATTGTTTTCAAGGTCACGCCACCCCCATCAATTCTAGGAAGTTCATTGACGCCTATCTCAAGTCCTGAGGTGTTCTCAAGGGGTATCAAACAGATTGTTGCCTATGCTAATCATGTTTCAAGGTCATCAAGCAATTCTTGGAAGTTTACTTTGTAAGGTCACGCCTCCCAACAAAGTGAACTAACCTCAAATGGTACTGTTCCCCAAATACAGATAGACGCTTCCCAAAGACAGGTAGCCGTTTCCCAAATACAGGTAGCCGTTTCCAAAAACAGGGGAGTCGTTTTCCAAAACAGATAGCTGTTTCGCAACGCAGGTAGTCGTTTCCCCCCGTTTCAATATCACATCTCTGAGAAACGAACAAAGGCGATCCATTATTCCGACCGAGTTAGTCATAATTTCTAAAAATAGATTGTTATCTAGCTACTCCCCACTATTTTAGGCTCAACTGAGAAATCAATTTTCAAGAACAAGGACGATCCATTGTTCAGGCCGACGCTTCAGAGTCAATGCTTACAAATTTCAAGGTCACACCTCTGATAAAAGAACAAAGGCGATCCTTTGTTTTGGCTGAGTCATAATTGCTAAAAATAGATTGTTATCTAGATAACCCCACCATCCCAGGCTCAATTCTGAGAAGTCAGCTTTCAGGAACAAAGGCGATCCATTATTCAAGCCGACGCTTCAAGGTCAAAGTTGTTTTGCTTAGAGCCATCATAAACATTGCCTACGTATATTCCTCAAGGTCACACAGCAATTGTTGTTAATTTAGGGGTCATTTACACAAATACACACACATAATTCTTTCTTTATATTTTAGTACATCTAATTTAAATCTATTCACTGTTCCTCTCTTCTAGCCAAACACAGCGATATTTTCTAACATATATATATACCGCAATTTATTACACTCTGTGATTGTTTGTTTTTCCAATAAATCTGTATTCGATAAGTTGTATATAGTTCAATTTCGCCTCTTTAAAGCCAGTTCCAACGTACGTCAGGGATTCTAATTCTTTATGGGAGATTACAATTTCTTAGTTCAGTGTTTCTATATCTTAAAGCACATAATATGTATCGCCTTCTCATCTGGAGGAAGAAGGTCGATATTGGACAACATTCTAGAACGGTAGTATTCTGTACTAATAACGACGTTTGTCAAAAAGTTCTCGCACCCAAAAATAGGTATGCAAAGACAATCAATAACCGTTTAACCTTCATGGGTTGTAGAAGAAAATACCGAAAACCAGTACTACAAAAGCTTTTTGAAGTTATTTTACTGCCTAGGTCTCTTTAACTTAAAAGAACAACATATTTACAAAACTTAAAGTCTTTATTTTTTAATTATACGATACAGTTACTTAAACTTAATAAATATAATTGTGAGATACTTATAACAACATTTTACACACCCTTTGTACAGTTCTGTAAAATGAAGCTAGTTAAAGCATGGTTGGGTACTATTAAACGTTATGTTTGTTGTTTTTCAGATTGCACCCAAACTACTCATTAACACATTCTTTGTGTTTAGCAGCGTTTTAAATTCGATTTTCTTCTTTAAATCACTTGTAAAAGCGCTGAGGTGATATGCATTTAAACTCCTCCGTTTCCAACACCATACGTTCTCCATACTCCTCAACCTTTCATGCTTCTACTTTACTACACTATTTTTACACATTCATCATTTTTGTTTTCAATATATAACACTCCTAATCGAGTTTTACTTCTTTTACTTGTTTTATTAACGTCTCCAATCTCTTCTCTTGCTCCTCCACACTTACTGCTTTTTCTGTACTTTCTCTTTCTACCGTACGTACTACTACTTTCGTCATTTTTGCTAATCAAAGATTTACTGATTTTTGCACACACACACACACACACACACACACACACACACACACACATGGTTTCCACATTACTTTTCATTCCAGCTTTTTTCAAACACAAATAGTCATTCTTCTCAAAAGCTGCGCAGAATTTACCATTCTAAGTTCAGCTTTTCCTAACACAAAACGCCATTTTTCTCGAACACGGGTCAGGATTTGTCAAAAGCACCCTTGGATGATAAGCCTCGTTATCGCTCAGCATCTATAACTATTGAAAAAGCTACCCTTTACCCCTGAAAGTAGGTGATTTAAGGATTATACACCTTTTTCCATAATATACAAACTACCCCTATCAGGACCTTGACCTATAAAAAATATTCCCTAAAGTAGGTGATTTAACCGGATTCTCCAGATTTTTCTATAATATAAAAACTAGTCCTATCAGTACCTTGACCTACTTTCAGATTTCTAAGAATTGTACTAGTATACAACCTTCATATTTCCACGAATTGACATTTCTAAGAAGATGCAATAAAATTTAACGCCTCACGAGTTGATTCTATGTTTAGATTTCTAAGATAAATGGATTCCCAAGAAATGGTTTTGACCTTGCACAGCCTAGTTCTATTTAGACTCAGCTACGATGAATGATCTGTTTGGCTTATTTTCTGGGGGGCAACGGTTACCTGTGTTGAGTGACGGCTCCCCTGTTTTCAAACACGGTTATGCCTTTGGGAACCGGATCCGGTTCTTGGGAAAACTACCTCATCCTGACGCTTAGGACCGTAGTATGAGCCCAGGTAAGCATAATATTTTTATTATTATTACAAATAGCAATTTAGTCAATACAAGAACCCTGATATTCGCATAGATAACAACCCCATCATCCTTCTTGTTTCCATGAACTGATTCTATTGTTAGAATTGAGCAATGGGAACGCTTATTTGCTATTTCCAATAATTTAACCTCCAAGAAATGCTAAAATTGTTGACCTAGATAGATATGGTGATTACAAAAACAAAAAATTTTTTGTAAATGCTATACATTAGATAAGCATGGTGATAGTACAATATTTCTATACAGTGCTGTGAATTAATATTATACTTAGCATTTATAACATCTTGAATGTACTTTAATTTTAAATTTCCCGTCAAAAGGGAGTTCCTTGAAAAACTTCAATGGATGACTCACAGCTTTAATGAACTTGACCCATTCTAAAAATACCCCTACGGTTAGCCTTGGGAACTGATTGCTAAGGATACCTCCATACACAACCTTGAAAATTGATTTCTAGGTATTGTAATAACTTCTAAGACTTCCATTACGAAAGAATTACTTGAACAGTGTGGCCTTGACCATTTTCTTGGTGACCTTGAATACATGAAATTGATTAAATCGAGAATTGTTTGACCATTTCCAGCGATAAGGAGGTTACCCTCAAGGATCACTCGCACCTTCAATGACAATTCTAAGTTTAAACATTGACCTTGAAGCGATGGCAGGAATTGCTTGGTAAAAATTTCCTGCCAAGATTTGACCCTTGCATTACTATCGAATAAGATCGGGACCTTCGATTTCGAGGAATTAGCACATGGTATTGACTTCGGCAAAATCAGCCTGACCTTGATAAATTCGTCCAGAATCAACCTATGACTTCTTTGAGCCTGATGCTGGATATGCAGACACAGAGCCAATAAAAGAGCATTGAATAGCTTGACTTTATCACATTTCACAATGAAAATTTTATTTTTAGATTTCTCAGAATTGTGACCTTGACATTTGAATGGTTGGGGTAGCTGGAAACTACAGGTGACCTTGGTATTCAGCTACGCAAATCCATGCTTATTTCGCTACTTGAAGAGCACTAAACAGGAATACCATGGCCTATCGTTTAGCTTAACCTTAACAATTGGTTTCTCGTGACAAAGTCGAATTAGTATCCTACTCGTGACTTTGATTAGGAATACTACGAAATCTAACCTTGAATATTTCTCGGCACATGGTCTCAACCAGTTTGGTGAACTGTCTTGAAAAGTAGAATCCCTCACACCTTGGTTTAGTTGAATACCTCATGCAGGTGATTTCTAGGAGTTATGACCCTAATCCGACCAGAATTTCTTGAAAATCGGTTTTGTCCGTTTCTCAGAAGTGTGGCCTTGAAGAATATGCAGGGAAAGTGGACGTGGCCTAATGCACTGGCGCGTTTTCCTTAATAAATGAATAAGTGGATCTCTATACGTGACCTTGAAGAATATACGCACACAATGTGTGTACGCAATGGCCTTGAAAACGAGAAAGGTTATCCTATAGTATACGTGACCTTGAAGAGCATACATTTACCGGTCATATATCGCGATAACCCTGCAGGTTGATTTCTAGGACTTGAAAATTGATACCTATACATATTAGCCTTTGACAATCTATTTGATAGCCCTACAGGTGCTTTCTAGGAATTATGACCCTGACTCAGCCAAGAATTACTTGAACAATGGAACGCCTTTGTCCTTTTCACAGAGGTGTGACCTTGAAATGGTGGAGGAAACGGTTACCTGTATTAGGTAACAGATCCCTGTTCTGGGAAACGGTTCCCCTGTTTTGGGATCTGGATCCAGTTCTTAGGAACTACCTCATCCTGGTGGTTTAAGACAATAGTATTATGAATTCACATACTGTAAGCATAATCTTTTTATTACAATTTTTCCAATACAAGAACATCTCACTCACATTTTAGCATAGACAACGACAACCTGTACTATACCCCGACCGCGAGAATTAACATCTTGACTCAGCTAAGAATTGCTTGGGTGACCATGAAAGGTAGAATCCCCTACGCCTTGAAAAGTCCACTTAATACGCCTGAGAATTGATTTATAAGAATTAACACCTTAACTCAGTCAAGAATTGCCGTGTGACCTTGAGGAATATACTTAGGCAATGTTTATGATGGCCTTGAGCAAAACAACTTTGACTTTTCTTGCTTCTTGCTCGTACTTTTTTAAATTTTTTGCGGTAGACGTTATGAAAATGATGAAAACTTTATAACCAAACATAGTATTAGGATGATTGATTTGTTATAATTTTGTACTAATTTGGTGATAGTTTGTTACCCTGCAATAAAAATTACTTGCTAGTATTTTTTATAACATTTTAGGGCTAAAACGTTATAGAAGATCACAAAAACCTTATAACAAACCATGTTTTGATTAACATACCACAATCTGTTGCAAGTTCGCTGCTACTTTGCTACTTTAAAATCAAGCTTCTTGCTTGTACTTTTCGTAAAATTTTTGGGCTAAAATGTTATGAAAATCATGGAAACCTTGTGACAAAACATACTATTGAGATGGTTGATATTTTGCCATGCTAGTATTCTTTTGCCTTATATCCATTTTTTTCGGTTATATACATATTTACATACTCGAAAAGCTTAAAATGCGCTTGACCTAAATCCACCGCCATTTTAACGCCAATATTTAAAAGAAAGCACTTTTTCGGTAAATGTTTGCCCCATATCCTGAAAATTGAGCATGTGAAGAGTGTTTTTGGTTGTATATCAACTTAGAGTACCTTTTAGCTTATATACGTTTCTTAGAGTATGCTAAATGATCTATATCACAAAGTATGAAAATGTAAACTTTTACCATTAACACTCGTAATAAAATACTTATCTTTTTTGGGGTTTTTTAATGCTTTATTTTAAATTATACAATTTAAACGTTTCGATAACACTCACAGTTATCTTCGTCGGTAGTAATATTTGCTAAAAATTGTTAAAGATGTTGTAAACAATTTTATCAAAGTTGAAAAATTAAAACATAAACATAACTGTAAGTGTTCTCCAAACGTTTAGATTGTATAATTTAAAATACACCATTAAAAAACCCCAAAAAAGATAAGTACTTTATATCACAAAGGTTTGCTGCAATCATTTTATATTTATTTAGGCCTATATCCTATACCTTAAACAGTTGCTCTAACTCACCAATTAGTTTGTTGTAATGCAATGATTCTATATCCATTCTGAAAGCACATTTGACCTATATCACGCACAAGACATTAGCTTTTACGTATTACAGTAAAACAGTAGTGCGTACGCTCTATATCCAGCCCACCAATCAAAAGTCAGAATAATCACACACTGTGTACTATATATATATATATATATATATATATATATATATATATATATATATATATATATATATATATATATATATGCAATATTTTTTGGGTACTCTAAACATTAGCGCCAAACGAATATATTGTTTTATTAAAACTATTCCGATTCTTTGTCAAATATACCAAGATAGCCTACAAAAGGAAATAATGCTAAAAGAGCAGTACTTTCCGACGAAAAAGATTTTGTTCGGAAAAATATAAGCTCCTTTAATTCAGTGGAGTTTCACTATTGTAGGGCAAATACAATTAAAAAATATTTGGACGCCTCTCTACGTAGAATGGCTTCCAAAGGACATGGTTCCTATGAAAAAATAAAGAGGTTACGAGACTACAAGAAATTCATTTGAAAAACAAAACGTTTGGAAGAAATGAACGCCAGCAAGATAGACAAAATAAAGATAAAGAAAAAAAAATTGAACTGCTACAAATGGACGGGTCATTGCAGTTATTAATGGTGTTACTTACTGCAGTATCTGGCACGAATACATAAGTAGCCGGGCAGGAAACCATTTAGTCAGTGCCTTAATTAAGATATTAATCAATGTGATAAAAAGTAATGATAATCTGAAGAAAACAATACCACAGAATAAAAACAGCGTAATGTCTGTGGCACTGCAAATGTTTTTGCAATGCAATGAAACAAAAAATTTAGAAATAATCGAGAAAAATTTAGTGAACCTGGACATGGAAATTTACAGGAAATAGACGCTGAACAAAGAAGTAATGAGGCCAGTTAGCTTGGTTAAACTATTGTCGCAGCTACCGAACCGAAGACTAAAAGTAAAAGTTCTACAAATGAACTGCAATGATTTTCAAGATTATCAGAAAGTGGCCCTACATTACGTTTATAATACATTACCTTACACTAAAGTGAAACAAATTATTTATACAAAAAAGTAGCCGTTTAGTATTGCTTTTCTAAACTCGTTTGAAGATGAATTTCAGTATGTTGATATCTGCAAATACAAAACAAGATGGACCAGAACAAGGAAGACAATAAATTACGCTTCCCACAAGCTAGCCGCCTATCAGAAAAAACCTCATCCAAGCCCATTACCTCTCGAATGCTGGTGACACGACCTGCTTAGCATTCGGGAAGTAATGGGTTAGATTCCCGCTACCATCTATCTTGTATGAGGTTTTTTCAGGGGGTTTTCCTCATACACATGTAGCGGCATGGTTACTGCGTATATGCACACCATGTGCGGCTACTTAGGCGAACGTTAGTGTAGTATTTCCCCCCTCAAAACCCTAATTCCGTTCCTTCCTATTGTTAAGAAAGACTTGTTGGTATTAATTAAAAAATCTGTCTTCACCAATTTTATTTTTATTGAAGGACCAGGTTACAGACAGAGACTCTTCCTTCGATAGTATAGGTCGCCAGTTAAATTGTCTTTCATTAGTTGATTAATATTGGTTTAATTAATTATTACACAAAAAAGAATCTTTTTATGTCTTTTTCATATATTTTTTTTATTCAACTTAACTTTATTTATTAGCAACAACATTCATTTTTTTCTATAGCCTTATTTCTATTTTAAAATATATTATTCTATTTTTTAACATACTCCTGAGGGCAAACAAGAAAATCTTTAGTAATTTAACATTTATTTCAGAAGTGTGTTAAAATCACATGATGTTATATTAAACTAATTTTACAGTTGCTATTACTAAGTATACCTTTTTTGAACAGCCGATTAACAAAATAAAACTTAAAAACAAATAATTAAACAATAGTAATTTCGAACGTAATCAAACTAATCTGTATTTTCATCATTAAATGGCAATACAGCAATTTTTGTGACACTGCGTAAAAAATTACCAAAAGCAGTCTTTACTTCTACAACTCTAACCTTGTCGTCTTTTCCTGGACATACTTTAACAATTCTGGCTAATGGCCATTTTTGAGATGGTAAATTTTCATTTTTAAGCAATACAAGCATACCTTTTTTTAAATTAGAATGATTTTTGTACCACTTAAACCTGTTTTGAAGTTGATTTAAGTAATCTTTGTGCCAAGCCTTCCAAAAATTTTGTTGTACTTGAGTACATATACGCCAAGATTTTAATCTATTTGAGGGTAACATGGTTATATCACTTTCTGGAATATAATTTACATTATCACCCAATAAAAAATGACCCGGAGTTAAATAACTAAGATCGTTGACATCTTGTGATAGTGGAGTAATTGGACGGGAATTTAAAATACCTTCTACTTGAATAATTATTGTATTAAATTCCTCATATGTTAATTTTTTTTCTCCAATAACACGTTTAAGGTGGTATTTAGAACTTTTTACCCCTGATTCCCATAGCCCTCCAAATACTGGAGAATAACTTGGAATAAACTTAAACTTAATACCTTCTGGAGAAAACGTATTTTGTATTATATCGCGATTTTCCTTATGGTAGATTTCAAAATTTTATTAAGTTCGCGGTGTGCTCCTTGAAAGTGGACATGTTATCGCAGTATAAAACAACCGGTCTTCCTCTTCGCGAAATAAATCTTTTTAGACACGCTATAAATGTTTTAGTTGTTAAATCAGAACAAAGTTCTAAATGAACTGCTTTAGTTGTGAAGCATACAAAAAGGCAAACGTAGGCTTTCGTTTCTACGCTTTTCCTTAAATGTGAGTGTTTTACAGAAAATGGGCCAAAAAAATCCATTCCTGTCTTTAAAAATGGTTTTGAAGCATTAACACGATCGTACGGCAACGATCCCATGAGTTGTTCAGAACATTTCGCTTTTAGTTTAAAACATGTTACGCATTTATGAATAATCTTCTTAATTTGACTAGACCCACTAATCAACCAGTAAGACCTATTTAAACTTGCAAGGACGTGTTTTGACCTGCATGTAATAAACGTATATGTTCGTATCTAATTATTAAATCTGTAATGAGGCTATTCTTTGGTAAAATTATTGGAAATTTTTGTGAAAAACTTATTTCTTGGGCATTTTGTAATCTGCCAGTAACCCTTAAGATATTTTTGTTATCTAAAACGGATGCAGATATTTTAAATTAGAAGTTATAGGCACATTATTCTTTAAGTTTCCAATTTCTTGCTGAAATTTACTAGACTGTTCAACACGAATAATGATCATTAATGCATTTTTAAGTTCATTAGGGTCTAAAAGGTCAACATTTCTTGAGAGAGGGTTTTTGCAGTTATGCAAAAATCGAATTACAAATGCAATTATACGTTGCAATTTTAACAAATTTGAAATTTTCTTAAAAATGTTTAATGGTTCAATTTGCAGATTTATTAAAACATTAACTTTACATTCTGGTATTATTTCTGGAAAATAAATTTCTTCACTACAATGTGATTCAATATTTTTGTCCAATAAAATTTTGGACCATTCCACCACAAATCATTTGTAACGATTAAGTGAGGTTTTATTCCTCGTGAAATCAAATCACTTGGGTTTAAATGAGTTTCAATATAATTCCATTTAAATGGTCTACTTAACTCAAGAATCTTTGAAACCCTATTAGCTACATAAGTGTTCAACTTAAATATAGACGATTTAAGCCAACATAAAACTACCTTTGAATCTGTAAATAAGAAAATATTTAAAGTATATGTTGAGAATAATGAAACAATTTTTTCATTAGCTTTGATAGGAGCAAAGCACTGTTTAGTTCAGCTCTTGGAATTGTAAGTTTTTCATTCAAAGGGGAAATTCTGGATTTTGAGCAAATTAATTTAATTGAAACTTTACCATTATAAGTAGTTACTTTAGAATAAATGGAGCAACCATACGCAATGTTAGAGGCATCACAAAACCCAAACAATTCTATGGATTTTGTAACGCTAAAATTAAAATCACGCTTAATCTCAATAGGTGGCAATTTATTTAGACTTTTAACAAATTCTACCCACATTTCATTTAGCTCAGATGGCAATTTTTCGTCCCACGAAATTTTAGCTATCCAAATTTTCTGCATAATTACCTTTGCTCTAGTTATAACAGGACCCAAAAACCCCATAGGATCAAAAATTTTTGCAATAAAACTAAGAACCTTGCGTTTAGTAAAAAATTCGTTCATATTAACATTTGTAGGGCACTTTATTATGTAAGAATCCTTCAAGACATCGTAAGTTAATCCCAAGGTTTTTATGTAATTTTCATTTTCACGTTGTAAATTAATTTCCTCAAAGTATCTGCTTTCGTTGGGAATATTTACTAAAAGTGAATCATGATTTGAAATCCATTTGTGCAATTGAAAATTACCTAATCTAAGCAATTCTATTAGTTGTGACTGAAGCAGTTTAGCTTCATCTAAATTGTTAGAACCACAAAGAATGTCATCGACATAAGAATTATTTATTATAGCATTTGAGGCTAATGGATATTGGCTTTCATATATTTTAGCTAACTCAATTAAACATCTCACTGCTATATAAGCTGATGATTTTAAACCCCAAGTAACTGTTTGAAGTTGTAAACATTGCAATTCACTATCCTTGTCCTCTCTCCAAAGGATATTCTGTAAACATTTTGTTTATCATTAATAAGGATTTTTCTATACATTTGTTTAATGTCAGTTATCATTACGTACTTGTACATTCTGAACGATATTAAAATGTCAAAATGTCTTTTGGATAACTGGACCGTTTAGTAATATGTCATTTAAAGATCGCTTAAGATCTGTTTTAACCCACCATCAAAAACTACTCGTATTTTTGTTGTCCTTTTATCATTTTGATAACTGGATGATGAGCTAAAAATAAGCACTAGAATCCAATCTGTGTTTATATATATTGAAATCAACAATTTTGCATCACCTGATTCTAAGTAGTCATTTATAAATTTTTGTATTCTAAAAAAGTAATTCATCTTGATGCAACCGTTTTTCCAATAAAAAATCTATTAGACGCCTTTAAATATGAGTTACCAAGGTGAATTTTAGTAATGTCTTGTTTTAGCGGAAGATCTACTTGAAAACGATTATTTACAAGAATTAAAGATTTTTTAAATACTTCTTCACAATAATCATTTTCTGATGTTCGCTCATAAAATAATTCTGGAACCTTTTCAGTTTGCCAAAATTACTCATTAGTTTTCTAATTTATAGGTACTGTTACAGGAAGAAACCATTGAAGAAAATGAAAGAATTGATGAAGTTTCTTTATTGCTATTCAAATCCTGTATATTACCTATTACTACATAACCAAACTTAGTGTTTATTAATTTACCTTCACTATTTGGTATTTGTAGAAAACCTGTTTGCATTACAGATGCAAAAATTTCAGCACTAACAGTATTGAAATTTTATCAGGTATGTTAAAATTTGGATCGCCTAATGGCAATTTGTCAGGCAATTTTATATCTTGCTTGTTAAAATAAAATGTCGGTAGCTTATTAGTAATTGTAGGAATAATTACACAAGTAACATTAATGCTAAAATTCATAACACAAGAAAACAATTTCACTTTAACAGACGAATTGGACGTAGTTTTAATTTTACCAATTCCAACAATATTTACATCATTTTTGAAAGCATCAATATGTAACCTTTCATACAATTCTTTAGTGATAAATGATGTTTGTGACGCTGAGTCTAGTAAAGCGTTTACTATAAAAGGCATACCTTTAGAATTATAAATTTTAATTTTAACTACTGGTAATAATACGTTTTTGTTGTATTCGTTGTGTGAAGAGTTGTTTGTTCATTGAAAGATTCTTCATGTGTAGTGAATGGTGTACTTGGGTCATTATCATGTAGTAAATTGTTATGTGCTTCAGAACAGTACTTACATTTATAATTATTAGTAAATTTGCATTCATGTATGCTATGAGTTTTTAAACATAATGTACATAGTGCATTATTTTTAACAAAATTAATTCTCTCTTTTACTTTTAATAATTTGAATTTTCTACATTGAAAAATTTGATGACCACCTTTAGAACAAAAACTACAGTTATTATTATTATTAGTAGTAATATTTGTCACGAATTTTCTTTTGTTTTCATTAAAGTTACTGTCAATTGAATTTAAAATATTTGACGCTTCAAAAGCTACAGCTCTGTCCTCAATGAATTTTAAAACCTTATCCATTGAAGGTATTTCTTTAGAACATTTCTCCAACTGAAATGCTTGCCTAGTATTACTATCCAATTTCCTTAAAAATATGTGAGCTAATATGACACTCCACTCAGAAACAGGTTGGTTTAAGTTTTCAAGTGCACCGATTAATTGTTTAGCGTGTTTAATAAAATCTCTTAATTGTTGTGAACTACCTTTTGTAACTGCAGGCAAATCAATTAAGGAATAAATGTATTGAGCAGTAAGAATTGAATCGTCATCGAAACGTTCATTTAACATTCTTAAAGCTTTATCATAGCTATCATCAATTAAGGAAGTTTATCTATTAATGTTCTTGCATCTCCTTTGAGATATTTTAATAAATAAAATAATTTTTGCACCTTTGATAACTTTATATTTTTATCAATGATTGCCGTAAATAAGGATATAAACGCTTTAAATTCTGTTATGTTATTCCCCGAAAAAGTAGGTATTTCTAAATTAGGAAGTTTGACTGAAGGATTTAAATCACAAATATTTACGTTAGAACTATTTGTTCCTTCATTTGAAATATCACCTAAGGAGGAATTGACTTGCTTTTTGTTAAACCTATTTACAAACTCATTGATTTTTACAAGAGTGTCACAATAAATATTTAAAATTTCATCGTAATTATCTTCATCAGTTTCATTACGTGCACAAATGTCATAATTGACATCTTGATAACTCTTAAATTCAGAAATTAGTAATTCTTTTCGAACAATTAATGGTTCTATACTACTGATTTCTTCATCTGAAGAAATAAAATTGTTTACAAATTGTTCAAAGCTTAAAATATTATTTCTAATTACTTTTCTAGATGCTTTGAGTTTCTTTAAATCTTTCATTTTAAATTGATTAACAATACAGAAACTCAAAACAAATTTACAAGGTTACTGCTAGGTACTTATATGAAAAAATTACCACTTCGTTCCGTTTATTCTTTTGTACCTTCGTATTCTTAGTTTAATGGAATGATGTCCTTTGGATTTCCTCTTGATCCAATTTTTTCTTGTTTTAATTTAGTGGAATGATTTTAGATTGCTTCTTGTTAGAATTTATTTGGCTTTAAAAAATTCCAAAACCATCCTCTTCAATTTATTTTCTTGTTTTATCGCTTCAGAT
Source organism: Vesta saturnalis (assembly GCA_036346205.1). Classification (NCBI taxonomy): domain Eukaryota; kingdom Metazoa; phylum Arthropoda; class Insecta; order Coleoptera; family Lampyridae; genus Vesta; species Vesta saturnalis. The sequence goes on from JARFJB010000339.1 coordinate 3,030,039, forward strand.
TTAACTTATTTTAAATTATACTTTGTAAGTAATCTGGGAGCAAATAATTAGAACCTTCGTATTTTCAGAATTTGACTTAACGTGTATTATTTGACAAATGTCAGTTACACTTATTTTGATTCTGAAAAATTAAATATTCTATTTTTCTTTGATCCGGTTCGAACGTACCAAATTTTATGTTAAGAAAGACTTGTTGGTATTAATTAAAAAATCTGTCTTCACCAATTTTATTTTTATTGAAGGACCAGGTTACAGACAGAGACTCTTCCTTCGATAGTATAGGTCGCCAGTTAAATTGTCTTTCATTAATTGATTAATATTGGTTTAATTAATTATTACACAAAAAAGAATCTTTTTATGTCTTTTTCATATATTTTTTTTATTCAACTTAACTTTATTTATTAGCAACAACATTCTCTATTGGCAACAACATTCATTTTTTTCTATAGCCTTATTTCTATTTTAAAATATATTATTCTATTTTTTAACACCTATCTTATCCCGATCACACCCATCCTTAATCACAACATGCAAACATACGTAATGTATGTATAAATGCTGCGAACCCATGATTGTGGCTGGAGCTCGGAAAGCTCGACCATCCCGCCCACCCCCTTGGGGGAGGGAATGAAATACGTGGCCTTTTGCTTTTTTTTCAGAATTCAACGTAGGTTTACGCAAGGATAAAAAAGATCATCTGACATCAATGCTTAAATATATGGACGGTGTTGATTTAGAGTATTTTAAGCATCTACTACGAAACATCCAAGATACTGAAGATCAAGGTGTAGAACACTCTAGTACTGCGGGAACGAGTAATGTTAGAACCTTATCTTGTAGTCCAAACGACATTCAAAACAGGATTCTGTGCCAAAACCGATGATGAAGCAGGAGATGCCACGACGGACCCTAAAGAGAGACAACAAAGCCAAAAGCAAATAAATGGGCATGAAAGGACATTCAATAATAAAAAATAGTTGTTTCGCAGATTTGAAGAAATAAAATTGTTCTGTTTCGTTTTTAAAATATTTTATTCCGAATTATAACACTACTTTTTCTACTTTAATAAAAACTTTGATAACAATATTGTTTGCGTTTCTACCTCATTTATATTATTTTATAAAATTGCAATAAAAGTAAATATGTTGAATGTTTCCAATAAGTAATAATTAAAATCCCAAAAATATTGCATTGCAATTGCACGTTAATAAGTCGTTATATCCAAATTTATTAATACGAAAACAAGTTCGCTTTGAAATATATCCTAGGATTTTTTTTCTTTAGGCCTATACCAGAGGCGAAATCTTCAATTTGGCTTGATTGAAGACTTTTTGGCCTATATCCAAAATCATTTTTAGTAAATTTCTTTGTTATTTTAAACTAATTGTCATCAATTAAGATATTTGCAAGATCTAATACAGTACTAAACCATTTAAACTCATAACATTGCTAAACAAATCAATAAGTGCAAGCTGGTAAATAAAACAACCTTTAACCTCAATAATTTCAAAACTTGATTTTGGCGCTTAGGGCAAAAGAATACTATCATGGCGATTTTTATAATTTTTTACTAAATTGGTGCTACTATGTTACCCTAAGATAATTTGGTGCTAGTGTCTAATTCCAAAACTAAATTTTTTTTTTGTTGCACTTTACGACAAGTTTTTGGGTTTAAATGATACGAATAGCATAGTAATCTTGTAACCATACAGGGTACGTCGGCGTGATGCTCGGATTGGATACCAGTCTGTTACCCTAATAGGTATTGCTCACATTTTTTGCACTTTCACATTTAAACGATATTAATGTACAGAAACACAGTAGCCATATCCATGATAACATACAAATTTGATGTTAATCTGCAACTTCATTAGTACTATTAACAAAACTGTGCAGCAAGTCATTGGAAAATTATTGTTATCGTAAACAAATAAATGTAGGAGCAGAAACATTTATCAATGTGTTATGAAAATGAAAACTTTTATTACACCTTTTTCTAATTAGGGCAATTATCTGGCCGATCCCTAACAATCTACTTACAACGGTCGGACAGACCTATGAGGTGCGACAAGAAATTTTTTCCCCTTGCTCTATGTCTTGATCGGAGAGGCCATGCGGTCCCTAACAATACATAAAACTATGATGTCATAAATACTGGGCGCCACTGGTTTGTCACTAGTCGCAACACCCAAGCCAGAAGGTGCTGACGGTGTTCGGTCGATTCCTCTAAGCCTTACTTTTATTATTGATTTCCAACCCTTAATGCTTGTTGAATAATATTGTAAACAATTAAATAAATTTTCAACAATATCAAAACACTTATTTTTATTCATAAACCTAAAAAAAACAATCTTTACTATAAAATAAAAGGTAACGAAAAACCTGTAATGTTCCTATTTCAACAATTGGTTGAAATTCACTAAACTACATTCTTAAATACTAAAACAATTATTTTCAATTTAAAATACATATATGTTCGTAGATTGCTGTGCACATAATCAACCGTCTATCTGTGATGTTTGCAGCTCTTGCTTTTATTTCTTCATTTTCATTGAAAACTATAACACAAACAATGAGCGATTCCAATAAATTTAAATCTAAAATATAAATTTGGCAACAACGCTATTCAACATCCTGCAAATATCACGTGGACATTACCAAAATAATTACCTACAATGGCTGTCTGGTTTTTCCTTGCTTTTTTATTTTATAATTTGCATGCGCTTACTACTGATGTTAATTTTTCTTGTGCTTTATATTTTACATTGAATATTTACTTTAATTTGCATTAAAGCTTGGTGGTGGATTATTATGAATAAAATTCTAATTGACGAGAATTTTGATTCTGGTAAGTTTATCAATGATTTAAACAGTAATGATTAACTTTCCCAATTTACCACACAACTGCCAAACACTCTGGTTCCGTGGTACTGTAGTTCTGTTCCTGGCGGGTAAGTGATCTACTCAAATAGCAAATAACTCTATCTCCCTCCTCTCCAGGTTGAGTAAGTACAGCACCGATCCCATATCCTGACACATCGGTTTGTACAACAAACGGTCTACTATAATCTGGACAACTCAACACAGGTGCACTTACTGATTCCTCCTTCATCCTTCGAAATGACGCATCACATTCTGGAGTCTATTCAAATTTGTGGCCTTTCCTCAACAATGCCGTAATAGGCGCAACTACCGATGAAAATTCTGGTAAGAATCTTCGATACCAGGAATACGTACCAACCATTCTTCTAATTTGCTTTACATTTTTAGGTGTCGGGATGTCTACCATGGCTCTTACTTTATATGGGTCAACATGCAGTCCAGTTCGATCTACTACATACCCTCTTCCTTCCATTCAACATATGCCAAATCCGGTTCGGGCGTAGCTTTACGTGGTGGTAATACGAATGCTTCCACCGACTCTTTCTTCGCTTCCAATCTTATACATAACTGACGCAACTGATTTATTGAATTGAATTCCACTCACTCCAACTGATTTTGGTACAACGGGCTAATATTCTTCATCAAAATTCGTAATTTGTCGTGTTCCGACACATTCGCAGACAGTCTTCCAAACATAGTTGGCATAACCGCTAAATACATTCCTATCGATTTTCCTTTTACATGAGTTCTTCTTTTAATCTCTTCAAATAATTTCTCATCGTAATTAATCGGCTGAAATTCTTCCCTCAATTGTATCACTAACCCATTACAACTACTTACTATTTTTCACACCACTCTGAACCATAATAATGCTTTTTCTTCAAACAAATCTACTGCTGATTCAAACAATTCCCTTTGACACATTCCTTAATCTACACAGTTTTTCTACTCTCTCTAAAAATGCATTTACTGATATTCCCGATTTTGATCCAGAAAATTTGATTCCCCATTTCGCTACCGGTACAAATTTCGAAACCATTGGTGGCCTATTCGCATGATCAGACGTATGTGCTTCTTGTTCTTCCGTTTCCTCATTTTCTTCAATATTTAACATAGTTAAATCCAGTGGTGTACCTTGCTCTACTCTACTCAATTCTTGAGCCTGTATTGCCATCTCTGTCATGATTCTTAACGTAGTCGCTAGTATGTCCGCACGCTTTCTTTCTGTTTCTTCATCCTTAGTCACAATATTCTTTACTTTTTCAAACAAATGTGCTAATTTTGTTTCGACTTACTTCACTTTATTTTGACTATCCACATCTTTAATCAAACTTTCTAACTCTTCTAATTTCGCCTCCACTGCTTGGCAATCTGTGTGTAAATCTAACGAATACTTAGGGCGTGGCATATTTATTCCTTCTTCTTCCATTTTCAAAGTTCGCTTTAACGTCTTTCTCATCTGTTCACAGGTACCAGTTCCAATACCACGGATGGTCAACTCGTATATAACTTCGTCCTGACTGAGTCGATAAATCTTCAATTTTCCCGCCATATATTTCCTCGTGTATATATCTCTACTTTAGTTGTAATCTTTAGATGTAAGTTAGCTTTTAAGACCTTAGTGCCTAGCTAGAATGACCTTTTATTTTCTTTCACTATTTTTGAATGAATTTTAATTTTTTTTTTCAAACAAATTTTTTTGTAAATAGTTCTCTCTCTACTGAGGGGACTATACTATGAAACCTATCTATGTACATTAACTTCAAAACACACTTTATTTGATCAATAATGACCCTATTATACGTTATCTTGATCAAAACCACTTTTTATCAATTCTGGCCTAAGTGGCCTTGTACTACGAAATTAAAAAACAAAAATTTTTACCCCTACTTTCATTAGAAAATGGCGCCATTTAATTATTACACCTTCTTCTAATTAGGGCAATTATCTGGCCGATCCCTAACAATCTACTTACATGTCGGATAAACCTATGAGGTGCGACAAGAAATTTTTGCCGCTTGCTCTTTCTCTGGGTCGGTGAGGCCGTGCGATCCCTAACAATACGAAACCTAACGTCCCTCGGGATTGCAATCCGTTGCCCTCTGTAATTAACATACTCATAACTCCCTTGATACATGAATAACTATTACTAATAAATGATGTTTTGAACCCATTTCCTGCTTTTAATAATGAAATATTGTATTTTGTTATCCCTAAAACCTCTAATTTACAAATTTTGTTAATAAAGACTAAATTTAAAAAATGTACGCAACATATTTAGGTTTGGAGTATAGCACTAAATTATACTATCATTTATCATGATACCAAGCCTTGTTTTAAGGTTTACGTGATTAACATAACGTCTTAGCTCAAACATTTGATCGGAAACGAAAAGGAAAGATTACTTCTTTCAGTCCCTCCCCAAGGGGCAGGACGGGCTGATTGAGCTCTCCAAGCTCTTTCGGCCACAATCATGGATTCCCAGCATACATACACACATTACGTATATATGTATGGTGGGATTAAGGATGGGTGTGGTTAGGATAGGCTCGGAAGGAACGGAGTTAGGGTTCTGATGGGGAAAATAACGCCCCAGTATTCGCCTAAGTAGCCGCACATGTAGTGAGTATATGCAGTGACCATGTCGCTATACGTGTATGAGGAAACCCTCCTGAAAAAAAGCTCATACAAAGTAGATGGTAACGGAAATTAAACCCATTACCTCCCGAATGCTAAACAGGTCGAGTCATAAAACAATTAATTAAAAATGGGAACATTAAATACCCTTTTACAATAAAAAAAATAGCATTAAATTATGGTATATCAATCATCGTGATACCATGCCTTGTTATAACGGTTTCATGATTTTCATTACGTTTTAACTCAAAAATCTTATAAGAAATACGAGCAACAAATTTTGTTTTTAGCCCAAAAAATGTATGAAGTATACGAGTAACTAATTTCAGTTTAGAGAAGTAAAGTAAAACCAAATGAGCACTAATTCCTGGTGTATCAATCATCCTAATACCATGGTTTGTAATTAGGTTTTCGTGATTTCCATAACATTTTAGCCCAAAAATTTTATGAAAGATACGAGCAACCCATTTTAATTCAGGGTAACAAAGTGGCACCAAATTAGCCCAAAATTATAATGTACCTGTCATCTTGGTACTATGTTTTGTTATAAGGTTTTCATATTTTGGTCCAAAAATTGTATGAAAGTTGCGAACAAGATATGTCATTTTAGGTAACAAAGTAGCACCAAATTGTGGTATATCAATCTTCCTGGTACCATGCGTAGTTATTAGGTTGTTGAGATTTTCATAAAGTTTAAGCCCAAGAGATTATAGAAAATACAAAGAAGAAATTTCAGTTTGAGCCCAAAAATGTTATGAAAAATTCAAGCAAAACATTTCGTTTCAGGGTAACACAGTAGCACCAAATTATGGTATACCAATCATCCTGATACCATGCTTTGTTATAAGATAAGGTTCTCATGATTTTTATATCATTTTTGGCCAACAATTTTATGGAAAGAGCGAGTAAGAAATTTTATTTTAGGAAACAGAGTAGCACCAAATTACGGTATATCAATAATCCCGATACAATGCTTAGTTATTAGGTTCTCGTGATTTCCATGACGTTGTAGCCCAAAAATGTTATGAGAAATACAAGCATTTTATGAAAAATACGAGCAACAAACTTTATGTTAGGATAACAAAGGAGCACTAAATTATAACATCACAATCATCCTATTAGCAATTCGGCACGTTATTTTATTTTATTCTTTTTACGTTTTTTGTAACGATGGTACCAAAACTTCCTTCCGCACATCAGGCGCGCATGCAATGCTAATGCTCAAAACTATGTTCCGGGGAACGATATGGACTGTACCTATTTCGAGTATAATTCGGGTGGTTACGGTTATCTTCGTCATATGCGTTTATACGGGCGATTTGGGGCACCGAACGGTATATTTGCTGTAAACGTCTAGCCTTAATAGGATATACTGCACATTGATTTCGGTACGTACCGCGCTTGTATTTAAATATCAAAACTAAAACATTTTAGCTTTAAATTTATATTAATTAGTCCAGATTCTTGTATTATATTTTACATTTTTGCAGGTTTTCAAATAATCTAAAAAGAAATGATAATGTGAATTTTGAGAAAGAACATTAATAACATTGAACTGTATACCTACACTTTTATAGATTAATTACTTTGGTGTGGTTTACCACACCAAAGTAATTAAACAAATATGGACTATAAACAGAATAATCGTAATTTTTATAGATGTTCGGTAAGATAAATGATCTCACCATAATAGCTTTGTATTTCGGTGTAATAAAAGGTATGTATTTTTTCAGCAAGTTATAAAAAATTACTATAGGTAGAGATTTTCTACTTTCTCCTTAGGTTGTTATGATAACGAAGCAAAAGGTTACGCGTAGTGTTAGACAGGCCAATGAAGACCAGTAGAGGAGCCAATCCAAACGAGACACTGTATGTAGGTCCAAATATTCAGGACGATCCATTTTATATTTGAAATCGTTTCCAAGCTTTCAAATATGTGTTTTATGCGAACTTAACTGGGATGTATCGGATGCTGTTAATTGCTCCAGAATACCGCGAGTTAGATATAATTATCTGGCGTAATAATTCGAATGAACCCGGGGAAAGCGTTCACCCTTAATACAGTCACCTACGGTACTTCACCAACAGCGTTGCTAGCGATTCGTAGACTACTACAGTTAGCAGTTGAGCAGAAAACTGGATTTCCTCTTGCATATGACGCCATGTTTAATAATTTTTACGTTGATGATCTACTGTCGGGTCCTAACCACATCAGGGAAGCCATTGAGTTACAAAGGCAATTAATCCAACATCCAATGTCGCTTCGTGAAAAACAACGTTTAGATGTTGGTATTACGGGTTCAATTTGTTTGAAACAAATCAAAGGTCATGCAAAAGGAAAAATTAAAACATACATTGCCCTTTTTATTTGTTTCGTGAGTAAAGCCTTCCACATATAGGTCGCAAGTGACCTTACCACCCAAGCTTTCATTAATGCATTAAACCGTTTTACTGCAAGGCGAGGAAACATTTTTGAAAGAAATTTTGATAACTAAAACTTTTAAGGGGACACAGCGTTAATTAAACAAATTGTATTCAATCATTTATAACAATAAATATTTACTTAATCGTTCTGTGAGTTTGGGGATAACCGCCGCGTTCCCCGTATTTTGGTGTAATTTTGGAAGCGGAAATAAAATCAGCAAAATTCTTTAAAAGAATGCTTGGAAATACACGCATTGAAGCCATTCTAAATTCCCGACTCTTACTTCCCAGTCAAACGATACCAATGATATACACTCACAGGCTGTTTTTAATCGGCGACGTCCTTAACATATTTCCCAATCCGGACATTACTTACCTAAAAACAAAGGTAGAAATCAAATAGTGTTGCAATTCAAGTCACTATTACAGGACGACACCAAACCACAACTTCAATGGCAGCTAGGCCGTGTCATGGGGGGATAGGACGTTTGAAAGCCGCCGTTTTAACTCCACCATTTGCATGCCGCCGTTTAGACGCAGTCTTCTTTGAACGCAAAACGTTTTAACGCAAGGACAATTGAACACGAAGAAATTTTAATTCGAAACGGAAATAATGTAAACAAGCCGCAATGTTGTATACTTTATTTTAAGAAAAGGCTCCAAAAATACTTTCCACCTCAATGACTTTTGCCATCGAATACATTTACAAATTTTCGTTTTCCTTTCCCATAATTATTTTTACCAGAGACAAACAGTTTGAACTCATAACAAAGATCAAATTATGAATTAAGTGTAAACTCAGTGGATGTATGAAGCAGAATGTTCAATAATTGGGTCATTGGTACCAATCACATAACGAGATGCACCGTCCCATCAAATTAATGTACCTAATGATATTTAACATTTTTTGAACCACCTTAACTTTTATGTTTTAATGCTTTACATTGTTTTAATGTGGTTAGCGAATTTAATTTTACTGTTTCACGTTTCGCGTTCAAAGGTCTTGCGTTCAAACATTCTCGCGTTCAAACGGCGATATTCAATCGCCGGTGTTCAAACGGCTGCGTCCGAACATCTTGGACCGGTATCATGGAACTACATCCAGGACGAGATAATATGATCCAAGCGGTGACCTTAAAAACTGGGACGAATGGATCAGTGCGTTAAAAATACTTTATAACCACGTTACATGGGGGCGGTTATGTTAATGCACATAGCTTAAGCATGGATTTTCCTGTTAAACAATTTTTTTGTTTGACAAAGACTTAACGGCAACATCTTAATAGGTCATTTTACTTAGACGTATCATTATTGTACTGGTTGAGAATACGATTTTTTACCTGCCGTACGCAGTCTTCTCGACGAAAGTTAACACACTAGATTAATTTAATGGCAACTTTGATTTTGAACTACAGCTGAGGCTCATCGATTGTTTGTAGAAGCATATGGTTAGACTGCCTTAAGTGAGAAAAGTTGTCGTGAGTGGTATCCAAAGTTTAAGAACGGTAAATTTGACATCGAGGTCAGAGAATGTAGCGAAAGACGTAAAGTGTAAGAAGACGCGGAATTGTAGGGATTATTGGATCTAGATTCGTATCAAACGCAAGAAGAACTTGTATTTACATTAGTAAATTTGACATCGTTTGAAATTATTGGGAATGATTCAAGGATAAGGAAATTGGGTTCCAAACGAACTGATGCCGAGAAACATTGAACGCCGATTTTAGACATTTGAAATGCTGATTGCCAGGCATAAATGGAAGGGTTTTCTACACCGTATACTTATAAATAGGAATATATTGGGAACCACCTGACTATGCTTCAACATCTACACCTAAACCAAATATTCACGAAAAAAACTCTTGTGTATTTGGTGGGATCAGCTTGGCGTCGTGTATTATGAGTTGTTCAAACCGAACGAAACCACTATTGAGGCTGTCTACCGAACATAATTGATGGAATTGAGTCAAGCTCTCGAGGAAAAGCGCGCAGAATACTACTCCAGACAACAAAATTGTACTCCTGCATAATAATTTTCGTCCAGGTGTTGCGCCGTCGGTCAAAATTTATTTGAAAACATTCAAGTAGGAAGTTTTACTCCACCCTCCCGTATGCAACAGACACTTCCCCTTTTGATTTCCACTTGTTTCGATCGATGCTGCTTAACTTGTCTGAGCAACATTATCGTATGAAGATACCAGCGATTCGATCGAATCATGGATAGCCTGAAAAGATTAAACATTCTTCCGTATACTGCCAGAAAGATAGGAAAAGGAAGTACCAAGCGATGGACTATACGTCAAATAAACCAGTAGGTTCCATTCGTTCACAATAAATGCCCAATTTTTGATAAAAAACGGCGGAAGCTAACTTTCACAGCAAATATTACTAATGCTCCAGGCGAGATTGTATGATGGAGTCTCTTTACAACAAAGAGTATGTTGAGTACTATACTTACATGTAGAAATAATGAAGTAAGGAATAAAGGGAGAAAATGTCCAGAAAATATAAGGTAGTATCACATCGCATTTATGGAACTTTTATACATAGTTCGCCTAAACAGCTCAAATAGTCAAAACTTGAACGATTTGTAGCATGCAGATGGTATAGAAGTTAAAATCTTTAAGACTACAGTGTCACTGCATAAGTTTTTTTTCTCTTAAACTGTTTGAGATTTGATGATAAGATCAACCGGATTAAAAAACTGACCATCTAACTGCTGTAAGAGACATTTTTAATAACTTTGTTGAAAATATTACAAAACATTTATATGCTATATGAGAACCTTACTATTGATGTATGGATGCGAAGACATTCTATATCCTCAAACTGGAAGTATAAGCTGAGAAAACAACCACCAGGGCTTTACCAAATGTGTAATAAAACGTATGTTATCGTAAACCGTTCAGGAGAACTAATAACAGAAGCAAACAGTAATTTGACGTTCGATAATTGGTTCACTAGTTACATCCTATGATTCATCTGTTGAAAGAACATTCATTCAAAAACAAGACAAGTGTATCTGAGATATTCAAAAAGGATCAGGAGCAAATAGCTCTGGATTTGGGTTCGGAATGACATTACGTTTAGGTACTACGTACCTAAATAAAATAAAGTTATGTTGGTTTTGTTAACTTTACCCACAACTTTATAAAAATATTGACCAATCGACCAGAAATGATTACTTATTATAGAACAAATAAATCTGGTGTCCATGTCGTAGATGAATTGAGCGCCACTTATGTTTTGTGCAACAGCAAAGGTTGGCTTACGACAATTCTTTACAGTATACTCAATACAGCTGCCATAAATGGTATCATAATCTACAGAGAAAATAACATAGGTGACAAATCACGCATGGAGCGTCGAGACTTTATTCGCAATTTAAGTTTATGATAAATGCTAGTATTCACATGACACAACCAACAATTACATAATCCAAGGGAAATTCGAAAGAGGATTGTTGACCATATTAAAATGCGTTTCGATAACACTTATAAGTAGGATGAGTCCAGCTAAGGAAGTGACGTCATCACTTGTGGGGGGAGGTCATTTCCACGTGGCTGGGCCCATTTTCCACCCCTATGGTTTCTTTGGGGGCCTTTTTCAACCCATAGACGAAATTTTCAATTCACGATGGTATTTTTACTCCAAATTTGTGGCCTTTTAGCTGGCGTCGGTTTCTTTTCGGGGGCGATATTCAACCCCTGATAGAATCTTCCGCCCTTCACGGTATTTTCACTCCTAATTAAGGCCTTTTTGGCAGTCCACTCCAGTGTTTAGGGGTGCGGGGGTGGTAACGCGACATTTTCACTCCTAATTAAAGCCTTATCCCTTGGAGGGTAGGCAAATGCGTGTGTTCTGATTGGTGGACTCGGGGGTAGATCACACTCCTTAGTTTCTGATCCTCCCATGGACTCCGCCCGCTGGCTTCTGATTGGTAGAGGAGCGCGTCTTCTCGGCCGTTCTTGTTTTGGAGGCCATTTTGTCGGTTACGGCGGGAAATGTAAAGTAGTATCCTAATAAGGGTTTCATAAGACGTCCTGACTTCTAAATTATAAGACATAAGCAGAGTCCTCCACCACTTTGTGTGACGTCATAATCAAAGCCATTCTGTAGGGAGAAATAAATTCAAAGGTGTTGATCTGAAATCGTGTTCAATGAAAACACCTTTGTTATTACCGGTAATAAAAGCGGTTTTTTAATAGTTTATTATAAGTAATACTATTTTTATATCTTCAACAACATAAGTAATACAGATTCTAATTGAATATTAAATTGGTTGTTTCGCCTGTTGATTAGAGGTTCTTTTTTTCTTTTTAAATTCTTGTATTGAACACTGAATAGACATTTTGTCATTGATTCTTTTCCAAACATCGTAGACCGCATTGCGGTTTTTGTGTTCCACAAGTTTTGCGCATCGTATCACTGCTTCATTTTCATATAAATCGAGAAACTCAAACACAACGTCGTTTGTCCACTACATCTTAACCCGCCGCTTTCTCTTCCGTACGCTTATTTCAACACAATGAAGTGGGTGAAATGAACAAAATTACTTGCACAATTCGTGTGAGCGCTTCGACGAGTTTCGACAAATTTGGACTTCGCAAGTACACCAATAATTGTGATTCTTTTGACTTATGCCAATTTTACCAACAGAAGACGGGAACTAAACCAATATACAAGTATACTCCAGTAAGAAGTATTGCCCAAATACGCCAGTCGTCTCAGTCCTGCTTTAAACAAAGTTGAAAGGTAATATTACTACTGACGAAGATAACTGTAAATGTTACCGAAACAAAACATTGCTGTTCGAAGTATCAAAAGCACACGATATTTATGTGCGGAAATTGTGCTGATCTGTAGGTATAATGTTAGTGTTGTGCTAATTGATCTCATAAGACCTTTTAGTTATTTTCGCTATTTTTATAATTAGATCATATAGTTTGTCGATTAATCAAAGAAGTTACAATTTGTTAGAATTTTATACGAAAAAATGTTAAATTACAAAACTTTCTTTTTCAAAGAAAATATAGTAAAAAAAAAAGAAAATGCTTTGCAACCTTTAAGGTAGCATTTAATTTACTCATCTTGTTACTTAATATACAGCTATAGTATCAAAAATTCGGTATAAATGTTTCAGATATCTCCTACACGTCTCATAGCTGGTGTAACAAGTTCTCTCTTAAATCACTCCGGGTTAAACAAAAAGTGAAAATCTTTAAGAAACGTATTGTACCTAATTTAGAATTATAGTATTGAAGGATATATAAAGCTTGAAATCCAAAAGTTTCGGTTTCATTTTGCGTTGTACGTAGAGTTTGATTATGTAATTATATAAATTCGCTAGTGTTTTTATGGTGTATACAGACTGGTCCTTTTAAATGGTACCAACATTATGATTTCTGAAACCGTAAGAGATACGAGATAGATTAAATGACGAAAAAGTTGCAGTTTTAGGGAACCAATCCGCTTGTATCAAAACATGCTTTAAATGGGTTTCAGTTCAAGAGCTATACGAGAAAAACCAAAAAGTTCAATTTCTCGATTTTGCCAGTAATAAGTTAATTTTTGAAAATATCAAAAAATGATACAGGAAAAGTTTAGTTGATTCAACATTAGCTATCTCAGGAAAAAGCTAGATTGTCTGTGCGACGTTTCGTGTATTTTATATTTTTTTCAAATACGGACCTGGATTTTTTATTAATTTTTTTTACAGAATTTGTAAAGTCTAGTACAATTATGTAGTACAATTGGCCATTTTACTACGTTGTGTTTAACAAATAACCATCATCAATAAAAATTATGAGAAAAGGTTATTTTAAATTTGTAGATACAACTGAACTAATATTGTCAGGGTATTTTGAACACCCTGTATACGTATTGGGTAATTTTGTTTGTAGTTTTATTCACTTAGTTAGATTCCGTATATACACATTTTTTATTTTTGTTGTCAAATTATGTTTTATACTAAATTTGTTTAACGTGTGTAACGACCTTTAGGGATGGAGGTGTATGGCGAGCTTTAGATTCTTTGTTTGTGAATTATTTTTTTTGTAATTTAGGTTGTTTTTCCTTATTATTCCTCGTTTATAGAAGTTTGATTAACGCTTATTTGTAAATAGTTGTCTATAAGTTTAATTAAGGTTATTTCGTTTGATTTCCGTAAAATATAATAGAAAATTAAGTAATTTAAATAAATAGTGTGGATTTATCTGTGTATGATGTCATGCTGGCGACTTAAAGACGCTTAAGTATAGTTGTTCAGTGTAATAGTGAATATGCTGGTTTTGAGTCATAGAGATTGCATGTGGGCCTTATTGTTCGTACTTTAAGGTAAACATAGAGAGGCTGTATACGTTACTTATGCTGACGTTTGAGATTTTGGAAATTACCGAGTCCTTACGGACGAAAACGAAATTTGTGTGTTGGGGTATCAAATCTTCTCCTTCCGTTTTTTTAATTGGTGGAATTAACTTAGATAAGATTTTTTGTGAGTAGTGGGATGCAAAATCAAAGACGGATTTTTGTGAATAATTTTTGGGATTCTGAAACTGATCGGGCTTTCGAGTAGTATACGTTGCCGTTTAGTGTTACGCTTTAAGGGGTGGTTTAGAACGTTGAAATTTTGGACCTTGTGGTGTTTAACGAACGTACTTTTTTTTGTGTAGTAAGGGTAGTTTAGCTACTCCTGAAGATTACCTGTGAAAGGGGTTTATTAAAATTGTTCATCACCAGAGGATTATACTTAGTGCCGATTTCGGTTTTACGTAAAGTTACCTAGAGGACATCGTCGTGTTGTATAGTGCTTCAGTGACCTCTTTGGTTTATATCTCTTTGCGGATTTTAAAATCATCGTTCTTGCAGTGCCACCTATTTATCGTACAAAGCGTGTTTAAAGATAAAGAAACTTTCGCAATATACCAAAATTAACGTTATTTTAAATCAAGTTATTAACATATTGGATTATTAGTGGAAATAAAACCAATTAAAGCTAAAAGTTATCAAGTCATTTGAACGCTCACTTTATTATCATTTTAAAAAGAAGTTAGTAATTAATACAGTAACATTCTAACGAGTTTAGTCAAGAAATTGTTTGTGTATAATGGAACCATAGTCAACATTTTATTCATCATTTGGCCAGAGCAGGGAGAGTTCATTTCCGTCATAGCCGTAACCGACCACCTGGTTATCTTCCACATATATTGTAACACAGAAGAGGTGTAATTCTAGACCTTTAAGGTAATATAATATTGTGTTTTTTTATTGAAAATTTTGAAGATTTTTGTGTGTTTCGATTTATTTTTTTTTGTGTTTATGAAAGTTTGAAAGCGGGGTCACTTTTTTTTTGTTAAAGTAAGTTGTTGTTTAAATTTGTTTAGCGTAATTAATTATAGTTTTGACGCTCCGCCTTCACACTTTTTTATTTTGGTATTAAAGGGCAATCGACCCTATTGTAGTGTGGGTATATTATCCACGAATTATAAATATAGGTTAAACGATTTAGACTGGCGTAAAAGCAGTATTCTGATCAGACATCCTGTCGCCTTTTAAGCATTTATATTTTTGTTTATACGCATTATCGTATGTTTATATTTATCCTTTTATTATTATTTCATTATAGTTTTGTTAGATTTTACAAATGTGTTTTAATTATGTGGAAACCCTTTTGTGTTACATAAGAGTTTTTTTTTTGCAAATTGCAAGTTACCGGTGCTTTAGTTTTTAACGTAACGAGGTTAGTTTTTTTTGCTTTATTGAGTAATAGCGTTCTTAATATTTAGTATTATATTTGATTTTTAGTTGAGTATTAATTCAGTTTAGAGTTCATTCTATAGCTTATTATTTTTTTTTTTGTTGTTTTGTTTTGATTATTATTTAATGCCTAATTTATTACACTGAGGTGTAGTAACGTAACGTTATTGAGTGTTTATCACGCTTTTATTTGACAAGCGTGTAGTGTTTTTTTGAAGCCCGATTTCAGGTAGTTTGCTGAGTTGCTGTCCAGCACACCTGGGATTGATTGCGGATAGGTAAGCGTATGTTTTTTGTATGTTTAGATACGCTATGTACTCGTAATTTTGGCACGATGACCCTTATTTTGACTACCAAACATTCTGGCGCCCAAACCGAATTGATTTTGTCTCCATGCCCTATTGTGACTTACGTAAGATTTACTATTCTGGATGTGTAATTTTTTTTTAACATCTTACCTACACCCATACGCTGGCTAGTCGGGGACAAAAAGGCCAATTTATCTGTAATCCCGTTCTACCACCCGTTTATACCGTTACAATATCAATCAACAATTATATGAAATGTTCAAATTGACGTCCATTGTTTGTACTGGTCAGCCTACAGGGTACAAACATAGTGGAGCGACGAGGTTCGAGGCTAGCGACGAGATTAATTTTACATAATGATATTTGAATATGAGGGCACATAGTGGAGCGACGAGTCTTCATTGGCAGCATAGAGACAAATCGAGCGACGAGGCTATAATTAAAATTTTATTTGTTTATCGCGCGACAAGAAGGGACAAGTTTAGTCCAGTTCAGATATCAGAGCACGGTACAAACCAAAATGAAAGAAAGTTTAATTAATTGTGTGTACAACAAACGTGCATTATGGAATTAATCGCATCCTAATCATCGTAATAGATACAGATGTAGGTTGAGGTAGCCAGGGAATGTAAAATATCGGGCAAGTAGGCTATATATTTTTTTATTACGCAGTTTTATGGTAGTAATAATTGTAATTAGAAACAAATAGGAGCTACGTAAAGTATCTAAATACTTCAGTTCCTGTTTCTATTTATAGAAATACAATTTGAAGCCGTATATACAGGGTATTGCAAATTTGAGTGTATGCAACTTTATTTTTTAAATAGAAACCTGTATTTTTTATATCAAATCGAAGCTTCTTAAGTCCCAAAATATTAATAAGTGCTTGCCAAGAATACATTTCTTGCCTCTTTTCAGTACATTGAGCTTTTATGGAAAGTGCCAATAACATCCACTTTTCGAATGAGTGGGATATGTCAATGGTTTTGGGACATCATCAGATCCCCATGCATACACTTGGATTTACAACATCCTGTATATTAAAAGTAACAATATTATGTATTAATATACTGAATAGCAAACGAATTAACATAATTTTTAAAGATATGTCGTACACACTGGGCTTGATTAGTAGCTCGTCCTCTTGGCCTTTGTACAACATTTTCAGGAATTCCTTCAGTAACCAGTTTTAAATGTTTCTCAAAACCTTGTTTGTGGACGATAGTGTTCTGCAAAACGCATATTGCTTTAATAATTTTGTCTGCAGTTTTTTCGCCTGTTTCAATTGTTTTTGATAATATGCGCCATTTGGAATAAATAATACCAAATACGCATTCAATTGTTTTTCGTGCCCTCGAGAAGCGCACGTTGAAATTGCGGATTTCTGATGTTCAATTTTGTCTGCTATATAGCTATTGGGTTTTAAGTAATTTATACATATTAGAGTTTTGAAAAGTGCTTCCATCACTTTGCTTTCCAAACCCCCGAACATCAATAATTGTAAAAACATAATGAGCATTGCACACCGCCTGAAGAACGATAGCGTAGAACTGTTTATAATTATAATACATTGTACCTGAATATTTGGGACTTTTTATTCTGATGTGGTTTCGATCCAGAGCACCTATACAATTGGGAAAATTCCACAGATGTTCGTAATCATTACTTATTTCAAGAAAATCTTCTGCTGAAAGTGTGGGATATGTTCTGGTTGCAAAGTTTCGCACAAGACTTTGACTCTTTCTTTTACAATTACACCTACCGTTGAAGCGTCCATTGGACATGTGAAAGATAAACTTTTAAAGGATTATTCAGTTGCCAAATATCTTAAAACAAGCAATATCTTAAAATAATTTATAAATAGGGTGTTCCTAAATGCCATGCACAAACGAAAGCGACTACTTATTTGGCGAAATCATTTAAATTTTTTTTACAATTCACTTATAACTCCTAGACCCAATTAACGATTTCTTACATTTTAATGAAAGAAGCACAAGCGATGTAGAAGAATCTGAGGGACTATTTCAGACGAGAACTTAAAAAATTACCCCCTCCTCGTTCTGGAGATCCTGGAGATGCAGAGTTGAAGTCCCATTGGACCCACTTCAAACAAATATTGTTTCTGAAGGACCAATACACACCTCGGTCATCTGAGAACAATATTTCTATAACACCCGATGCTGATGAAAATGATTTTGAAAACTCTAGTAGAACGTCTTTCAATAGTGCACCATCCCCTAGTAACGCTCTTCCTGATAGCGAAGACGACACGTTAAAAAATTCAGCAGCGAATACCCTTCGGGATACACACTTATTAGAAAGCCGATAAGCTTCTCCTCGTCCAACTCCTTGTGCATCTTCAGGTACTTATCAGGAACCTCGAACAGTTTTGCAAACCAGATGCCGTCACATAAAAGATCAAGTTGACGCCTTATTGGAAATTGAAAAACAGAAAATGGACTATTTACGGAAGAAACAAACAATGGCAGTCCATCAGCCGGAAGCAGCACCTGATGAAGATAAGCAATTTTTTGACAGTCTCATTCCACAAATTAAAGTAAATCCCGGGTGATCAAAAACTATCTTTTAGAAATGAAATTCAAAATTTAGTAAAACGGTATGTGTTTTGTTCTATACACAAATTAATATACGACTTTTTATTACTGAAAATCAGAAAATTCGATGCTCAAATCGAAGAGATTAAACAAAAATGGACTTCGGCAGGTATTATAATAAAACGGTCGCCTTAAGGACTTATCTTGAATTATACAGAAGCGTCACCTTGTCCACCTGTCGGGTAACTTTTGCTGGCCAGCCACACGTACTAATAGTCAAGCTTACACCAGTACGCGGTCACCAGGGGAAATATCCACAACGCTCGAAATAGCACAGAACGATAATGCGGTGATATATGCGAAAGCTTAGAAAAATGATTTTTTTTAAGTACTAACACAAACGTCAAAAAAATGTGTGTACTCAAAGCGGTTGTAATTTTTTTCAGCCTATTACAACTTATCGAAAAACGTGTCCCACGTGTACCGGTGCATCCTCAAGGCGAATTATAGACACGGATATAAACATGAGTTATTTATTAAATTGAATGCATTTAACGTTGAAAAGTGATGAAACGAAAACATTGATACTATAACTAAAATATTAATTTTTGACAGCAACAAAAAACACAATTACAAAAAAAAAAATTATTATACGCAATGAGTGGACGCAATAGTATGCCTATCCAAAACACCCTGAATCACAGCACACAACAGCTTGAAAGTCAAAATTTAGTAACACTGTATTTCTATCCACAACAGCTCGAAACCTTTAATTATGATGACCTTAATTATACTACTCTTTTCCAGGGGTGATATACGACAGATACCTAATAGTTGTTATGTTAAGAGCATATAGGTATAAGATGATATGTTGTATCTCTTTTGTTACATACAGAAGTTTCCTATTATAGTTTCAGTTTTTTTCAGAATAAATGTATCTATAGTTTTACTTACCTTAAAGTAACCAAAAGTCTTTCTTCAGGAGAAATAGGTTGTCGTAAAAAATATGTGTATTTCTTTCTCATAATTACAAAATTTATCAGGATGCTTTTTAGTCCTTTGAACAGAGTGTAATAGGCTCCACATTGTATTCTCCTTTCATTAATTGGATGCACAGTGTTCCCTTTTTAAAACAACCAAAATTCGCAGTGACGCATCAAATAGAACAATTTCATCTTCGCTATCCGACAACATTTTGGCAACTGAATTATTTTTAGGTTTTGTCTCTACTTAAAAAATCGCAAAAAGTATCGTTCTACTATAGAATATGTGTTTCTTCGTGTATTTCATCTCGTCGCTTGCCTCGCTGCTAGTCTCGAGCCTCGTCGCTCCACTATGTTTGTACACTGCATCTACTTAAATAAGGTGTATAACAATTATTTATCATTTCTGGAGAAATACTTTCGCACACTTGTTTATTTTTTTTTAAGTGGTCGAGATCTCACGTAGAAGTCGAAAGGACTTTGTCTTTTATTAAACTTCAGATAAAAAAATCTAGAATTGTTAAATCTGGTGAGCGGGCTGGCCAAGATATGGGCCCATTATTTCTGATCCACTTATTTGGGAAAAGATTGTTTAAGTAATCTCTAACATTAGCGTCGTTATGTGGAGGAGCCCCATCTTGCTGATAATACATCATATTTATACCAGTCCTGAAAGGTATTTCACTTATATAATCCTAAAATTTAAGTAATGTTGACTATTTATAGTATAAGCATAAAAATAAGGACCAAAAATTTTTCTATCTAATACTCCTATCCAGATATTAATCACAAATCTTTCTTGCAAGTTTGTTTCTCTTTAGACCTGGTTGTTTACATTTGACCAATTGTAATGTATGTTCCTATTGAACCATCCATCAGACCACAATATTTTTTTAAAGATATTTCCCACTTCTCCATTTTTTCTTATAATCCAACGGCAAAATTGTTTTTTCTCCTACGTGGTGTACTTTTCTTACTTTGCATGGATTATATTTATTTCTTTTTAAAATTTTCCTCGCTGAACCAAAACTTAATCCAAACTCGTTAGAAGCTTTCCGAATTGAACATGCACCATTTATTCCATTTTTGTTGAATAAATTCTAAACGATGACACAGAATGGTTACGGATTTATTTCAAAATACTCTGTACTTATAGAACTAAGCCAAAATGTTAATTTCATTTACACCTCCTGGTTGAGTAATATCTTTGCTTCTGAAATGTTTCTTTCGAAATGCTGTATGTTCTCATAAGTTCCTTTCCAATTTTTTAAATGATCTCATGCTAGGTATTCTCCGACCTGGGTACATTTCAGCGTAATTATTTCTTGCAACAAGAGGATTTCTGTTGCATTTTGCGTATAAAAACAACATAATCTGTGTTGTCTTCGTTTGAAAAATACACAATTCTAAGATAATTAGCTACTAAGTATGAACAACAGTCAAATACTATCAAACAGCGGTCATAGCAAAGGCCACTATGTTTTTTTTATTTAATAGCAACACGTTCAACTCATTTAATGATTAAGTTGATATGCAGGTTATACAAAAGTAAAACACACTAAAAATTGACCATCCTGTTAAAAAGAAACAGTGTATTGAATTTTACGCAGAATAAAGATTATTATTTGAACAATTATAAATAAATTTGAAAATAGTATAATTTAAGAAATGATAAATTACAAACAATCGCAGTGAATAGGTAACCGATCCTCCGCATTTTGGATTAGTAAATAATGCAATATCGGATAAATTTTTACCATTGAGGTCAATGTCCCAGTCGACGTTTTTACCTAATAAGTAATATACGTTTTGTTACAGGGTACCGTTAAAAAAGGTATTAAGACTAAATTAATATTCTGTGTGCATAGGAGACAAAGCGCAAAGGAAAGGATGCTGTAGAGATGGAGGATGGCAGTCTAGCACTATAGTCAGGAGTTGGGACTGAAGTGCATTGCGCAAAAAGAGTTGGGGTGATCGTAAGTGAGAGAGCGAAAAGATGTGTTAAACAGTAGGAATTGGTATCTCCCCGAGTAATGTGGGTTAGAATGAAACTAGAGTTTCGAAGAATTTTTCTTATTGCATGCTATACACCGGTGAATGGAAAAAGAGACCAAGAGTGTGAGAACTTCTGGAATGAAGTAGAGAACGTGTTGAACGTATGTAATCCTAACGAAAGAGTGAAGGTAGTGGGGGATATGAACGGAAGGGTAGTTATACACTGTACAGGGTGACCAACTAAGAATGCGAGGTACTGTATCTGGGAAACTATACATCGTAGAGGCTTGCGGAAAAAAAAGTTTTACTAAAACGGCCAATACAAAAACCTGGAAAATATTTTCATGTTTCTGAAATGGCCGCTAGGGGGCGTAACTGCAATCTTGAATCTAAAAAAGTTATGCTTCTGTGAATTCTGCTATATTAACCTAATAAAAAAATAACTAATCTTTGAAGTCGAGGATAATCTGAACTTTTTTTGTTTGGCACATTTTGACGTATCTATAAAAATAAAGTGGTGGGGGTATTCAAAGGTTTCCTTAAATAACCCCCCGTACCTTCGAAACGGCTAATCCGATTTTAACAAACTTGGGCGAATTGAAAAGAGCTTTTCTTGGGCTACAAATGTTAAAATAATTGAAGTTTTGTTAGTTTCACATGTTGTGGCTAGAGGGCGTTGTTTGGCATTCCGACAGGACCGGCTAATTTTCGCAAAAAAATTAAATGCATTGGTGTGACTTTTTTTCGTGAACAAGTAGCTAAATGATACCTAAAAAAGCTCGCGAAAACCGCATCTCGATATCTTGTTCCTAACCTAAAATATCGGTCAAAAGAAAACTTTATACGAAAATACCTTAAATTTTTATTTTTTTAACTATATTTTTCTGGAATTGTTTCTATTATGTAAGTTGTGGCCCTAAAAAGGACCGATTTAAAGGAGAAAGGTTTTTAATGCCCCCGTAAATGCTCGAAATGCTGACCATCACTCTGTGCATTGCTGAGGCCTCTTATGGGTAGACAAAACTGCAGCTTCAATTTTGGGCTCTGAATAGGTTACCTAGAAATTGCGATTTTAAATGTTTGTAAATTTATTCACCAGAATAAAATCACCCTTTTTGAAATTACTACGGGCAAGTAAGCAATGCTAAAAGTTATACGATAGGCCTATTTTTTGTTTGTTTAAATGCTTATTCACTATGAATATATACGAAAAATACAATTAATAGATGCAGGCAATGGAAACAGATACCTAAACAAAACATACATAATCCTCAAATTGTCAATAGTTGTCAATAGTTTCGCGTTACTTTGAGCAATTTTTGTGCTTTCAAAATGCGTTTTACGAATAATGAAGCTGCTGATATGCTTACGGTTTATTTTGAATGTCTTCAGAATGCCGCAGTAGCTAAAATAATTTACGCGGCTCGATATCAAAATCGGCATCCTTGCGATGTAAGAGTTTTTCCCCGATTAGTGGCGAGCTTACGAGCCAATTGTAGTTTACGGCCTACATTTCAACGGCAAAGAATTGGAAGAACACAAGAAAATATTAACCGTGTACTGGGCTATATTGAAGGAAATCCTCATGTTAGCACAAGAGCATTATCCACTGAGTTGGGCATATCACGGACAACGGTTCAAAATATTTTGTAGGACCATAGGTAAGTTCTAATGGCCATCAAAATATATAGGTATTCGTTTAAACTTTTTTTAATTACTTTAAGAATGCACCCATATCGTGTCGTTTTGCATCAGGCCTTGAAAGAGGAAGATTTTGATCGAAGGTTAGACTATTTCCGTTGGATGTTAGGCATGATACGCGAAAATAGAGAATTTTTTATTTCAAATTCTTTGGACCGATGAAGCCACCTTCAGTAATGACGGGAGAATCAATCTGCACAATATGCATTATTGATCTGCGGAAAATCTCCATTGGTTGCGTGAAGTTCAGCGCCAAGGACGTTGGAGTTTAAATGTATGGTGTGGCATACTGGGAGGCAGAATTATTGGGCCATATTTTTTCGAGCAACCCCTAAATAGCAATGTATTTCTTGACTTTTTGGCCAATCAATTACCGTTATTTGTTGGAAGATGTGCCTCTGGAAACAAGGCAGTTGGATGGTTGCCCAGAACATTTTGCTATTAATGTGCGAGGGCATATTAATTCAGTATTTCAACAGCGGTGGATTGGAAGAGGAAGTCTGTTTCCTTGGCCTCCGCGATCGCCAGACTTAACTTGCCTCGATTTTTATTTATGGGGGCGCTGTCCTTTAGGACATCGTGTTTCGGACTCAACCTACTACTAGACAAGATATGAAAAACCGGATTCGTAACGCAATACTTAACATACCGAGAGCCGAAATTGAAGCTGTAGTTTCGTCTAGTCGTGAGGGGCTTCACCAATACATAGAGCGTGATAGTCAGCATTTCGAGCATTTACGGAGGCATTCTTCCTTTAAATCGGTTCCGTTTTAGGGCCACAACTTACATAATAGAAACAATTCTAGTAAAATACAGTTAAAAAAAAATATCGTATAAAGTTTTCTTTGGCCGATATTTTAGGTGAGAAACAAGATACCGAGATGCGGTTTTCGCGAGCTTGTTTAGACATCATTTAGCTACTTGTTCATGAAAAAAAGTCATACCAATTTATTTAATTTTTTTGCGAAAATTAACCGTTTCTGTCGGAATGTCGAACAAAGCCCTCTAGCGACGACATGTGAAACTAACAAAACTTCAAATATTGTAACATTTGAAGACCAAGAATAGCTCATTTCAACGCGCCCAAGTTTGTTAAAATCGGCTTAGCCCTTTCGACGATACAGGGGGTTATTTAAGGAAACCTTTAAATACCCCCCACCACTTTATTTTTAGATATACGTCAAAAAGTGTCAAACAAAAAAAGTTCAGATTGTCCTCGACTTTAAAGATAAGTTATTTTTTTATTAGGTTAAAATTCACAGAAACATCACTTTTTTAGATTCAATATTGCAGTTACGCCCCCTAGCCGCCATTTCAGAAACTTGAAAATATTTTCCAGGTTTTTGTATTGTCCCTTTCAGTAATAACTTATTTTGTGCAGGCCTGTACGATGGATAGTTTCCCAGACACAGTACCTCGCATTCTTAGTTGGCCACCCTGTACAGAGAGAACATACTGAAAGCGTTCTAGTACTGTTCGGTGGCCAAATAGTGAATGATTATGGTAAAATGCCTGGTGAACATTTGTATGGAGAAGAGCCTGTTTGTATCCAATACGTGGTTTAAACATAAAAATATGCTTATGTATACATGGCAAAGAGGTGAATCTAGAAGTATAATAGACTTGAAAGTGTATGATCAACGGCTTAGAAACCTGATGAAAGACGAGATTGTGTTTAGGGCAAAAGTGGGCCTGGAGAAGGAAAGCAAACGTAGTGCGAACGTCTAGAATTAGGGAAGACAAACTAGTAGATAATAGTGCGAGAATGAAATACGCAGATGCTATGAGTAAAGAGTTGAATATGAATTAAACAGTATGGAACGAACAAGTAAAAGACACTGACGTTGAAAGTCTATGGATAAGCTTGAAAAACTGATTTATCGATTATACCGTGCGGATACCGACTGTAGGTAGACAGAAAAGAATGTGCTCGGTGGAGAAAGTAGGTAAAAAAGGCAGTATGTAAGAAAAAAGATGCGTATATGGCAATGATTGCTGCAAAAAATGAGACAGGAAAATCGAATGTATGAGGTGTACAGTTTAAGAAACAAATGAGCGAAGGAGGCAGTAAGAGTAAGTAAACTGGAAGTGATGGCCGTGGAAGGAGAGAAAATGCTGAATGTATTTGAGGGAAACAAAAAACTCTTCTGGAAATAGGTCAAAAATACAAAACGGTGCTCAAAACAGAACGCTGCATAAGTGATGAAATGAGCAACAAAACAGAATGGGACGATTGTGAAGTGAGGAAATGCTGGCAAGACTAAACGGTTTAATAAGGAGAATGTAGAGGAAATGGTAAATGAAACTGAGAAGGATATTGAGGTAAATGAGGTAGAGAAAACGGTATGAAGGTTGAAAAACGGCAAGGTAGCAGGTGTAGATCAAATCACTGGTAAAATGCTGAAGTATGGTGGTGCAAAGCTTATATGAAGATGGTGTGAATTATTCAACGTATGCCTTACGTGTGGAGAAGTGCCTAGTAAAGTATTTGGAAGAATACTCATTGACAGAGAACGAGAAACTACACAAATTAAGATTTGGGATGTGCAGGGTGGCTTCATGTCAGGGAGAGGATGTGTTGATTAGGTGGTTGCTCTCTATCAGGTGATCGAAAAGTGTTTAACTGTAAAAAGCAAGCTGTACTGTGCATTTGTAGATCTGGAGAAAGCATATGACACAGTGAATAGGGAGAAGCTGGAAATATTAAATGAATGTGGCGTAAATAAAGGCCTAATAAACGGAATAAGGGCAGTATACAACGGTAGTCGGGCATGTGTTAGGGTGAGAGGAGGTTTGAGCAAGGAGTGCGATATGCCTGTGTGATGTCATCGTGGTTGTTCAATGTATACATGGATAAATGTGCTAGACAAGCATGTACCGATATAAATGGTGGAATGGGTGGTGACGTAAATGTACCACTTCTGGTGTATGCAAGTGACAGTCTTATTAAGTGATAGTGCGGATGAGCTACAAACTGCTTCTAGGAAGTTTGATACAGTCTTTGAGAACATGGACCTAAAGGTAAATGTGAACAAAGCTAAGATTGTGGTGTTCAATCGGGAAGGTGGAAAGGAGAGTAGAGTATTTACTCTGCAAGATGAAATTCTGGAGCAAGTGGACGAGCTGGTATATCAGGGTAGAATGTTTACTGCAGATGGTAGAATGGAGGGCGAGGTTGTACTAATGGTCAATACTGGACGGAAAGTGAGAGGAAGTATGTGGATTATAGTGAGAAACGAAAGCATTAGTCTAGCTGCGAAACGAGCAATCTATGATGGCGTGTTTGTCCCGTCAGTACTGTATGGAAATGAGACATGGGTATGTCAAAAAGCGCAAGAAAGAAAAATAAATGTCGTGGGTATAAGATTCCTGAGAAGCGTATGTGGTAAAACGAGAAGAGTCAAGATATAGAATTTATGCATAATGGCGGAGTGTGGCGAGGAAAAGACGATGATGGATAGATGTAAAAGTAGTACATTGCGTTGGTTTCGTCACATTGAGAGAATGAACTATGCAAGATTAACGAAGCAAATACATGTGGTGAGGTTAGAAGTAAGGCCGTACCTAGTAGGCCGTGTAAAGCTTGGCTTAATGTAGTAGAATGTATGATAAAGGAGAGACAGATAAGTCAGAGACAGTGTATGAATCTTGCGGAAGCTAGGGAGGTACGTGGAGATAGAAAGCAAGGAGAAAGATTGTGAATGAAAAATAAATAAGAGACAGAGATTATTTTGCTTACTCCGCACGGGAATGGCGTAAAGGTTAAGTTAAGTTAAATTGAGAAAATATCGGACGCGAACAATTCGATAGAGTTCGTGGGATTAAATAATAATTATTGTTATAAATATTATTTAAATAGTAAGTTGTGCATTAAAACAATGGAGATCGAGTGATATAAGTCTATAATTAAGTTCTTTCTACACATTTAAAATAACATTTTCTCATAACTTTTATTGATGATGGGTATTTGTTAAACAAAACGTCATAAAATGGGCTTCGTAGTTATATTAGACTTTACAAATTCTGTAAAAAGATTAATAAAAAATGTAGGTCCGAGTTTAAAAAAAAAATTGATGATATTCTTAAAGACACAAAACGTCGTAGAGAGAATCTAGCTTCTTCTTGATATAGATAATGTTGAATCAACTAAACTTTTCCTGCATCATTTTTTATATTTTCAAAAATAAACTTATTACTGACAAAAATCGAAAATTGAACTTTTTGGTTTTCCTCGTATAACTTTTAAATTGAAAACCATTTAAAACATGTTTTGATACAAGTGGATTGGCTCCCTAAAACTACAATTTTTTGGTCATTTAACCTATCCCGTATCTCTTACGGTTTCAGAAATCACAATGTTGGTACCTTATAACAGGATCAGCCTGTATATGTATGTATACGGGAATGTTGAGCGGAGACACTCTAGATTTTTAAGACCAATACGATCAAAATGAATAGAATAATGATTTCATAATATGAACAGAAGCAATACCAGTTATTTAAATTTAATTACGAAAATTTGGAACGCTGCGTGCTCACATCAGCAAATAATTTTTTCTACCCTTAAGGATTTGCGTAGATGGACATAGTGTGTTTTTATGAGCTATTTCTAAGAACTGTACTCAAACTGGCGCCAGATTTATATGTTCAAAGCCAAGGAATTTCCCAATGGGAAAGTCCACGAGCAGCGAATTTCAATTTTAATAACACTATCGTGTTACTGTAGCTGTCAAATTGAATATCACGACTGTTACTAAAGGGGTGTGTTCATAACAATATATGAATATGTGTGGTTTCGTTTGTAGTTGGCAGTCCATTTATCAACTGTATTGCCTAAATTAGTATATAACAGTTTCCAAACGTAAATTACAATTTCGTTACCAATTGTTTAAATAGCGTATTGTATAAACTGAAAACATACATTATTATTAAAATTTTACTCTTGTTTGTGAACATAGGTTTTGGTGCTTAGAAACGTTTGGAAAACACACATATACATAAACGTAGAGATATACAACAAATTATGCTGCAAACGTACTGAAACTTTTCAACGTTTAATAAATCTAAAGATTTATAAAACTCTACAAACTTTTTCTCCATGAGCGTATTAAACATTTTCATTTAAAAGATTTACAAACGCAATTTACTATTTTAAAAATGATAGATGGCGTTCTTCTTACGCTTCTTTTTCAAAAAACAAGAATAAATTGAATTTTAATATTTCGAATCGCAAGGATTTATTTAAGTTCAGTTCTACGGATACGAAAGCACACCTGACTTAATTTCATTTACAAACCTATAAATCTGTCACAAATCCCTTTCCGAGATAAAGGTTTCCCTCGAGGGCAAAGGATTTGCATGCGTTTCATAGTATTAGCGTACTTCGGCATTTCTCTAAAATTCACTACTCACTACTTAAATTTTTTATTTATTAAACACGTTATTATGATTTTTACAAGATAATCTAGGGTTATTTTTCTATTATTCATTTCATTGTTTAACGTATTTTTACACACTTTCCTCGAGTATGTTAAAATTTTCTTCTCGATATAGATAACATAAATCAAATGATTTTTATCCTTCCCCTAGTTTTCTCCCTACTGGTTTTACGACGCCACAAATGGAAATAATACATAATCCTAACTGCAGTTATGGAAAATTAGAAAGATTTATTGAATACTTTCTTACTAGTGTTCAACCAAGCAGAAATTCTTTGAAACGCCTCCGTTATGGTTCACAATTTACTGATACAGATTCTCATTATTAAGAACATTATCCTAAGATTTTCACATTAATTTTCTGAAAGCTAATTTATTGATGGAGTTTTAAAGCTGTCATAGTCGGTTTGAGGTTTAGCGTGATTAGTTTAAAGCCGAGTTGCGGTTACATGGTATAAATTTAGATCAAAATATAATTTTTGTTGCTTTCTTTTAAGTAGTTAATTGCAATTTGAAGCGGATGCTCTTGAAGTCTTTAAGAAGGTGAACGGGCAAATACCTTGTTTTATTTTAGTCGTACAGCTGGTTTGTAAATGAATTTATAAATAGATAAGTAAAGGAAGTGGCTGATAAATAATATTCTTTGCACTTTTGGTTATTAATATAATGCAGAACGGAAACAAAAAAGTTCTTTTTGCGTCTATTGCGATAAAGTTTGCCATGTGTTTGTAATGGTTTGTGTTTAAAATGGTGATCTAGTGTATATTTCAGCTATTAATATACGTTAATCACAACTGATTAATGAATTTTTTATGTACCTATGCAATACTTAAACAGGTAACTTTTAGTGTCAAAATATAATACCATCTTTGCGCCTTAATGTCAAAATTAACTGCAGCTTAACGTAACATTGTTTCGAATTTTCTAATCCTTGTTTCGCCTTATATTCTAAACAAGGGTATTTTTGTTAGTTTAAAGGAAGGTTTTCATTAACCCATTAACGCCTGAATTATTTTTTTTTATTTTGATAACTTTGTTTATTTATTTTGGTATAAAATAACATTTATAAAATATATGATAAGTTACAAAACTAATTCATATTCTATTTTTCTCATTCAAACATTAAATGCATAGTCCAACATTGCATTTGGAACACATTGTTCTCCCTTTGCTTGTGCTATCTCCAGCACACCTTCGGCGAGTTCCCTGAGGGACAGAAACGACGAAATGGCGAAGACAGTCAAAGCGTACTTCATTTGATATACGACTATCTGATGCCGAAGCCTTTGAATTTCGGCCAGGGCCTTTAGGAGGATTCTTACACTTTGTTAAATATACCTGAAACACGGAACCTTTAATTGAATTTATATAGGTCGCATAACACTGGAGGTTACCTGAGCAATGCTTCTTCTACATTCTAATTGGCTCATATTATTCCCAGCTTTTCTAAAAATTATCTAGGAATTTTGAATAGCAACATCAAAAAGAAATGTAAAAATCGGCCAGTACCACTTTTTAGATCGAATGCCAATAAGATCGAATGCTGTAATAAAAGAAAATTAGTTTAAAAAACGGTATTCATAAATAGTGCATACCTACTTACTTAGATACATTATTGTCCATTTGGTCTGTTCCACCCATATTTTTGTTGTAGTGTAAAATAACATTTGGACGGGGAACTGGCACATTTTTCCTTTCGCTACGAGAAAAGCGTTCTACGTTTCTTATCGGTGATACTCCAAACTCCGTACTAGTCACTGTTACTGCTTTGTTATCTTACGTATTGAATTCCGGAATTTTTCTCTAGAGCAGAAGATATATAACCACGTTTTTCTTTGGCTACTAGTTTTTGTCTAAAACCGGAGAGTTTCGTAGTAACCTATTGTCCCAGTCGCACCATACCCGTTTGCTTTGAGGGTGCATAAAAGATTAGTACCAGTAAACAAGTTATCAAAGAAAAAATTATAACGAAGTATTGATTTTGATATCAACTCGTCTATCATTTGTACCAATGGAGCAGAAGATTTACCAAACAGAGCTTCATAACCAGGATTTGTTTGAGAATTTCGGCCTTGGTAGATCTCAAAATTTATTAGGTATCCGGACGGGGCATTCAAACTCCAAACTTTATAGCCAAATCTTATTGGCTTGCCACGGATGAATTGCTTACATCCGTGACGCCCAAAGTACCTAATCATAGACTCATCGTAACTAAGATTTTGTTCAGGAAAAAATGGCCAATAAATTTATTTTTTAAATAATCTGCAATAGGTCGCAATTTGTATATTTTTTCGTTTGAAACGATATTGTTATTATCAACAAAATGAATGAAGCGACAAATCTGTAAAAATTGGTCTCGTCTCATAGCATTAACTACCAACTCATTTCGCATATCTAGAGAATTTTCCCAGTAATTTCTTTTGGATGTCAGTTGGTTGTATCCACTTAAAGCTAGGATTCCCAAAAATAATCTTAGCTCCTGTATTGCTATTTTTGGATCTGGCGCATTTTTAAAGGAGCATAGTTATTCGTTTCTTTGAGAATGAGTTCAAGAAGTTGATCGCTAAAAAAATATTCAAATATCTGCACAACGCTCATGTTGATGAATGCAGAGTAATCACTCTCTGGAAATGAATAATTTGAGGGTAAAATATCATTATCTATGCAGAATCTGCTGTCGTTTGGTTTAGTAACCAAGATCAAAGATGATACTGCCGACTGAAAATTGGTTGGTTGATAAGACGGCTGTTCTACTAAAATTTCAGTGTTCTGGGTAATCACTTCATCAGTAACCACTTCATTCACTAATCCCAACCGGCTATTATTGATAAGAACAACTTCAGGAGCTGAATTTAGGTGCCTTGAACTTAGGTTATCAACCTAGCCTCCCTCGTATTCATCACCGGAGTCTTCGTCTGTGAGGACATGACTATCGGGGTTCTGTATATATATATATATATATATATATATATATATATATATATATATATATATATATATATAGTAGGAATAAAATATCATAAGGACTAATACACATTTTTATGTTAGAAATTAGACAATAAAATTTTTCATTTCTAATTTATTCTAAAACTAGTTTACTAAAAACAAAATTCACAATATTAAAAACAATACATATTTATCTGAAAATCGCCTACTGGTATCAAATGGTTCCACGTAAGTATAACCTCACATGTTAAAAGCTATTAACGAAATTATTTTTATTTGTTGTAAAAAATCTTAAATATACTCTGTGACAAGCACAAAAGACCTATTATATAACTTTATATATTCATTCTAATAAATATATTGTACTTACACTAATCTAAAGTCAGCCATTTCGCTGTTCTTCAAAAACGGTTATTTTCTAAACTCGTCCACGAGCACATGTGACGCACAATAATAAAATTTCACTACAGACCTTGTTTGTTTACTTGTCAAGAACGAACTAATTGGACCATGTCCTAAATAGGTCTTACCGTTCCCCACTACTACGACATAACCTACTCCCACTATTACTGGGTCCATACGGTCCCCATAGGCGCTAATGGGTTAAGTAGGAGGTTCAACAATTTCTTCAAACATGTCATCTAAGCACTAAATACTATCCCTAACTACAGGAAATTCAAGAGAATGTATGTAATTTTACTGACGAATAGTTAGTTACTTGCCTCCTATGTTAAATAAACCTTTGCGAAAACGGCACTAGCTTATATACCAACATGTGTTATAATTTTTTCACAATTGCCTTTAACGGTGAAATCTTTTTTTTATGATTTTCATTTATAAACATGCTTGTACACAAAAAAAAAGTAATTAAAAATTATTATTAATTTTATTGAATACATAAATAAAAAGTTTACCTCGAGTAGAATTTGAACCTACGACCTGTACTTTGCTAGAGTACCGCGCTAACCAACTGCGCTATCGACATTCAAGCTCCAATCGATGTAATATAATAAAAAAAGGTGTTTTTAAAAAAAATTATTTGTTTTCGCAAAAAAAAAACATGCGTTGCCGTATCGCAACGCTAGCCAAATACGGGGTACATTATTTTTATTTATTGTAAAATATAAAATTATATTTTAAACACAAACCTGTTACATTTCTTGCAAATGGTCTGAACAATGGAAGAACAGCCTTCTCCTGCGCATCTTCTTCGCTTCTTGTCGGGATTGGGTATCAGTAAATGTTGATTTCCATCGTAACGTTTATCATCTGATATACGGTGCAAAGTAATGCTAGACTAGCTGGTTGATTGTCTACCCGCTCCTTTCGGTGCAATTTCCTATCTAGACAGGTAGCTTTGTACAATCTCCCTTCTATATTCTAACTGCGCAATGTTCGTCGTCTTTGCCTTTCGAGCAGTATCCCACGCGTTGGTCATGGATGAGTCCAAGAAACAAGTAAATATAGCCCACCACCAATTTTTTCTTGTAATTCTAATGCGATATCTATTCATATTTTCATCAAATAATTATTGTTATAATTCTTATTTAAGTAGATGTAAGCTGTACATTAAAACAATGGAGATCAAGTGATATTAGTGTATAATTCAGTTGTTTCTACAAATTTAAAATAACATTTTCTCATAACTTTTATTGATGATGGGTATTTGTTAAAGAAAACGTCATAAAATGGTCAATTGTGCTACGTAGTTGCATTAGACTACAAATTCAGGAAAAAAAAATTAATAAAAAATGCAGGTCCCCATTTGAAAAAAAAGTTGATTATATCCTCAAAGACACAAAACATCTTAGAGAGAATCTAGCTCCTTCTTGAGATAGCTAATGTGAATCAACTAAAGTTTTTCTGTATCATTTTTTTATATTTTCAATAATAAACTTATTACTGGCAAAAATCGAAAATTGAAGTGGACTGGCTCCCTAAAACTACAACTTTTTGGTCATTTAACCTATCTCGTTAACTCTTACGGTTTCAGAAATCACAATGTTGGTAGCTTTATACAGTCTCCCTTCTATAATCTAACTGTGAAATGTTCGTCGTTTTTGCCATTCGAGCAGTATCCCATGTTGGTCATGGATGAGTTCAAGAGCCAAGTAAATATAGCCCACCACCACTTTTTCCTTCTAATTCTAATGCGAAATCTATTCATGTTTTAATCAAATAGATCCGTTCCACCCATGAGACGGTTATAATTATCTGTATAATCCTTTTGTCGGCCTGAGAATAGCGTTTTACTTGTGTAATTGGCATGACCTCGTGAGAAGTAGATGTAGCAGAAACTGTAGCGTTATCCAACTACATAACAACAATAAGCCGCCTTATTTGTCCAACGCTGATGCATGATATCCTCTTTTATTGTTCTTTTTAAAATCATTTTTGGATTCCAACTGACAAGACTTCGGCAAACGGTTTTCTCTAATAGTACCCGCTACGTAAGGGAATAGGAAAATCGTCGATCATATTTATTAGTGGTGCTATACATTTTCCAAATTCATTCTCGTACTCAGGATTTCCACGAGGATTCTTACCTTGTTAAAGATCGAAATTTAGTGAGCAACCTGACGGACTATTCAGGCACCACATTTTATATCCAAAATGTATTGGCTTTTGGCTTTCCTCGTATGCATGAATCGTGACCGAAGTATTTTATCTTAGACTCATCAAAATCCAAATATTTTTCGGCTTACCAGTTTTTTTAAAAATTAGCTCTTACCTTGTTCATCAGCGGCCAAAGCTTCCACATTTTGTCGTTTACAACTGGCTTAGTATTGTCCGCGCAATGCAAGTACTTTAGGATCACTCTAACCCTATCTCATCTCATTGCTTGACTCACCATATGATTGTTCATATCGTCACATGAATTCTAATAATAATCACGTCCAGGTAACTCACAGTAGCCGGATAAATATAAAATTTTATTTCCTCTGTCGAAATTTTCGGGTCGGTTTCATTTAAAAAGGTCGTGTCTTTGACTAAAAACAGTGTAATATCGTCATCAATAAATTTTTTAAAAATTTCCACATCAGAAAGATCTCGAAATCTAACGTAATCTGGTTTTGGAAAATCGCTTTGTCTTGATACGATATCGCCTTCACCCAGGTAATTATGGTTTTACCAGGTCTAGCAAATTCATATGAAATCTGCGGTCGATCCTGGCAGTTTTCAACCATAATACTTTCAGTTACCACCTATTCTGTCATTCTGTAGTGCAATTTCAATATCGGAGCGAAGTTGTCCACTAAAGTTTCATCATCTTCGTCTGCAAGGACATTGGGTTCAAGTGGCTCCATAGAAATTTGCATTGGATGAATTTCATCAT
>JARFJB010000339.1:3720000-3740000 GCA_036346205.1 Vesta saturnalis
TGTACGACATCGTAAAAACGACGTGAATTCTTATCGAATTTAAATTTTACGCTTTGAATAAAATATAGTTTCATTCGTCAGGTACGAACCTCGAAGTTAAACCATTAGCGCGATGGTTCTAATTTTAAAAGTTAAGTAAATGTTACAACTGCACGTATTATTTTAGTCCTTAATAAGAGATCAATTATTTCAGAACATTTTTTTTAGCATTAATGATGATACAAAATTTATAACTTAAATTAAAGATTACATTTTAAAATCACAATTATAGGGCACATAACCAAGATGTATGATTTATTTTTGTCAATTTAATTCGTTATTTGGGAATTTAAGAACTTCACAATTTTATTTAATGCTTAAAATTCGACTGCAGATAATTGCATTTACTTTAATTGAATTTGTTGAATATTATATGCAAGCATCAAGTAAATTTAATTTCGCTTGCAGGATATATGTGTTGTAGTATGTCCCAAAAATTAATTTCATACGTTACTGATATTAAGCAAATTGAAATCAGTTTAGGATATACCTTCTATGTTATCTTATTCCAGTATACATTATGTTTTCTGGATATCTTAATTACTGAGCAAATTTTTTGGGGTAACAATTATACCCCAATTATCGGTATGGTATTGAAATTTTATGAAAGATGCTAGGAGCCTTTAGCTCACATTACAAATTCTAATTGTTATAAGTTGACGGTTCAGTAGTCGTTGTTTCGCATGGTATGAATGGAAATTATTGAATTGGAAAGATTGGTAACAAACGTGTTTATAAATCTATTTTAACGTAGTGTTAGTTATTGTTTATTTATCTAGTAATAACGTGTTGCCTTTGTCGTATCGTGAAGTGTATGTATAATAAGTTTTTGCAGATTACATTTATCTTGCGCATTTAAATAGATTTGTTGTATATCCACTAGAATTTACTTTCCTAGTTTATTCCAATATTTGTTTAAATCATTTACTACACGGTAATAGTTTATCGTAACTTCTGCCGTTAGCTACAATTGCATTATAATGCATATTTACTACACATAGATTACGATTCAGTATTTATTTACTATTTTTACTATAGCTATTGAAATAATTGGTAGTAATTCTCTTTCCAGGCTTATTCCGGTATTAGTCTAAATCACGTATGTCATGCCAATAAACCATAACAACGTAATTAAATACTTTGGTTGTTAGACACAATCATTATATCTTGCTTACTTACTTCACGCATTGTTTAC
Source organism: Vesta saturnalis (assembly GCA_036346205.1). Lineage (NCBI taxonomy): Eukaryota > Metazoa > Arthropoda > Insecta > Coleoptera > Lampyridae > Vesta > Vesta saturnalis. The sequence continues at coordinate 3,721,235 of JARFJB010000339.1, forward strand.
AATATTCAATGAATTTTATATAAATTTTGGAAATTTATTATAAATAATAAATGCCTTTGTCTAATTTGAATTATGTATAATTTTGAAGGTATTTTGATTTCACATCTATCTCATGTCGAGAGTCGGCTGACTACGATACTTTGAAAACATATATTTTGCCTTTATAGCAGTAACCTACATTTATGGTTTTCATATAATAAACGTTTATATTTTACAATGTGTTGTTTATTGCTGCGATGAGAATTATATCAACCCGCTATTGCATAATTTTCTTTCATTTCATTTTATTTTTGATATTGCTCAAGCATATAAGGTGCACGTTAAACAAAGTACTGTTTAGTTTTGAGAATCGTTTCAGTGGCGATCCCTGCCCTTGTTCTAACTAGTACGGTATCTTTATCAATTTGTTTTAAATAATTTTGTCGTATATCTTCTAAAATTTGATTAATTAGCTTATTCCGGCGTTTCTCTAAATCGCCTATGTCATGGTAATAAATTAATGTAATTGAATTAAGTACATTTGTCGTTAGTTACAATTATTATATCTTGTTCATTTACTTCACATAGTTTACGATACAGGATTTATTTACTATTTTTGTTACATCTGCTGAAGTAATAGGAAATTGTTTACAATATTGAATGAATTTTATATAAATTTTAGGAATCTGGAGTGTAGGAATACGTGTAATTTTGAAGTTATTCTCGTTGACTTCAATTTCATGTTGAATTTAGATAATTATGATTGTTTGAAAGCAAATGTTTTGTTTTTATAGCAGCAACTGATTATTTTTTTTACTGTTATTTGTTACGTTTGCATATTTGTTGTACTATATTGAATGCGTTAATGACATTAGCCCACCATTGCCTAATTTTGTTTTATTTATTTTATATTTGACGTTCCTCTAGCATATAACGTGCCTTGCGAAATAAATACTTTTGAGTTTTTTGAAAACGTTTCAGTAGTGGACTCTGATATTAAGTCCTTTATCTTCTCTATCATTTATTTAAGGTGAACAACTTTATGTTTAACCACTAATATTAAGCGCATTATATACTGACTTCCATAAAAATTGCAATACCTAGAATTTATTAAACGATTTTATTGAAATTTTCGTCAACGATATCTTTCATTAGAACAAACAAACGATTAAAATTTGAATAAAATCTAGCTAGTAGTTTTTTTTGTTTTTTTGTTTGAAGAAATAAGCCAATCAGTGTGTAATTAACTGTCAATTTTGCAAAATTTGTTTCTGAACTTGGGAACAATGCCAAGAGTACGTCAACATCATCATTTTTCTCAATTGACTGATTTTGAACATGGCCGTATGATTGGCATGAGAGAGGCCGGACTTTCGCTAAGAGAAATTCCTCGTCGTGTAAACGGTATAGAGATGTTGGTCCAAATGGTTCGAGGAAGGAGTGCAATAACGTCGCCTTGGATCTGGACTTCCCCGCAGGACTACAAATCGCGAAGAACGTCGCTTAAGACTTTCAGCCACAATGATTGGATGAGAGGTGTAGGACCCAGAATGTCAATGTCATCTGTTTATCGCCGGATAAGGTCTTATGGGCTGCGTCCATATCGTCTATTTTTATGTCTTCCTCTTGCACCATTTCACCGTCTAGCAACGAAATAGCGAATTGGGCGCAAGAATGACACCGAATTGTGTTTAGTAACGGGTCCCGATTTTACTTGTGGGCTCACGATGGTTGCAGGAGGTTCAGGCGGATGCGCGGAGAACATTTTTGGGGGGGCGCAACACAGCCCTCACTCCAGGAGTGATGATATGGGGTGCAATATGTTATGGTAGCAGATCACCCTTGGTCTTCATTGATGGCAACTTAAACTCCGCTGGTTATATTGCCAATGTGCTAGAACCCGTTGCGCTTCCATATCTTCAGGGACTGGAAAATCCCATTTTCCAACAGGATAATGCGCGCCCTCATACGACAAGGGCTACAACACTTTTTTTGGAAGAAGCTAACATTGCCGTCCTCCCATGGCTTGCTCGTTCGCCTGATTTGTCGCCTATTGAACATGTATGTGATGAGGTCGGTAGGCGACTGGGTAATTTACCACACCCTCCAGATAACCTTGATTCAAGAAGCTTGGGTTCATATACCACAGGCAGCTATAGATCACTTGATTGATAGCATGCCACGCTGTCTAAATGAGTGCATTACAAATGTCAATAAAATCGTTCAATAAATTCTAGGTGTTGCAATTTTTATGGAAGTCAGTATATATACAAGCTAAAATGTTCTTTAATCAGTTTATTCCTTATTGAAAGTTCTAAAAATTCAGACGTACCTGATAATAATTTGCTTCCATTTTGTTACAGAAACTGTATAGTAGGTAAACAATACAGAATAAAAGTTTCCGATTTGGGTTATGGAAGAACTCTGTACATCAACGACTATTGCATCATTGCTGAATCCAAACCATTACCGCTACGATGGATGGCGTGGGAAAGCATCTTGTTGGTAAGCGTAAACTTTGGTTAATACAACTTCATTTCAGTTGATTTGGCGATCAAACTTATTCATTTTTTTAATCATGTAGGGAAAGTGCACATCGAAAAGCGATGTATGGTCCTTTGCTGTTACTTTATGGGAAATTCTAACATTTGCAAGAGAGCAACCTTTTGAAGAATTCAACGACTCGAAAGTCTTAGAAAATGTAACCTGCTACTATCAAGATAATGGTAGACATGTAAGTTGACTATTTTTCGTACGGACTATGTATAAAACCTTTTTTACGAGCAGATTTTGTTAAGTGTGCCAATTAACTGTCCTAAGGAAATATACGATCTAATGTGTGAGTGCTGGCAAAGAAATGAATCGGATAGACCCACATTTCGCGAAATTCATCTATTTCTACAAAGAAAAAATTTAGGCTACCATCCGGATTTGAACTGACAGTGGCTTGTATTCATATCAACGACAATAATAATGTAGACTATTGTGATACGTAGCTTTAGTTTGCAATTCTAAACTTAGATAATCTAATTTTTGTTTTGTACTTACTTAAGTGTACCTTATTAGCGTACGCCCCTTTAGAAAGCTAAAATTTTTCATAAGTAAAGGCTGGTATCTTTAAATGTAAGTCTTTAAACAACACACTCATTTTCAGTTATGGTATACCAATACAAGTGTGTGTGCCTTCTACCCTTGCTGCTAATAACTTGCTTCCTACAAGTGCATTAAATTGATACGCCTGTTGTTCTGAGCATTCATGTCTGCTTCCCATTTCAACAATGAATAATATAGATGTTAACGTAGATCACGTTTAATTGTTATTGGTGTTGGATTGTAAAACCAAAAACTTTGTAATTACATCCATATAGAAACCAAAAAAAAAAGTTTAAACATAGTATTGTTAAAAATATACACTGTAAAAATAGCATTAAACTACTTTGCGCTTTCAAAATAAAATGGAATTAAAATAATTTTATGTACCAAGCAGAGTATATACAAAGAAAGAAATCATATCGGTTAGTTACATAGAATTCAGTAACCATTGTAAATATATAGTATAAGGTAACTCATGTAATTTGTCTTTTGTACATTAACATTGTTAATATTCTTACTATGGACCAATTTAAAATAAAAATTTAATCAAATTGTTGTTATTTTTACTGGATGTATCTTGAGGAAAGAAAACGGCGTAAAGCACATCTACCAAGACTATATGCTTTACTAAATGGTAAGATGCAGGTTTTCTGGTAAGTAACTGTGGAATAAACAATCCATAAAATGCTAGGTAGGTGAAACAAATTTGGATATTTTCCAGTTCACTAGTGTGTTGTGGCTGTGCGTCTTCGAAGAGCACCACAAGTTGTACGGAAACGAACTTTACGCTTTTTTAAAACCTAGTTATCAATATGGGGGGGTGGAGGTTGAGAGGTAGAGAGTCTGGGTGGGTGGGAGGGGGAGAGATAAATAGTGGTAGAGAGAGATAAAGAGTGGTAGATAGAGAGAAGAGAAATAGGGAGAGACGTTGTGAAAAATGGAACGACATCGTGGAAACTTCAATGTTAAGGCTATTTACGGCAAAACAGGTCCCCGTTTCCTATTAACTAGCGGTTGTTTCCATAGCAGTTAGCTGTTTTCCAAAGACTGGTACCATTTTTCCAAAAATAGCCCAAAACAGGCCAAAAACAGGGACCCGTCTTTTTTAAACAGTAATTGTCCTTTGACAAATGCTACCAGTTATTATGAAACCGCCAGAAGTTTCTGAGAAACTGATTCCTTTTTTGACCTGTTTTGAGCTGTTTTTGGGAAACTGGTACCAATCTTTGGGAAAAGCCCACCTGCTCTTAGGAAACAACCACCAGTTATTAGGAAACCGCCACTTAGAAAACGAGGTAAACAATTTTGGGGTTTCCACGAACTGGTTAACATTCTAGAATCACCACGTGCTCTCCACCTCTCTTAACCTACCTTTACGGTCATGAATTTTGATCTTACAAAGATATACAAAATTTAGACTCTAAATTTGGACTCTCTTCCAACACCTTGACCTTGACACATTCCTCTCTCATACTTACTGTAATTCCTTACCTATATGTCGCCCTCTTACTCGTTTAAATGCCTCCGTGATCCTGAACCCCTGTGACTGTGCTACTAGTAGCCAAAAGGAACATTTGAAACAATTAAATTGAGACACTCACTATCTTTATAATTTATCATGCAAATAATTCTTAGAATTATTTGCACTTAGGCAGTCACACTAAACCCCAAGTTCAATTTGGTTACGGAATTGATAATCTAATAATACTTCACAAACTAGTATACCAGGAAATGAATTCCCTAACAGTCACACCAGGCCGAAAACTAATATATAACTCCTGCAGTTGTCTCTGCTACAGGTGCCAAAAACCTGTTCAGAAACAATCTATAAGTAATGTGAAAAAACCTCTAGTGTAGTATTTATGGACAATTTTTTGCTAATTAATAAAGTTTTGAATTTTTTTTTTGGAAAGCAAGAAATGCTGCTTTGTTATTAAACTTTGGGGCATACGCATCTTGATGCTCTTCTGAAATGGATTTGTTTGAAATTATTTTCATCAGCTAACATTGTGTTACTACACATTCTATTGGGTTCTTTAGGAAAATACACGAGATTTAGCTTTTATGAGGGGGTTTAACTATGAAAGAAATAAGCCTAGGAATATTTTCATTTCAACGCACATGTAATGGCGTATGTAGAATGCGCACATAAAGGCAGAGTCAGTGAGATGGACTTTATTTAGTAAATATCAATAATTCAGAGCAGGCGATTTATTTCCATTGTGCCACGCGGGTGTCAAACCGAGTGGTATTATGCAACGGATCCAAACTGAAAATTCGACATATGAAAAGGGTGTTTGCGTCGCGTAAAGGTTTAAAAAATGGTCGTACAACAGTTGATAGCTTGCCACGCTTGAAACGTCTATTAACATCGACCATACGAACCAACATTAACCTAGTAAACGACCTTATTGTTGCGAGCAGAAAAGTTTCTGTGTTTGGAATATCACACGAATTACAATCTAGTGTTGATAGTCCACAAGATCAAATCTAAAGTGGTGTCACCTAAATTTTCCAAAATAGCAAAAATCGAAAGTTGCATCTTCAGCCTTTAAAGTAATAGCGACCGTCGTTGGGACAGCGTGGTTGTTCTCTTAACCACTTTTTGAGGCAATGAGGCACCGAAAATCGTTGGCTTACTGTAAAAGTTTAGTATGCGTTTTCCTTTCAAAGAAAAACCTTTCACTCAGGAGTAACATTTTGCGGCACGGTAACAGCTTCATACTACCCAAGCGACTACAAATGTCTTCGAAACAATACATTAGTAAGTTTTTTCAAAACCAGACAATTACTATAAAATTTTCATTTCCTTGGACTGCTGAAAGAGGCAATATCTAGCTTAAAAGATAAGGACTATAATGATGTTGGCCAATTTGTACGTAAGTGGTTTCTCGCCCAAACAAAAAAAAAAGTGGTATTATATGAAACTTCCATAACAATAATAAAACTACGCAGGCTACAAGCTAAATACGTGTAGATATTATGGAAAAAAGTATATATTTACTGCAATCGGTGTGCGACAGGTCCAAGTCTGGTAGTTGAAAATAGTTTTGTAATAAAGTCGGTTTAGCCTTTCTACTGTCAGTTATGTGACTAGTGGTCGGGTGATATCGTAGAGCTGAATCGGTCCCTGCCTATTGACTAATTCCGCGTCGAAGGATGTGCCTTGTGAATTTGCTCTAGACATATCATTCAAATAGTACGGTACCCACTTATCAAGTTTTCTCAACTTTATCGTACGTATTAATAAATTGCTTGACTTACGGTCACATCCTCAAGCTTTTGAATAGTTTTATATAACTTTTTTTTAGCTAACCGTCTTCAAATGGTTATCACCAATTATCTAGGGCACTCGTGACCTTTTTTACGTTAAAAGTGGAGTTTTTCAGGAATTTGTAATGTGTAGATATGGGGAAAATTGCGTTTGGCACTTAATTGTTTAAAATAATTCCAAATTAAAACAGCCCTCACTGAAAAACAAAGCTATAGCAATATGGCATGAAAATCGAAAAATAAATTTCTGTTGTGGAGGGGTCCAATAAGTGCAACCCCTCAGTAAACTACAAATCTAAACTAATTAATATGGTTAGTGCTTTATTATTGCATTCAGTCAAATTTATAGTGTAGTAATCCCGTACCAAGATAAGATGGTTCTTTCTATAAGCGTGCCGAAAGTCAAGGAATAGTATGAAGGCGGTTCCCTGCTCATTCTAATTTTATTGCGAGTAAATTCAATAGATAGGTACGATTGATAGTGTATTCATTGTTACACGATAAAATCGCGCTTGAGCCGTGTAGTGATTATAAAATAAGCAGTTCTCCGGCTAATTGCAGTTGAGAAAGGGAGCGGAATCGTATGAAGACGTAAAATAGCTGAAATTTGACTTTACACACATTACACTTGTCATAGAACAAAACTTTCAATCGGCGATTAATGATTTTAAAGCATCAACACGTTATAACCTTATCTTGAAAAAGTATTTGACCCAGTAATATTAGTCTTGCAAGATCGTGGACCTCAAGTTGTTCGCTTACCCTTTACGTAAAACTCTGACCTTTCAGTATCGTAACTGTGAATGAAAACAACTGCGTTAGGTATTTGAAAATATAAGTCCAAAATATTATCAATCTTAACTGTCCCCCTATAATTTCAGCTAGTATTTATATATTTATGATTACCAATAACTATCCAAAATTGATAAATGAACTTTGGAAAATGATTACTAAAGCTATGAATTTCACGTTAATATGCGAAGGTAGTTATGAACAAGGTGTACTTGAAAACAGAAGCAAATACACTTCGAATAAACAATGTTAATCTTTAAGTACTAATTTTGTTTTTGTCACAAACCTTAATTCACTGTTCCTTATTTTGAAGTAAAAACAGGCGTAACAATCTGAATCTGAGTTGGAATTATATTCTATCAATAATTGTTGTTTGAAATTGCATTATTGATATACCTGCTAAACGTTCACAGGTGTGATTTACCTTAATTGAAGTTTAAACCTGTATCTTTATAAACAATAATAATAACTAAAAGTGTGATAAACAGTAACTGGGAATAAGATGGGTATTGTTCATTGTTCAATTCGATTAACAAATGAAAGCAACTAAATTTTGTAATCGCCTGCATAAGAGAAATCTATCAGCCCAACGTTTAACCAAAAACAATCGAATTATTACACAGAACTCACGTAACCCTTTGTGTAACTTTATATTCTGAATTGGCTATTTCTGTGTTAAATAAGCCTCTAAAAATAGTAGTTGTGGAAGGTCCACGATAACCCAAACAAAAGAAAGGTTAAATAATTGACACTATTAAAGCAAAATTTCATATTATTCTAAAAGTACACGCAAGGAAGCAAAGACAATAATCTTAACTATATTTGTCTCTACCAATCTAAACCCAGTTTTAGCCTATAACACATAAAAAAAGGTATTAACCTGCGTTGACTGTCCTTATGGCCTAATTGTGAAATATAATACTAGAATTCTTTTTTCACTACGAACATATTAAAATTGGTCTGACTTATTAATTTACTAGTACTAATCCATATAATTGTGAACACTCCCGTACCAACAGGATTCTAGCGTCTTGAACTTAGCCTTAGTCTGTCGTCACTATCTCAAGTGTTCCGAGTTTACTCCTTTAAAACGCTTCCATTAACAAGTCAATTACATTATATGCCTCCTTTAGTGTCTATTACTCAGACCTAATATTTTAGGTTACGCATTACCAATGTTCTTAATTGTGCATATGCTGGATTCGATTTATGTATTTCAAAAGGCGCACGCATTTACATCGGCAATAACAATACTTACAAGCTTAATTTTATTTTACAGTGTTCCAACGCTTTCACTTAGAAGGTTTCTTTTACTATCGTGAAGATTTATGTACATAATAATGTGTATTTTTTTAGAGGGGGAGAACTTTAAACTGCCAACAATGTTTTCTGTAGTTGCCGGTTTGATGGTTCTCGGTTGTTTTGACGTTAGTTTGGTTTGACAATTCATCGTGAAAAGACTCACGTCGGAGGAGTGTTTGCAAATTGTCCAAATGTATTTGAAAAACGTGGTTCAATTCGACAAGCTCATCGGGCATTTTATGGTGCTAATAATCGTCCATCAGAGCGATTAATTCGAAAAACTATGAATCGTTTTCGCAATACGCTTACCCCAAACGATAACATACATCCCGTAAGACGTCGTACATCGCGCATACAACAAGCGATTCATGCTGTGCAGCGTAGTGTTGATGATCCAAATGTGCCAATTCGTCGTCGTGATCAACAACTAAATTGTGTCAATCCACTTTATGGAAAATTGTGCGTAAAGATCTTTATTTACGTGCTTAAAAGTTTCAACTTGTACAAGAATTGAAGTCACATGATCATCGTGAGCGCCCTACATTTGAGCCGAAGGAAATATTGCTACTGATCCACAATTTCATTTGAAAATTTTGTTCAGTGATGACGCACACCTTTGGTTGAATGGGTACGTCAACAAACAACACTTCGCATTTGGAACGATGAAAAATCCAAAAGCCATTGTCGAAACACCGTTATATCCAGAAAACGGCACCGATTGATTATTAACTTTTTGGTCCCTCACTTGAAAGGCATTAATGTGGTTTCAGCAGAACAGCACCACATGCTACACAGAGCACGATACAATGCATTTACTGAGAGAATCTTTTGGCGAACGATTAATTTTACGAAATGGACCTGTTAACTGGCCACCTCGTTCCTGCGATTTGACGCCTTTAGATTATTTTCTCTGGGGATATGTTAAGTCGCATATCTACGTTGATAACCAGAAACAATGCAGTACTTCGTCCAACATTCGATGCATTATAACTGAAATTCAGCCTGATGTAGTCAGAAGAGTGTGTGAAAATTGGACCTCCAGATTACGCCATGTACGTGCCAGCCTCGGCGGTCACACGACCGAAATGATATTCAAACATTAATTCCATAAAATCATCTGTCAAATACAGTAAATTTGATGGATACCCACCCTAGATACATACACTATAATGTTCTAACAGTAATCAATATTTTAACATATTGCAGTAGTGCACCGTTCATACCAATACAACAAAAAAACAAAATTTACATAATCCAAACTTATTTTGGATGTTCTGAACAGCAAAATGGTGCGAAATAAAAACGTAATACGCTTAATGCTCAAAATACTATCACATCACTCTGGAATAAATTTTGATATTCGCAAAGGAGAACAGGGAAGGCTTTTACTCCCAATAAATCGGTATAGAACAACCGATGTTTAATGTTTGGTTTAATTAGTGCATTTACTTTAACCATTGAGTCGTTAAATGTGTTCAAGGAAAACGTTCGCTTAATAAATTGTCTTTACATTTCAAGTTATACGTCTTTAAAGGATTTTATCGTCCCACAATACAAAAAAAAGCTGTTCTAGCTAGCGTATTATATAGGTAGACAATAGTACATTAAGTAACTAGTTTTAGAAGAAGCGCTTTATCGCACAAGCCTAAGTCCATAAAACTTCTACAATAGTACATCCTAGAATACCAGAGAGTAATAAATTATCTTGACATCGACAGGTCGGTGGTGTACTTATAAAAGGCATATACTGTAAGGTCTGTAAAATATAAAAATGTACAATTTTTAATACTATTAAGTCTTAACCGCACGTCTATGGGTTGTCTGATCTTCAGGCTTAAGTTGAATTTTAAAGCGTCGCCTTTTGTTTGTTGTTTACCTGAACCGTCTTTACTTAACACAATATTTTGCAGGCGGCACATTTACACCATCTTCATTTAAACTATCCCGGTTTGCTAGTGATTTTTGTTTGCCTCTTCCATGCAAAAAAACACTATTTCACTAATAAGATTATTTATTACTCCTGCCTTATAGGGCCAAATTTAAATTGCTTACAATTATTATTTATTAAGCTTGCTGGAAGTATGTGTACTCTTAGAAGTACCTAACCCTAATTTTCATCAAATGAGGAAAATACTGTTTCAGTAATTCACGGTTATAATGCAAGGTTATTTTATATGTTACACTTAACATATTTCTAATTATGTTGCAAACCTGTGCTAAAAAAATCGTAATTTACGTGAAACTCAAATAAGGTCACTAGCGTGACGCAAAATCAAAAGAATTACCACCAACAAAAAACGTTGCTTTGAATTATAATATTTGAATGAAGCATCTCCTACACAATAATATCACGTTTTGCATGGTATAACGTAAGTAGTGTGATCAAACTTGGTTGTGTACACACAAGTTATTGCATAGGAATTATGGTTGAAAAAAAAACCTAAAAATTGAAAAATGTCGAAAGAAGTTTATGAAATATTTTATAAAATTTCTTTAGAAGCGTTTAGGTCTTGAAAATTTGTTTAGAAATATTTCATAAAATTCTTAAAAATTTCGAAAATATTTTATTAATACTGAAGAAGATAACTACAAGTGTTATCTAAACGATTAGACTGGTATAAACATTAATACAAAAGTACATCATTAATACCCAAAAAGTATAAATATTTTTATTCAACCCTTGTCCATTATGTATGATAACTGTATACATAAATTCCCAAACCAAATTCCCCAAATTTACAAAACAATGTATGTATAGTAACCTAATCTTTGTAAGTCAAATGAAAAGAAGTAATTTTTATGAACAAAATTTTTGAAACAAGGCCGCTGAACTTACCTTACAGTATGCAGATATAAAGGGTGAGGTCCGTAAAGCTGGAAGGGAGAGTATTTTGTAGTAGCTAAACTCTAACAAAAACCCCTTCCCAAGGCATATAACCAATAGTTGAACGAGTAACCTATTATTCACCACTACAAATCTCTCGTAGACAGTGTTTATGCAACAAAAATGGTTAAAATAAATAAATTCAATAAAATTTCCTAGATAGAGCGCTGCAAGTTTCCGCCGATTCGAAAATATAATGTATAGTTAGTAACATAAGCAGGTTAAAGCGAGTCTGTGTTGAGCCCTTGAACAGAACACACGTGTTTTGGGAAAGAGTTTGCTCAGACATTTCGATACGCCTATTGGCGATATCACATAAAAAGAACGTACTACGTATGAGTAGCGTGTACTAACCTTTTATTTCAGTAATCTATAATCTTCGCACCGGAAGTGGGTGGTTAAAACCGTGCAGGTCCGGTCTCGGAGAAGAGGCATCCAAGATGTCGGACAAAGAAAGCGACTACGAAGAGGAAGAGAAGACACATCTCAGTTTAGAGGACATCTACCTACAGCAATGGGATAAGTCACAGGAAATCATCCGAGAGAAAGACGTGATGATAGGAGAACTTTTAAAGCAACTCCATGAACAAGAGAGACAAACCCAAGAGCTTAGGGCAAACTTAGGAACCCTTGAGGCCAAACATGAAGAAGTCGTAGCAAGACTCGACGGAATCACTTCCGTAAAATCGATTAACAACACCACGATCAAGAACTCCGAAGCTCGCGCAGAACAAGAACAACGCGACAACGAAAAGCCCCCGCGTCCTAAGAAGAAGAGGCACAACGGGAAGAAAAGAGGGAACGATGCAACTCCCCAAACATCAACAAAACCGAGGAGACCAACCGGAAAACTCCACTACAAGATGGAAGCCTGCACAGCAGCTTCCCTACAAGAAAAAGACGAAGATGCCCTCTCCGAAGAGGAAGAATACAAGACCGTCGCGAAGAAAGGCGATGTTAAGCGGCAACGGGTGGACACCGAAGCACAGGTCCAGGAAAGGCCTGCCCGCAAAGAAAGGATCCCACCACTAATCCTTCACCGACAGGAGGATTACTCCAAGACGATGAAGAAGTTAGCCTCGATCGGGATTACCCCAAAGGCTACCAGAACATCTAACGACGGGATTAGAGTGATCTTAAGCACCCCCGACGAATACAGAATGGCAACAACTGCACTGAACACCATCGGAGTGCAGTTCAACGTCTACCTTTTAGAAGAAGCAAAACCGCTAAAGGTAGTCATCAAGGGCAACCCGCTAGACGACGAGATGCTAGAGACGGTAAAGGAATATCTCAAATCCATGGGGTTTGACGTCCAGAAGGTTAGCCGGATGTTTGCCGGACGCGAACACCGGAAGACCGCCATGGCACTGGTCCACCTCGAGAGAAGCGAAAGGGCCAAGAAGATCTTCAGCATCACGACCATAGGATACTTGAGGGTGCGAGTGGAGAAGAAGAACGGGGCAGGTCAGTGTTACAACTACCAGCGATACGGGCATACTACCAGCGGATGCCACGCACAGCCCCGATATGCGAAGTGTGCGGGGACGCATCACAACAGGGATTGAAAGAAGACCCGAGAGACGGGAGAGCCAAAGTGCTGCAACTACACCGGGTTGCACACGGCAAATTACAGAGGATGCCCCGCCCATCCAAGAAACTTCAAGAAAGGGAACGCCTCCAGAACAGCAGAAGTTAGAAAACCGGCGAGGATGGCCGAATCAGGGATAAGCTACGCCCAGGTGGCAGCGGGCAACAAGAAACAGGCACCTGAAGAATCAGAAGACGAGGACTTCGCGCTCATCATGAAGATCGTGAAGGCACTCAAAGCCACGAATCAGATCAAAGGATGAACTCACAGATGAGTAGACGCAAACCACCGCACCATTTAAGTGGCCGACTCAACCACTGACAGGGAACAACGACACCGAGGTGACCGGAAGCATAAAAGCCGAAGTTCATCTCAGGAAACGACAACAGAGGTATAGGTATATTTAATGTATTTATTTCAGGTATAGAAAATCTACATATATCATCAGAAAAGCCAATAAGACGGAGGTATAGAGGGCAAAGAGCCCGTAGTACCGAGAATAACTAGCGATGACCGATGACCGAGGTTAAAGCGATGTATCCTCATCCACACAATTTAACTAATATATATATATATATATATATATATATATATATATATATATATATATACAGGGTGGTCGTAAAGTAAGGAATAAATTCAATATCTCGTAAAGTTTATTTTTAAAATTTGGGCCTGTCGATTTTTAAGATATTTTGCGAAAAAATTTTATATAGGGTGTCTCAAAAGCAAAGCTTTTTGAGAAACTCTGTACAAAAATTTTTTCGCAAAATATGCCCCGAAAAAAAATTAAATCGACGGGTCCAAGCGATTTTTGAAAAATTAGTATCCAAATTAAACCCTAATTATGAAATATTACTGGTCAATAGCAATACAATTACAATTTAACACTAAGAATCCCAAGCACATTTAATCTATGACATAAAAAGGTATTACTAAGCAATCGAATCAATTTAATACAACAACCCCAAAAGGGATTTATGATTTTACCCAAAAGGTGTACTTCAGATCTACCTGGTACAGAACACACGGTAGAAAATGATTTTGTAGACACAATAACGTAGCATTCCGCTCATGCCATTTGCAATCATTGAATCGGTTGGCTTTAGAACGTGAGTAAGATAAACCCTGATTACTCAACTAGTAGCAATTGAATGGAAATTCCTCCCTTTTAAATAATTCTAAGGTACACCAATTTATTATATTTAGATATCAGATGACTAGTTAGAAAAGTTCATGTATAGGTAAGTTTTATACAATAGCAAAGTTTATTCCATAAAATCCCTGGTTAATACAGTTTAGCTACGTTAGACACTACCAGCCAAATTCAGTGATAACCCAATCAGCTGTATGTAAATAAACCACAACGGAGGTTGTGAACTTCAGCAACAATTAATTACAATCAAAGCCAAGATTCTGACAGTAAAAATTTGGTGCAGTGACTTATATTATATGATTGATTCAGGTGTTAGCCTCTTTTGATAACGTTCCCAATTTTAATTAAGGTTGAAATGAACCCCGTATAAATAAAACGTACAAATCAATGAGATTACCAGTTTCAATGTACGTGAAATTGATTAATATTTATCTTTGAATGAAAAGAACTGAATACCGCTACTTGACCATTATCTAAACCTAATCTTATCAGTAACAGTGTATAATTCATTGTTTACTTGTGAAGCAAAAAAACGGAGAGAAAATGATCTTCACATCTTGATCTCAACGATGTAAACCTGGGAGGTGTAATTCCTGTCCGAAGAAAAGTGTTACTAAACCTGTAAGAATTGTAAGAAGTTTTAAAAATCATTGTAAAATAATGTGCAAGAATTGTTAATTTTAATAATTTATATAAGTAATTCTATCAATAAAAATATAAGTTATAATTATTTTTTTCTAGACAATAACACTAATGTAAAATTATTTTTCCTGATGACCCGTTTTCAAAGCGTAAACAAATCTGAGGCAACTACAGACCCCAAGTATAGCAAACGTATTTTAGTTTTGAACACTATACCAAGGTTAATACAAAACGAGCACACCCACAAACCCACGCACATACACACACACACGCGCACACGCACACGCACACGCACACGCACACGCACACGCACACGCACACGCACACGCACACGCACACGCACACGCACACGCACACGCACACGCACACGCACACGCACACGCACACGCACACGCACACGCACACGCACACGCGCGCGCACATGCACACGCACACGCACACCCACACGCACACGCACACGCACAATCACACGCACACGCACACGCACACGCACACGCACACGCACACGCAGCACGCACACGCACACGCACACGCACACGCACACGCACACGCACACGCACACGCACACGCACACGCACACGCACACGCACACGCACACGCGACACGCACACCGCACGCACACGCACACGCACCACACGCACACGCACGCACGCACACGCACACGCACACGCACACGCACACGCACACGACACGACGCACACGCACACGCACACGCACACGCACACGCACACGCACACGCACACGCACACGCACACGCACACGCACACGCACACGCACACGCACACGCACACGCACACGCACACGACACACGCACACGCACACGCACACGCACACGCACACGCACACGCACACAGCACACGCACGCACACGCACACGCACAGCAACGCACACGCCACGCACACGCACGCACGCACACGCACACGCACACGCACGCAGCACGCACACGCACACGCACACGCACACGCACACGCACACGCACACGCACAACGCACAACGCACACGCACACGCACACGCACACGCACACGCACACGACACATCGCAACACGCACACGCACACGCACACGCACACGCACACGCACACGCACACGCACACGCACACGCACACGCACACGCACACGACACGCACACGCACACGCACTACGCACACGACACGCACACGCAGCACGCAACGCAGCACGCAGCACGAGCCAGACGCAGACGCAGACGCGACACGCAAGACAGCAGACGCACACGCAGACGCAGCACACAGCAGCGACGCAACGCAGCAGACACGCAGACGCAGACGCAGACAGAGACAGCACAGCGACAGACGGACAGACCAAGCAGAACAGACACAGCACAGAACACGCACGACCGACGACACGCAAACGACACAGACACACGACAAGACCGACAGCACAGCACAGAACAGACACACACGCACACGAACAGCACACGCACAGCACAGACACGAGCACACGACAGACACAGACACGAGCACGACAGAACAGCAACAGAACGAGCAGACCACGAAACGCAGACAGAGAAAGCAGACGCAGAGCAGACGACAAGACAAGAGACAGAGACCGCGAGCAGAGACAGACGCAGAGACAGACAGCAGACGGAGACGAGACAGGCAGGAACAGGCCGCAGACAAGGACAGCACAGATCACGACAGCAGACAAGACAGAGACAGATACGACAGGGACAAGGACAGACACAGACAGGGACAGGACACAGACCAGACAGACAGACAGGACAAGACAGACACACAGAGCAGACAGACAGGACAGAGACAGACAACGACAAGGGACAGGGACACAGACAGAGACAGAGACAGCGGACAGGACAAGACAAGACAGGGACGACAGAGCAGGGAGGACAGGAACAGGACAGCGACAGGACAGGACAGGACAGACAGGACAGAGACAGGGACAGACAGGACAGGACAGACAGAGACGAGGGACAGAGGACAGGACAGACAGAGACAGGGACAGGCAGGACAGGACAGGACGGGAACAGGAGACAGGACAGGAGACAGGGACAGGACAGCAGACAGACAGGGATTGAAGAAGACCCGAGAGACGGAGAGCCAAAGTGCTGCAACGCACCGGGTTGCACACGGCAAATTACGAGGATGCCCCGCCCATCCAAGAAACTCAAGAAAGGAACGCCCCAGAACAGCAGAAGAAAACCGGCGAGGATGGCGAACAGGGATAAGCTACGCCCAGTGGCAGCGGGCAACAAGAAACAGGCACCTGAAGAATCAGAAGACGAGGACTTCGCGCTCATCATGAAGATCGTGAAGGCACTCAAAGCCACGAATCAGATCAAAGGATGAACTCACAGATGAGTAGACGCAAACCACGCAAGCGACCAACCACTGACAGGGAACAACGACACCGAGGTGACCGGAAGCATAAAAGCCGAAGTTCATCTCAGGAAACGACAACAGAGGTATAGGTATATTTAATGTATTTATTTCAGGTAAGAAAATCTACATATCAGAAAAGCCAATAAGACGGAGGTATAGAGGGCAAGAGCCCGTAGTACCAGAATAACTAGCGATGACCGATGACCGAGGTTAAAGCGATGTATCCTCATCCAAAATTATATATATATATATATATATATATATATATATATATATATATATATATATATATATATATATATACATGTAAAGTAAGGAATAATTATTAAAGCTTCATTTATAAATTTTTATAGGTGTCTCAAAAGCGTTTTTGAGAAACTAAATTTTTCGCAAAATATCAAAAAAATTAAATCGACGGGTCCAAGCGATTTTTAAAATTAGTATCCAAATTAAACCCTAATTATGAAATATTACTGGTCAATAGCAATACAATTACAATTTAACACTAAGAATCCCCAGCACATTTAATCTATGCCATACAAGGGTATTGCTAAGCAATCAAATCAATTTAATACAACAACCCCAAAAGGGATTTATGATTTTACCCAAAAGGTGTCCTTCAGATCCTGCTATAGAACACAAGGTAGAAAATGGTTTTGTAGGCACAATAACGTAGCATTCCGCTTATGCCAATTGCAATCATTGAATCGGTTGGCTTTAGAACGGGAGTAAGATAAACTCTGATTACTTAACTAGTAGCAATTGAATGCAAATTCTTTCCTTTTAAATAATTCTAAGGTACACCAGTTTATCATATTTAGATATCAGACGATTAGTTAGAAAAGTTCATGATAGGTAAGTTTTATACAATAGCAAAGTTTATTCCATAAAATCCCTGGTTAATACAGACTACGTTAGACACACACCAAATTCAGTGATAACCCAATCAGCTGTATAAATAAACACACGGAGGTTGTGAACTTCAGCAACAATTACAAAGCCAAGATTCTGACAGTAAAAATTTGGTGCAGTGACTTATATTATATGATTGATTCAGGTGTTAGCCTCTTTGATAACGTTCCCAATTTTAATTAAGGTTGAAATGAACCCCGTATAAAAAAACGTACAATCAATGAGATTACCAGTTTCAATGTACGTGAAATTGATTAATATTTATCTTTGAATGAAAAGAACTGAATACCGCTACTTGACCATTATCAAACCTAATCTTATCAGTAACAGTGTATAATTCATTGTTTACTTGTGAAGCAAAACGGAGAAAAATGATCTTCACATCTTGATCTCAACGATGTAAACCTGGGAGGTGTAATTCCTGTCCGAAGAAAAGTGTTACTAAACCTGTAAGAATTGTAAGAAGTTTTAAAAATCATTGTAAAATAATGTGCAAGAATTGTTAATTTAATAATTTATATAAGTAATTCTATCAATAAAAATAAGTTATAATTATTTTTCTAGAAACACTAATGTAAAATTATTTTTCCTGATGACCCGTTTTCAAAGCGTAAACCTGAGGCAACTACAGACCCCAATAGCAACGTATTTTAGTTTTAACACTATACCAAGACAAAACGACACACAAACCCACGCACTACACACACACACGCACACGCACACGCACACGCACACGCACACGCACACGCACACGCACACGCACACGACACGCACACGCACACGCACAC
>JARFJB010000339.1:3750000-3790000 GCA_036346205.1 Vesta saturnalis
CAATAAAACATATTGGGTTAAAACATTAAATGCCACAGATTGTCAAAAAAAAATTTTAGAAGTTGCAAGAACTTAGAGGTTTTTTGATTTCCATAAGGAGGGATTTAAAAAATAAATGCAAAATTGAGTAATATGTCAAATTTATTGAAAAAGACAAAGTGGTAAACAAAACTATAAACTATAAACTTTAATCGATCAGTTCCGTATCTGATTCGCTTTCTTCGCCCTCTACGAAGTTGTTTGCCACCAGTAGTGGCTGGTAAAACGTCTATAATTCACTGAACAGGAAGCCCACCAAGACCATTAGGTTTTGAGCTTTTTTCCCATTTATAGGAATAAGAGAGTCGTACATGGGTTCTGTTGGTAAGGTAGATTGCGTATTTGTTTTAAGCAAAGCAAATTTTGTTCACATCGTACCCTTCATAGTAGTACTTACAGAAATCCCGTTTTATGGGATGCAGAGTAGTGAATAACTTTTGCTTCGGAAATTAAGAATCTTTCAGGAGGTTGTTGTTTTGAACCTTTATTAGATATGTTCTTTTAAAACTGCTTGCAAAATGCTCTTTGAAGTTGTAAATCATAGACTGGTTAACCAATTTGTAATCATACCACTTCGAAGAGGTCTCTATCTTCTCATATTTCCTTTTTTGAACCTCAATATTAGCAAAATCTCGGTCATTGGGGTGGTAACTGTGTCCCCTTATGGGATATCTCTCCTCAATGTAATCAAATCTTCCACTTCTTACTAATGTGAAAAAAAAGTTAACCAACGTATGGTTACGGTTTTGTCCTGTGCATCCATCCGAAAACACGTACAACTTTTGTATAGTTTTAGAAATAAATTAATAAAATGCATTAATAAACTAACGACTTCATAACAACCTTTTTTTTCTACAGTTTCATCATACATGTACATGATCTGTTTATTGTCGGACATTCTATGAACGCCCAAATTATAAACCCACAGCTGTTTTAAATAGAATTTATCCGTGATATTGGTTACAGGCACAGGAAGATTGTGCTGATAATCAATGTTATCATTTCCACGTCATCGTTTTCTTCTGCAAGTTGCTTGGATCTGTTGATTTCGTGATAAAAGGTATTTGCCTTCAATTTATGTAACTTTAAGTCTGTAGTGAGTTTACTTCGTAGGGTTGCATTTTTTTCATTTTGAATTTTTACGTTGAGTTCCTCACATTTTCGGCATTTATCTACCTGCCGTAACTAAAATGATCCCGAAACTATTTTAAATATGTCCTGTAAGTAGCAGGGCCATGTACTTTATCTACCTGTACCTTTTCATTAATAAATAATTTTTCATATGCTTGTGGATCACGTTGTTGAAGGAACAACTATTGAGCTATTTTATTTCCTCCAGAATCTATCTTATTAAGCTTTTGTATTATATGATTTTTCGCAGTCATGGAAAACATTGAAAAACAATGTTTCTTGCACCTAGAATTTAAAAGCGGACATTCCTCATAAATACCACATTAAAGTAAGATTATGTGTACCTGCATGATTCTCCCGTTGACCTAGCCGGAATCACTTTGCCTCTCCAGTTTGTATGCGTTTGTCCTTCTGCTTTGAGCCTTTGATGTTTATTTCTACGGCACTCCTTTTCATTTCGACGTTTTTGCACACTTATTTCTTCGTTATCACTTTCGTTACTGGACGACATTATACAAACACACCCGGCCACAAAACGCTAACAAATACACCCACCCGCTTATAAAACTGACAACAGAATCGGTACGTGCAGCCTCCTTTTTAAGCACCTATCTGCGCATGGAATACAAAAAAAAGCTAAGTCAACTGACTTAGTGTGCTCTTACTCTCCATGCAAACTTTAAAGTGATGTAGCTTAACGTATAGAACGAATTTAGCGTCTTTTGCGTTCCATAGGTAGGAATGTTGTTTTTGATCACTATGGAATCGAAAACTCAACTTTGATAAAATGTTGACTTTTGATCTCCGTGATTCATTTCTTCTGATACTATAGGTACATCTCATACTGCATTTAACGAACTTGAAGAATCTTTCCAGAAAGAATTTGATTTACTCAAAGGTTTAATTACTGGTTAATGTATTAATAGTAACATTATAGATCAGACGGAAATTGTTACTAATATTTCTGAACGTAAACGCAGTGCTACTATCAGAGTAATTTTAACATCGATAAAGTATCCGCTAATGATGCTACTACAATTAAGAAGAATTACAATCTTAAGATTGTAGAAGTAATTTCAAGCGTTCCGAGTGTGAATATTAAGCATTTAGATTAAATAAACCAACAAATATTAATAAAAAGAAACCAATAAAAGCCATTTTTAATTCTTCCAATGACACCCTAGGAATCTTAAAGGACCAATATAAAATTAAAAAACACGATAAGCATTTGGAAAATCTGGAATACTGGAACCGTGTCAGGACCTATAACAAACACAATAAACCCACGTACTACACAAAAATTAACAAACACCGAATGCATTTCAATTGCTAAGCTATCTTCATCAGGAGTCGATTGGAACAGACTAAAGGAGTTTTTAGTATACATACCATCAGATTATCTGATGAAAGTGAATGTTTAGTGAGTTCTGAGTATCCTAAAGGTCCTTGGCCGTCATTATTCATTAGAATATGTTTGTTTTTGAAGATCTCTTAACTTCCAAATCAATCAAGTTCGGACTTATTATTAACATATTTGATTAAAGATACCTTACGTAGGGCATATGTAGGGCTGCAGTAGACTTTGTATTTGATATGAACTAAATCTTTTTTAAATCGAATTTTGATAGGTCACTAGTCCTTACCTACCCTGCTTATCCGCTTGGATTCGATAAAAGAGTTTTCAAACTATTATCTGAAGTAGTGAATGTTTTCATATTCATTTGAAGTAGATTTTAGATAGACAATTTGGTATAAGCAGGATAGCTTTCTAATTTACATATTCATGAGAAATCGGTCTAGCCGTTCTTGAGTTATATGTGGAGTAACTAACACGATTTTGCGACTTTGCTATATATACGTGTATATATATAATTGGTATAATTAGTAGAAAAAATGACCAATCATTACATACTAAACTAATGTTTCAAGTGCCCAACGTGAGTCTCAATCCAAATGTACCTACGCCAAATTATGCTTTTGTCTAGTTGGAAACGGAAATTAAAGGAGGTAGGATTTGTTACTTATGTATGCGTCTGTCATAATTCTGCCAGTGGATTATTATAAAATCTCTAAATGATCTTGTAACAACCCATTTTGAGTTGTACTAAGATATACCGTAATTTACGTTCTTCGTTCATTTAGTTGTAAATAAAAAGGTTTTTAATTATTAATGATTTATGAGTACGCGGTAGGCAACTTAATTTGCATTTTGGTATAACTTAAGTGCATATCTTCTTAGGGGTTTATATTGCCATATCTTTGAATTAATTTTGCGCACATTTTTTCGCGCAACGCTATATCACCTGATATCCTAAGCATCCTTTCGAACATTGCTGATGTACGTTTATTTCATGGGAGAAGCCATTTTTGGGTTTCCACCTAAATTTTGTGAAAAGTGCCAATGATTTAATGGTAAGATACTTTTAACTCGTATTATATTAGAATCTAAAGCATTTGCTCTTTAATACTTTTACTTTTGGAATTTTTACCACTTTTGATACTTTCGATGCTTATGATTGAAAGTTTGCATTTAATTCAGATCTAAATTTAGATCACATTTTTTAATTGAACTTTCGAGAAAATGCAATAAACATTGGATTAAAATTCAACTTTGGTATAGTTTACAACGATATATTTCGCAATATTGGTGCAAAGACTACATCACCTTTGGTTTCCATTTCCGTATTTGTTTAGATACCAGATGTTATTAAAAAGTTGTGTACAAAAGTTTCGAACAGGTATTTATATCCATAATTTAGTAATTTAAGGCTATTACAATTAGTTTTTAAGATATATTTTACATAATTCTAAATTAAAATATTTAATAAACATAGTTTGTATATCGTTTATTTTGACATTTTCGTGATTTTTTTTATTATATCCTCGGTTTAGTTATTCCGTGCATAATCAAAAAATAACTTGGCGTCCGAGATAATTGTTATTATCGTTACTTTGCAGTTACTATATTGATGTTAGTGGAAATAACCAAGCTGAAATTGTGGTAATTAAGCAAATCAAAAGCATGAACCGGCCTGCTTTAATTTACCGACTGAGACAACGGCATTATCTTTATTGAGTGTTTTGGATCTCAGGTTAGTTTAACGATTTGTT
Source organism: Vesta saturnalis (assembly GCA_036346205.1). Classification (NCBI taxonomy): domain Eukaryota; kingdom Metazoa; phylum Arthropoda; class Insecta; order Coleoptera; family Lampyridae; genus Vesta; species Vesta saturnalis. The sequence goes on from JARFJB010000339.1 coordinate 3,754,282, forward strand.
TGGAGAACATTTACAACCTATTTATTTATTATTAAATTATTTACACCAGGGCCTTTAAACGACCACCACATTATACCTGACTATCTTACACCATTAGTTACAATCTAAACTGTTAACTTTACTGATCTAAACAATTATTCATTCTTAAAATATGACTGGTACATAAGAAAACGTTAGCATAATTATAAATTCTTCATAACAAGTAACGTGGTCTGATGAGAGAATTGTTACGAATAATGGAAGTTTCAATAGACGAAATGGCCAGTATTGGTCTGAATGCAATCTGCGTTTATACAAAAAGTCGATTTCAATGTAACATGTGGACTTCTATTTCGACACAACGATTTCAAGACCATTCTTTACCATTTTTATTTTAAAGTAATAAGCTATACGTAGATATAGGAAATTATTAGTATAAAAAAAATAAAAAGCTATGTACAAGTTCGAAATTTTCCTGATTAAAGCCGACAAAAGACTAAAACGCAATTAAACCATAATGTGTTATACTCATAGGATTCAGAATAAAGAGAATTTCAATAAGCTGATATCAGAATACCAGGGATGTACTTAATAATTGAACTTGATGATGAGTCCAGAAAGACGTCGGATTAAAAATGTAGCCACATTAAAGGGCATTACAAGTTACTGTAGGAAGGAGTAATCGATTTTGGTATTAACGCCAGAAAAAGTAATTATCCTAATATATATATATATATATATATATATATATATATATATATATATATATATATATATATATATATAAATGCACCAAAGTGGTTCATTTTTAACTTTTGCCGGCAGCTCGTAAATCAGTGATATGCTTTTTTGTAGAGCACCTTTATAAGAGGAATTATATAAAGACAATGATAATGATCTAGCTTCATTTGAGTTATAGCTATTTACATCAACTTTTTATTTTCTTACCGACGCACATTGTATTTTTGCATTTTTAGAAAATGCTCTTCAAGGGTTTTGCTAGGTTGGTAGTTACCTTAAGCTTCTAAATTCGAAACTATTGTTTATTTCATAGTAGGCTTTGATTACGTGTGGCCGCCATCGTGAAACAAAATAATGGCTCGTGTTCCATATCGTTGATCTGTTATTAAATTTTGCAAAGTTTTAAGCTATTTCTCAAGTTCTTAGTGTGGCCGTTAATTATTTTAACGAAGAACATTTAGATATGATTGAAATCCCTTTTAAAGCTAATAGGAACTCAGAAGATGTAACACAAGCATATAAAAATAATTTTCGAACGAATACCGACCTAACCATTTAAAATGTTTTGTCAGGAGCTGTTAGCTTATTGATCTTTGTAAACCAAAAACATTAATACCAAAAATAATGAAGCAAGAAATGCGACCATAGTGGAACATGTCAAGATCCTTTAAATAAGGTAGTCTTATGTGCAGGTATTTGTAAATTTTCTTTAGATCATGTGTCCATAAATTGAAGATCTTTACGGAACCAAATTTGATCGTACAGGTATGATGGATTTTTAGTATGTAACACTTTATGAATAAAACGTGTGTAATGAATATTCCTTCTAACATACATCCGATTCATATTTAATTTCCCTAAATAAGCTGAAATATGTTCACGACTAGTCAAATTAAAAATAAATTTGACGCATGAATTTTGGACTTTTTGAATTTTATGTGAAGTAGCGTTCGTTAAACATGGCCCATCACCATAGTCAAAAATGGACAAAATTAACAACTCAACAGGTAACACTTTTGTTTTAATATACAATACATTTTTAAATCTATAGAGGTACCGTAGACGACCATAAGAGACTTGTTTTCTTGAGCCAATAACCATTCCAGTGGTTTTTTCCACGTTAAGAGTAAGAGAATTTTGATTCGACCAGTTTATACCATTTTGAAGATCTAGGTTAATTTTATATACTGCAGTTTCAATATCACAAGTAGTAAAATAATAATAAATTTGGCTGTCATCGGCATACATATGGTAACTACAGTAGCGAAGAATTTGCACAAAATGAAAAACATTCAGAGTAAACAGAAGAGAACCAAGTATTGATCCTTGCGGCACCCCCTGCCTTAACGAAAGATAAGTAGACAATGATATTGTCATAAAGGTAGGTTTTGGAAACAAATGCGATATGTAACTAACAATCAGTTTTTATCATTCTCATCCGATTCAAAAGAGCTGTCACCTTGTCCTATGGATATTATAACGAGTTCTATAGTTTTTTCCATTGTCACATCAAGTTTCCACATACGTTGTTCCTCTTTAATTACACGATCAACACACTTTCTTCACTATTTTGCATTGACATTGTCTATGGGTTGCATTAAAAGCTGTCGCACTTCACTTAATTTAAAAGTTGTATTTTTACAACCTACTTCACAAAGTCCAAACTTGCATTTTGGAGATGAGTGCGCAGTAATATGGTGGCAAACCATGTACGATAATCCCGCGCGTAGCACAGAGCTTATCAATAACATATTTATCAAATTGTTACTTATGCTGATTTGCTATAAACAAAAGCTCTCGTTTGAGCATAGTTTCTTCAAATTGTAGCTGTTTGATGTTAACTATTTGGCATTGTCTTCTTTAGTTCATGCAGTTATTGGTAAGCGTTCAGCTTTCCTAGAATGGCAACTTGTATTATCCTGCTATCATTTGATCGAAATATTCTTCAAAAAGATCAGCGTTTATATCTCCTTCATAATCCCCTGTGTGCTTGGACAAACACAAGTAAACCATTTGTTGGGGATCCATTAGCGCTACATATATGTGTAACAATTAGTCGCCGACATTTGCTCTATGGTGGATTTATTCCAGTTCGTATCGAGTTAAAATATATCCCGTCCTTCGGCACGAAACTTCCTCCTATCACAAAGGCACTTACGTCTTTAAGAACAATTTAGAGATTATCAATTACCATTAATTTTCGGGCCACTTTTTTCCACGAAAAATTAAGTTACGCTAGTGTCCTGTGTAGTGTCGACAGAGACAATTGTGGTCCATTAACGTCTTCTTTTAGTTTACTATTTTGTTGTGAGGGTAGGAATTTCTTTATTAAAGTAGAATGAATGGATTTTTTTTCTAATATTTGTCAGATTTTGATATTTTCATGCCACTATGTACATTCAGAATGATAATTTTTTCATTCCCAGAGAGTGAACTAAGTTTCAAACGTTTTGATGGAGAAAAACCGGAAGATGCCACTTTCACCACCGTTTTCAACCAAAACTCGAAAATAACTAAGTGTTTTAAATACTTGTTTTGAAATAACAAATGTGATAATTGCATCTTGACTCATCCCTCATTAAATGAGTCATATTTCTAATTTAAATATAAGTAGATAATAGTGTAATGGGTACCTTCTAAACTTTTCTTGGAATTTCCGACAATCCTCGCTATCCTGTACAATAATGTATTATCTGCTTCAGTAAATTTGAGGTTAGTATCAATTCAATCTGAAAAAATTTGTAACTAACAAAGATAGAACTGACCCTTAATTTCTTATTAAATGAAACGCTAAATTTATTGAGGTACTGTAACGGTATAAACGGGTGGTAGAACGGGATTACAGATAAATTGGCCTTTTGCCCCGACTAGCCAGCGTATGGGTGTGGGTATGATGTTAAATTTTGCACATCCAGAATAGTAAATCGTACGTAAGTCAAAATAGGGGATGAAGACGTAATCAGTCGGTTTTTGGGCGCCAGAATGTTTGGTAGTCAAAATAAGGGTCGTCGTGCCAAAATTACGAGTACATAGCGTGTCTAAACATACAAAAAACATACGCTTACCTATCCGCAATCAATTCCAGGTGTGCTGGACCACAACTCAGCAAACCACCTGAAATAGGGCTTCAAAATCGCACTACACGTTATGTTACTACACCTCAGTGTAAATAATTAGGCATTAAATAATAATCAAAACAAAACAAAAAAAGTATAGAATGCACTCTAAATGAATTAATACTCAACTAAAAATTAAAAAAAAACACTAAATATCGTTAATGCTATTACTCAATAATAAAAAAAAACTAACTGTAACTTCGTTACGTTAAAACTAAATTACCGGTAAACTTGCAATTTGCAAAAAAGAACTCTTATGTAACACAAAAGGGTTTCCACAGAATTAAAACAAATTTATAAAACCTAAACAAAGCTATAATAAAATAAAAAATAAGATAAATATAAACATACGATAATGCGTATAAAAAAAATAACAAATGCTTAAATGGGCGACAGAATGTCTGATCAGAATGCTGCTTAACGCCGTTCTAAATGGTTTAACCTATATATATTTCGTGGATTATATAACCACACTACTACAGGGTCAATTGCCCTTTACTACTAAAATAAAAAAGTGTGAAGGCGGAGCGTCAGAACTATGATTAATTACACTAAATAAATTTAAAACAACAACTTAATTTAACAAAAAAACGACACCGCTTTCAAACCTTCGTTAACACAAAAAATAAGTTCGAAACACACAAAAATCTTGAAAATATTCAATAAAAACAATATTATATTACCTTAAGGTCTAGAATTACACCTCTTCTGTGTTACAACAATGAAAGCGAACCAGGTGATCGGTTACTGCTATAACGGAAATGAAATCTCCTGCTCTGACAAATGATGAATGAAATGTTGACTATTGTTCTTTTATACACAAACGATTCCTTGATTGAATCTCGTTAAAATGTTACTGCATAAATTAAAAACTTCTTTTAAAATAATAATTTGACGCTCAACTGCTTGTTAACTTTTATCTTTTAAATAGTTTTATTTCCACTAATAATCCAAAAGGTTAATAACTTGTTTAAATAACTATAAATTTTAATATATTGCGAAAGTTTCTTTATCTTTAACACGCTTTGCACGGTAATTAAGAGGCACTACAAGAACGTTAATGTTTTTAAATCCGCAAAAGCGATATAAACCAATGAGGTCACTGAAGCACTAATATAACACGACGATGATCTCTAGGTAACTTGATTACGTAAAATCGAAATCGGCACTAGGTATAATCCTTTGGTGATTGAACAGTTTTAATAAAATCCCTTTCACAGGTTTTCTTCAGAAGTAGCTTAACTACCCTTACTACACAAAAGTACGTTCGTTAAACACCACAAGGTCCAATATATCAACGTTCTAAACCACCCCTTAAAGCGTAACAACAAGCGGCACCGTACTACTACTACTCGAGAGCACGATCAGTTTCAGAATCCCAAATTATTACCAAAAATCCATCTTTGATTTTGAATCCCACTACTCACAAAAATCTTATCTAATTTAATTCCACCAATTAAAAAACGGAAGGAGAAGATTTGATACCCCTATACACAAACTTCGTTTTCATCCGTAAGGACTCGAGAACTTTCAAAAGTGTAAACGTCAGAAAACTTAACGCGAAAAATATCTCTATATTTTCGTTCAAGTACAAACAATTAGTCCCACATGCTTCCTCTATGATTTAAAACCAACATACTCAACATTAATCTGAACCACTATAATTAAGCGTCTTATGTCGCCAATATGACATCATATACATATAAATCTACGTTCTTTCTAAATTTAACTTTACAAAACTTTCCATTAAATTTTAAGGAAATCAAACGAAATAAACCTTATTTACACTTATATACAACTATTTACAAATAATACGTTACTCAACATTCAATAAACGGGGAATAATAAGGAAAACAATCTAAATTACGGAATAATAATTCACAAACAAAAAAACTAAAGCTCGCCACACACACCTTCCCTATAGGTTAAACAAATTTAATCTATAAAACTCAACTTAACAACAAAAAAGATGTATATACGGAATCTAACTAAGTGCATAGAATTACAAACAAAATTACCCACTACGTATACAGGGTGTTCAAAATACCCTGACAGTACCTAAATTTAAAATAAAAACATGATGATGAAGCCAGAAACGGTTTCTCTGCTGAAGCTTGAGACAGAATAAATGTGCTTTAACAAACATTATTTGGTTTGATAAAGAAAAAACTTGCGGGTTACGCAGACAAAGTCTTAGACACTAAATCACTTAATTGTTTTTCTTTTTGCATAGGTCATCATTACAATTACAAGTATATTTTTTTTAAATATTTAATTCGAACGTACGAGACTGAAAGGTCAGAATATTTTGCAGACCTTACAGTATGTGCCTTCAATCAGTACGCCATTGATCTGTCTCTGTCAAGATGACTCATTCTTCTTTGTATTCTGGAACGTGCTAAGAAATAAAATAAAACAGAATTTATGTATGTACAGGATGTCTCAGCAAGACCGGTCATTAGAGGTTTATTAGAATCAGGCATATTTGATTGCATCCCCCTCAACTAAAATACTATCATACATCTAGCGCTTCCGGTTATACCGGAAGCCGCTATATGCATTGTTATTTTTGCATTTTTGAACGGGAACCATAATGTTGAATCTTTTCCATTGAAACAATACTACGTCCATCTATTACGGTTTTTGAGATAAAAATTATTTTATGAAATCTTGGCAGCTGGTTGAAGTTCACAAAATGGACTGTAACTCCTATTTGGTTTAAGATGAACAGGTTAAAATGCAATTAGGTTTGTAGTATAAAGATGCCTTTATCGTAAGAATTTTTTTTAAATAAAAATCTTAGCCTGAGCCAGTCAAAACGTAAAAAATAAATTCTTTTAAATGGAATACCCTATTTTTACTTTTTTGTTAAACAATCCCATCTGGCCTTCGAAGTGTAAACACGTCTGCTACGCGCCGTTATCTTTGAAAGTGCCGAGTGTCTAACTATCTAATTGATAACCCAAATCACACTCCAAGAATTGTATGTATAATATAAATTTAGGTACTATTATTTGAAAGTAAACAACAAATTTATATACATAAAGTGGAATATTAATAATTCCTGAAGCTATGCTGCAAGCTGCGGCTATAATCGACAGAAATATTCATATAATAGTCAGCCCTACTATGCAGCTAATCTGCCAATCTCCCAAAACAATTGTTCAGGTACAACGTCATAAAATCCTGCCTTCCCAAATTAAACAATGTTCGAACAGTCCACCAACCTACAATATCAAATCCCGCGATATCAAATAGCTTCGCACTCTCAGTGTCAACAACAGTCATTTATTCCATACCAGGTACAAATAACGCAACATTCACACCAATTGCCAAATCAGGAAGAACAAAACAACTTTCTTAATGCAGATGAGTGTGACAGTGATGAAAACAAATACCCCGCCCTTATTGCAAGACCGGCAACAAGAACCTTTAATACTAAAAGATAAATATTCTTTACTAGCACAGAAGGCTCCAAATATTTCACCAGCATCGAATACACAAGCACCAACTTTAGTAGTAATTAAACCGCCACCAATTTTTGTACGAGGCGTTATGACAAAAGGTAGTTTTGAAACATGTCCATCATTCCACTTCAACCACCGAGATAATTTCAGCTCTTAACAACCTAGGAGACGAAGTACGTAATATTATCAACATAAAAAGCGAACGATCTCAGGTACCACTTCCAATATTCTTCAAACCGGTCAAGAATAACAAGGATATCTTTAAAGTTCAAGCGCTAGAAAACCTAATCGTCAGTTTTGAACCCCCAAGAAAAAGTACACAAATAGTTCAATGCACGAGATGCCAAAATTAAGGACATACTCGAACATACTGTAATAGGCCATATGCAGGCGTAAAGTGTGGAATACCGCACGACACTCAAACTTGTGCTAGAAGCAGGGACACGAAGGCCACATGCGCATTATGCGAGGAAGACCACCCAGCAAATTACAAGGGATGTTTAGTACTTCCACAACTTCAAAGAAACTATCAGCCAAATAATCAATTGACAGCTCCAAGGCCCTTCCAACTTTAAAACGAAATTTCCCATTCCTAAATCGTTAAGAACCTGTACAACAATTCCCAAATCAGCCCCTTCCATCTAATGCAATCTAGTGTCATATAACCTCAAACTATTCCTATCCAAACCAAGCGCCAAAAATTCCTTGATGAATTTAAAAACCTGTTTAATCAGCTCCTTCAACAAAATGGTGTAATCCTGAACACGTTAAGCACCATCATAACCGAGTTAGCTCGCTAATGGCTAACATTCCTCGAGTAGCATTATGGAACGCCAATGGACTGCAATATAAAAACATTTAAAATTTCCTACATGTTAACAACATAGACATTCTTCTCATCTCAGAGGGTCAGATCGCAAATACCCTACTACTCTGTGTATCATACTGAACATCCTGATGATACTGCGCACGGGGTCACAGAAATAATCATTCGCAATTCTATTATTCACTCGGAACTTCCAGGATATAAAACAGAATTTCTACAAGCCACGACAATCGAGATTGAAAAACTCACAACTCCATTACAAATTTCAACCATTTACTGTCCTTCGAGACCCAAATTAACTCACAAGCTGTTGCAGCCATGTTTTGATACACTAGGCCAAACGTTCTTAGCAGGCGGAGATTTTAACTCTGTGCATACCCATTGGGGATCCCGCTTAACTACAATAAAAGGCTGAGCATTACTTAAACTTATTACAGATAACAGTTATAACTTTCTATCCACCGGAAACCCTACCTACCGGCCATCTGATCCGGGCAAAGTTCCAGATCTCCTGGACCACCAAAAGACTTTCTACAAATTACATGGACGTTACTTCAAATTACGATCTTATCTCTGATCATTCTCCGAACATAACCACAATTAGCACAAGTGTCATCCACAAATCACCTAGCCCTTCGATCAGTAGTAGGAGGATCGGATAGGGTATCATCAGGCTTTACATTGCGCAGCACCTCGACAGTAATATAAGCTTAAAAACAACACAAGAGCTAGAATATGCCACAAACCCTTAAACAACCGCAATACAGGATGCTGGCTTGACTACCACACCCCAACCAATAAACACTAAAACTTATAGCCCCAATATTCCTAATGAAATTATGAAGATCGTGAAAGAGAAAAGAAAAGCAAGGGCTCAATGGCACCGGACATATAGTGTTGAAGATAAGAGAAGATTCAATCAACTCAATAATAAGCTCTGAAACGGGTTACAAGCTACCCGAAGCGAGACATTCCAGACGTACTTGAAATCATTAACTATCAACGATAGATCAATATGAAAAGCCACCAAAGGCACTAAAAAACCAAAAAACCGTACTCCTCTATACGTGATCAAGGAACATCATGGGTACGATCTGAGAAAGAAAAAGCAGAAGCATTCGCACATTACTTAGAAGGTGTTTTACAGCCGAATTTTGATGAAATAAATGATGAAGTTGAATAAAAAAATAATAAAGCTCCGGCCACGACTTTATATTGGTAATTGTACTTAAACAGTTACCTAACCATGGAATTCGTTTTCTACAAATCTTTTTTAACAGAATCCTTAGCCTCACCTACTGGCCGGTGCAAATAAAATTTGCGTAGATAATACTTATCCCGAAACCTGATGAACCTCCCAATGAAATCACTTCCTATCGTCCTATCAGCCTCCTGTCACTGGTGTCAAAGTTGCTTGGAAAACTAATTTTAGGACGTATTAATTAAAATATGCTACAAGAGACATGGCTCAACGATTCAACAATGCCATCGTTTAACGGACGAAATTCAAACTGCATTTCAAACTAAAAACTACTGTAACGCTGTCTTCCTGGATACACGATAGGCCTTTGACAGAGTGTGGAATAGATGACTACTTTATAAACTTAAGAAATCGTTGCTCCACGATTATTACTTACTACTACGCTCATATCTTACAGAACATTTCAAGTTCAGCATGGTAAGGAAGTATCCAAAATTGAAGTGTATTAGGGCCTCTATTATACCTCCTTTACAAATGTGACCTACCTACAACAGAACAAACAAAAATTGGAACATTCTCCGACGATACAGCGATACTCACATGTAATGAAGACCCGATAGCAGCATCAGCTTATTTACAGATCCACTTAAATAAAATAGAACAGTGGTTAATTAAGTGGAGGATCAAAGTAAATGAAAGTAAATCAACACACATTACATTTACGACCAGAAACCAAGTTTGCACACCTGTCACTCTCTTGATACCTCAATCCAATGAAGTCAAATACTTGTGACTCCATCTTGACAGTAAATTGACATAGAAAACCCATATTGCATAAAACGCAAAGAAATGGACTTAAACTTGAAGACGCTATATTGACTCATCGGAAGAAAGTCATCGTTATTATTCGCCAACAAAATACTTCTATATAAGTGCATAATTCGGCCCATATGGCCATAGGGTTGTCAGTTATGGGGCTGTGCAAGTCGATCTAACATTGATATTATTCAGCACATCCAATCCGCTCCTTGGTATGTATCTAACCAAACTCTTCATAAGGATCCTAATATTCCCTACGTTACTGAAATAATCAACCAGTATGCTGTAACGCATCAATCAACATTGGAACTTCACCCCAATGAACTCGTGACACCCCTCACACAAGATTCTCCCCATACGTCTTAAGAAGTAATGGCCAGCAGATCTCATAGATCAATAGCGGACTGACTTCACTTGGAGCCCTCCACTCACGCCTATTATAACATACTATAAGCTCATAGAATGTAATGTTATTCTGGGTGCTTATTGAATTTGTTCAAATAAAAAAAAAATTAAAATAGATCTGTCCATTGAAGTTTTAGGAAATGGAAAAGTGACACGAGGTATTCTTTTTTTTTGGTGATAGTTGCTAATTTTGAAGCTTAAGCAAGCTACTATAAGTTTTACCATTATCTAAAAACTCACAAGGGATAAACCAAATCTTAATGCGGATTTAAATTTGTAGTAAGGTTCTCTGAAACTTTCCTAATTTAACAAACCCAGGAGCTACATCGGTTTCTGAGATATTAATACATATAATCCAAGTTTTGGACACAGTGTATACCTACAAAATCGATCTCAGGACAAAGCGATTTTTTAATCTGTACACTCCATGTTGTTAAGAGGAGCCCATCTTGTATAACGTTTTACGATTATATTGAATAGGTAATCTATATGTGAATACAATTGTAACAAGTTTTAATCGTGTAATATGATGTACAACATGCTACAGAAATAACTTGAACATTAACAAAGCCAATCGATATGCTAAGAAAAATGTGTGCAATAATAATATAATAAAGCTAACACAAACAATGGCAAGCTGTATTATAAAGTAATTAACCGTTTCTTTTAAAATAAAAGAAAACAAGCACAAAAATGAACAAAATTCGAAAAATTGTAGCAATGCTTTCGGTTATAGTTTCAATATCGTAATATTACCTTCCATAAAAAGCAGAAGTTAGGAATAGCCACAGCTTCATAGGTTTCTCGAACAGGTAAACCGTAAAATGTCAAAATGGTGATGGAAATCGGGTGGTATGACATTCCGTTAAAAGCATTTCCGGATCAGCGACCGATTTTAACGTTGTGGATGGAAACAGCCAGTCGATATAGCTGCTATTCAATTTCCTCAAATATAAATTTTGTTATGTCATGTAGAAATTGATAGGCTGTTTGCTTTATAGCCAGGTGTACCTAAATAAAAATTAATACTTGGAGCAAGCTTTAACCTTTTGAAATAGTTTAATTCCTTTCAACAAAAATGCTTATGTGCACGAAAACAATTTCTCGTTGTTGGCCGTTTTAGTTTTCGTGCGACATCAATTTGCACGTTAACTTTCTAGATTCTCATAGAGACAATAAACGATAATAGCGTTTAACAACTAAGGCAATTTTGGTGAAATGTAAACCAGGAAATAGCACTTTGCAAGTATTTAACTATAAAACGCGATAAGATCAGACTAACATGGCAGAATGATCCTGTTATAAGGCGGAATCTTAAGCGTATAACACAAAGCGTGCAGTTTAATGTATTTACTACAGAATTTGTTAATGTAACTATTTAATTGTTTAAGGACATAAATCAAGAAAATTGTGCTGATACTAAATATGAAGCAACCATGTTGTTTTCAAAGAGCATAATTTCTCAATCACGTAACAAGTCGATAAATAATTTGTTTATGTGTATAGATTTTCGAAAGTTCAAATCCGTTCTGTTGTATTACTTAGCACAGCTTTGCAATTCTCGGCACATTATGGAATTGCCGAGTTCGAAGTAGTCGGAAGGAAGTTATACCTCACAATAACATTTGTCAGGTCCTGGAATGGAATTATCCTGCTCCAGAGAACGGCGACAAATTCGATTATGTGGGTCTAAAGTGCTTAACCCTCAGAACATCTTCCTAAAATACAATTGGAACATTTTCATTCTCCAACGTTTCTTAATTTTTTCTGTTATAATCGAAAAAAAAATAATTCTGTCTAAAAGAAATGCTCTCGAAAGATATCTCTTTTTGACCGAAAAAAAAAGGTTTGTGAAGTTTTAAAAGGTAAATATTCAAAGTAAATGCCTCTCAGAATGATTAACTATCGTATAGCAAACCTTGTAACGGTACATCTGAAATTGATGGTGATGTAGTTTTCAGGTCATCAGCGAGTTCGTAAATATTACAGAAGGGATGTCACGGACATTTTCCAAAGTATTTATAAGTTGAGTTTTTACGTTTCTTTCAAGCATAACAAATTTTACATTTCCTTTGTTCTATTTTTGAGTTGCTCGAAACAATTTAAATGCCAAATACATGTTTATAAACAAAACGAAACCTAATTTTACATAAAATGATAATTAATGTTGTGTATTCGTTCTAGGGATGTTGATTAGTGATTAGGAATTTGCAGTTGTAAACTGTATGGTTCAAGATTTCTAAAATGTCATCGATCCTCGAAACTGTCTACATTGAAATAGCATTAAGTATCGGGGTTTTATTTTCTCGTTATCTAATCACTAATCCAGATGCTATTATGACCAATAAGTAATTATTATTATCATGCAGGTGTACCAGTAACTATGCGATTACTCGTCACTCAAGCTACTAAGTTGCAAGAAAGATCTTATTACTTTGATTAGGTGTGCTCACCAGGTGTGTAAATATGGAACCGGAATGTGCTCATAATTGGCTTTAGTTCAACTCACAACAATACAAGTTTCGTATAACAGAATCTTTTTTAATAGTGATGGACTTGTCCTATTTTGCGTCTACAAACTACGATTTGTGGAAAACATTAGCTTTCTGTTACTATTTAAACCACAGTGCTTTTAGTGATTAAAAAATTTTAAAGTGGCGATTTTGACGTAAATATAAAGAACGTGTAAGGCATCTGAAAAAATTTGAAGACGGCGAATATTGAAATTGGGATAAAATCGATAAAAATAGCAATCTATCAACAGAAACACTAATCCTCCGTGCTTTTAGAATAACTATAATATGCAATAATTACAAATTACACTGGTATAACAAAACATATGTCCATGTGTAATTTCACATATTTAATCACAACCACTCGAACTACTGAAGTTTATAATGATCACAGCTATATCTGCAATATCTAATTAAGTTTCCCGTTCATATGAACCATTTGTTATTTTTTCTATGTGATGAATAGAACGTTTCCACATTTCAGGGGTTACCACTTGAAGTGCTCCCCTACACAAGTTGAGGTTGTTTTGAGAAGTTGTACTCTCTTTCCCAATCTGCTTATTATAATAACTCTTTGTGATAGCCCATCTTAACTCGATTGCATTAAAATGCAATGGTATAGAGATAATCTCAAAACTGTGTAGCCATACTGCTTCGCAAATTGTTCAACTCATTACTTTCGTTGGTTTATTTCTAAACAGAAATAAAATAGAATGACACAATATAAATTATTACAGAAAATACTTACTGTGCAAGTTTGAGTAAAAGCTCAGCTATAGAGTTATTTCCTTGGTATTGTATGAGATTACTGCGTAACCATGATTGGATTTACGCTTTATTCCAAAAGATGCACGGGATTTTTGTTAGCAACGTGTTGTGATACGATGTATTGCCTGACGATTACACTGCGTTCTTCTAAATTTATTAATAATCGATTTAGGAACTAATCTAAACAGTTTTGACAATTCATTTCCGCATGGTGATCCCCAGTACTACTTTTGACGCAAATATAATATATGCACCAGAAATGAGTCTATTTTCACAGCCCGCATACAGTACAAATATATATGTATAATACCAATATGTAACACTTGTATAAGCAATAATAAACCTCAAATTCTGACGTTCGTTTTAATGCTTTTAACACTTACTTTATCACCACCTTGCCATGATCTTCCAATCAATCGTGCTGTTTCGAAAAATTGATGAAAACCACCTTCCTTTAACCAATTGTATTTTCTTGAAAAATAGATTCTCTCACGGGCAACACCTCAAACCGAGGTAAGATTTTTCCTTTTTTCTATTTAAAGCCTATTTTTTATAACAATGCATACAAGGACGTTTTACAGCCTTCAAAAATTTGCCTCGTTTAGAGTTTGGCATGGATAGTTGATAATGTTATATGCTCCTCTTGAAACACAAATAAACAGGCATAAATATTTTACCACAATACAAATCCTACTGTTTGAATACATCCGTATATTGTCTCAAGGATGGATGTGGCATTTAAGAAATTTGTGTCCGTTACTTTTTTATTCCGGCAACGTTTTCTTTCCGGGGAGGCAAGCGCTTCGTTCTGTTTAACAGCTTGAGAAAATCTACTCACCGTCGGAATATTTACCTTCAACGATGCTGCGAACCGCTACACATTAATAGAACTTATTTTAAACATAACATAACAAAACTTTCACACAATTCCCTTGAGGGGTAGACATAATAATCCCTGCTTCTTACCTTATGCAGCCTACTCGGCCCGGCCTTACCTCTAACCCCACCCGCACATATTTGGGTTGTTAATCTCCCGTTGTTCATCCTCTCAATGTGACCAAACCAACGTAATGTACTACCTTTATATATATATATATATATATATATATATATATATATATATATATATATATATATATATATATATATATATATATATACATCATGCAATCATAATTGCGTCCGTACGTAATTCCTTAATTTGGCGTCACCTAGAACAAGACGTATTCTCTGATATTTTATTGAAGTATATAGGTCAGCATTTTTTTCTAAGTTCTATGGTCTATTCCATATGTTTCTAGCTTTTTTTTACTATATACATAATTTTTGTACGTTTGACAATCATTCTGGAACCCGTACATTAAAGTACTGCACTAAAAATCATTACGGCGTCTTGCTGCGTTGCATGCCCTCTTAATGTAACAAAGCAATCATTTTGGCATCTCGGATTAGAATATACATAATGTTGTTGTTGCAAACATTTAGGCGTCAATATATTTTATATTAATAGTTTGTGAGCAACCAGTTTGACGTCTGCTTTCATATTATCCAAAAATTGTATGAATGTTTTCACAACTAAACTACACGATCATTTTGGCGTCTTAGTTTAAAATATACACAATGTTCTGGTTGCAAACATATTGGCGTCTACATATTGCAATTAATAGTTTATGTGCAATCAGTTTTAGGTCTGCTTTCATCTAATTCGAAAAAATATATGTTCTATCACCAATGAATTAGGCGATCATTTTGACGTCTTCGTTAAAGATATACATATTGTTATTATTACAGCATATGAGCGTCAAGGTCTATTCATATATGTTTAAATAAAATCAATACAATACTTATGTTATTTAAATAGCTCCCAATGTAAAAGAGATACATTTATCAAGTAAGGGTAAAGTACAGGAAAGCAGTGAATAATGGGTGCGTACTAGAATTTTGAGTTTGGTACAATCAGCCTATTTCAACCACTTTAATTATCAGACAAACAATTTGATGGATTTATTTTCTCCACTTTTTTAGTTATTTAAAAATTATAATATCTTCATCACCATTCAACCCAAAGAAAGTCCCTGGTTCGAACCTGTTTTAGGCGTGAATGTTTGTTAAGGTGTCGCTAAAAAAGATCGCCGACAATTGGTCACGCGAAAAATTGTCGCGCACATTTGAGCGCGCCTCAAAATATCGCCAGCGAAAAAAGGGCACCGACGAAAAAAGATCGCGGACAAATGGTGGCACTAAAAAATTTAAATTTTTGTTAACAATTATCTAAATACTAGACTGGAACACTGCGACGCGGCGTTGATTTCACTCAGTATACTCTAAATTTGAAGGTGAGTGTATAGATCGTTTGGATCGACGACACCAGAGACGACAACCGCAGTTTTCAAGAAATCTTTGGAATTGTTTTGAATCCATAGAGGAAGTCATACCATATACAAATTATTCTGCAGAAGGATGGCACAATAGTGTCTCCTCTATATTAAATGCAGCACATCTAAATTTGTAGAAATTTATCAATTCGTCAAAGAAAGAGGAAAGTTTACATTGTTTGAAAATTGAACACAGCTGGAAACGAACAGCCACTCAAAAAATTTTGTAAAGATACGGCGCAGCGACAGAAAACTATTTGTCAATAACATGCCAATCATCCACATTAGGAGTATTTAAGGGCGGTTGCTCATAACTTCGAGTTACAAATATAAAAAGCAGAAAAGCAAGAACCAACAAAAAAAAAATAAAAAAATCATAAAATATAAAAACATAAAAAAAAACTTTTAAACATGGCAGTTATTAACTGCCAGTCCTAAGCCTGGATAAAATGTGGAGGAATGTTTAATAGTTATATTTTTCTACGCGACATTTTCTCACGCGATCATTTGTCCGCGACCTTTTTTCGCTGGCGACCTTTTGATGTGCGTTCAAATGTGCGCGACATTTTTTCGCGCGACCAATTGTCCGCGACCTTTTTTCGTACATTCGTTTTTTAAGTATAGTAAATTAGATGTAGAGCACAGCCTTGCATAAAACCCCGCCTTTTGAAAGTCAATAAAAATTTTCAACAGGGAAAAGAATGATACGGGTTCAGTGGAAGCATTGTGGGTCGCCCTATTATTAGGAACTAGTAGTGCTGTTTATGGACATGGATGGGTGTCGTACTCATTATACCTCTCTGAGTATAACACAAAGTACTCAATTTTAGTTCTAAAAGTACAAATACGCCAGCGACATGGACGTCCTGATAAACGATAAACACACATGCACCCATGCTTGCACATGTACTGATACACAAGCACAGACGCGCACATGCACAGACACGAGGTTAATAATAGAACTGGTTTCTAAACGCCCTAAACGGTACTAATTTAACTTAGTCGCACTAAAAAAAATAATTTTGATAAATAAACGGTCTCATCGTAACAAGTTACTACGTAATTCAAAATTAAGACACTTGTTTCTTAATCTACATTCTGCAGTTCGTTAGAGGTTTACTAAGCAAAATCCAAGGATGAATATACTTCGCGGTAAAACTTTCGGTTAAACTATCTACCTCTAAGAATTGAAACAAATACTAATTCAAAATCAAATCTATGAAGTGTCGATTAAAACTATGAATTTGGTGTACAAAGTTATTTAATTAATTTTAAACGGATTTTTTTTTATATTTGTACACACACAAATATAGAAGCGAATCCGAAATACGATTTAAAAAGTCGCCATTTTAAAATAAGGGTAATAATGTCATCTCAACTGTTAATGATAAGTAAATTTTGCATTGGATTATATCATCTGGTAACGTTCGAATCAACTGGGTGTCCCAAGCAAAATTACTAATACAAACAACCATTGTAGTCATCTACCTATGACAAA
Organism: Vesta saturnalis; assembly: GCA_036346205.1. Classification (NCBI taxonomy): domain Eukaryota; kingdom Metazoa; phylum Arthropoda; class Insecta; order Coleoptera; family Lampyridae; genus Vesta; species Vesta saturnalis. The sequence goes on from JARFJB010000339.1 coordinate 3,771,990, forward strand.
ACTGTAAAACATATTAACCAATTTGCATTTTTAATTTTTTATCTGTAAATTTTATTATTTTCTGCGTGTGTACATAGAATGGTGTATTTGAGGTGCATGAGGTAGCTAATCTTGCTTAGAATAAACAGTATGTATATATGTTAATATATGACTTCAGAATGATTTACAAAATAATGCATATGTGAGTTCATAATGATGTTAAGTAACATCAATTGTATATCTAGGTAGAATGACGCCAGAAGGCTGTAGACCGTAAATATGAAATTACTTCAAATTAAATAAGAAAGAATATTAGAAATTGGTTTTACAGTGTTGTCATTTAAAGACGTCTGAAAGATTGTAAATGTACAGAATAAATACAATAAAAGTATATTTAGAAATAGCGCCGTGACGGCAAAGTGCTGAACTAAGTTTGTATACAATTTTACGAATTACACGATTTTGGCGTCGACAAGTTTTTAAAAAATCTCAACGTAGGAGTATGGAATGGGCCCAATACTCAGAATGAGTATTATAGGATTCTATCAGAATTGTCTTTTGTCAACGGTGCTTCTCTAACACTCATACCAAGAAAATTATTAAGAATTGTAATCTGGCGTCCATATACAGACGCCACTTTGCAAAGTGTAGCCAGATTGATGGTAAATACCAAATAGATGGACGCAAAAATGATAGAATGATGTATATATATATATATATATATATATATATATATATATATATATATATACACTCCGTCATTATATACTCATTATTTATCTTATTCCTTCTCGATTTACCACATGCGCCTGCTTCTCAGAAATCTCTTACCCACGGCATTTAATTTTCGTTCTTGCTTTTTGACATACCCATGTCTCACTTTCATACAGTACAGACGGGACAGTCACGCCATTATAGATTGCTCGTTTCGCATCCAGGCCCATGCTTTCGTTTCTAGTTATCGTCTACATGCTTTCGATCACTTTCCTTGGAGCATTGACCCTACGTCCAATCTCGCCATCCATTGAACCTCCTGCAGTAAACATTCTACCCAGATATACCAACTCGTCCACCTGTTCCACAATTTCATCTTGTAGAGTAGATACTCTACTCTCCTTTCCACCTTCGCAATTGAACACCACAATCTTAGTTTTGTTCACGTCTACCTTTAGGTCTATGCTCTCACAGACTGTATCCAGCTTCCTTAAAGCAGTTTGTAGCTCATACGCACTGTCACTTAATAAGACTGTATATTCTGCATACACTAGAATTCGTAAATTTAAGTCACCAACCATTACACCATTTCTATCGATACTTACTTGCCTAACACATTTATCCATGTATACATTGAACAACCTCGATGACATAACACAGCCTTGTTGCACTCATTGCTCAATATTGAAGTATTCACTCACACCTCACCTCGCCCTAACACATGGCAGGCTACCGTTGAATACTGCCTTACTCCGTTTAATATTTCACAGATATTCTCCCTATTAACTCTGTCGTATGCTTTCTTCAGATCTACAAACGTACAGTACAGCTTCCTTTTTACACTTACATACTTTTCGATCACCTACTGGAGAGCAACCATCTGATCAATACATCTTCTCCCTGGAATAAAGCCACGCTGCACATCGTAAATCTTAGCTTGAGTAGTTTCTCGTACTCTCAATCAGTATTCTTCCAAATAATTTACCAGGTACACTGAGCAAACTTACTCCCCTGTAGTTCTTGCAATCACCCTTGTTCCCCTTTCCCTTATACAGTGGTACAATGATCGCGCTCTTACAATCACTCTGTCACTTTTCCACACTTAAGACATACATTGAAAAATTTACAGAATCTTCCTATAAGCTTTGCACCTCCATATTTTAGCTTTTCATCTACGCCTGCCCGTTTACCGTGTTTCAAACTTCCTACCGTTTTCTACCTCATTTATCCCAATATCCTTCTCAATTTCATTTAACATTCCTTCTACGTTCTTCTTATTTAACCCTTGAATCTTACTTACCTCACTAGTGTAGTTTTCCGAAATATTCGTGCCAGCATTTCCTCACTTCACAATCATCCCGTACTATTTCGTTGCTCGTATCCATCACTCCTGCAACGTTCTGATTTTGGCCAAGTTTTGTATTTTTGACCCATTTACAGAAGAGTTTCCGTCCAAATGATTCTGCATTTTCTCTGCTTCCAAATCCATAACTTCCTCTGTACTTACTCTCACTGCCTCCTTAGCTTCTTTGTTTCTTAATCTGTACACCTCATACAATCGCATTTTGTCAGTCTCGTTTTTTTCAGCAATCATTGTCACGTACGCATCGTTTTTCTTACACACTGGCTTTTTTACCGATTAGTTCCACCAAACACGTTTTATCTGTCTACCTTCAGTCGCTCTTCCACATATCAGACAGCACAATTGGCAACACAGTTTTTAAAGCTTATCCATGCACTTTTATTTGTCCGTTCCACACTGTCTCATTCACATTAAAATCTTTGCTCACTGCGTATTTCATTCTCGCACCATTATCTACTAGTTTGTCTACCCTAATTCTAGACGTTTGCACTACGTTTGCTTTCCTCCCCCAGACCCACTTTCCGATCCGCACATTACCTTTGTGTCTCTCGCCAGGTTCATCATACGCTATCATATTAATCATAGGTACCGAGCGTCCCAATAAAATGTATACACTCTTTAAATGACTATAACACTAACAATTATTATAATACAGAAAACTTTCAAAAATGAAAATAATGTTAACAAATGTAGAAACTAGTCAATTATCGAAAATGTTCAAATTGTTGGCCATTGTGGTCCATGCACAGCTGATAACGCTGATTGATTGAATCCAAAACGTTCCTAATCATTTCAATTGGTATTTCGGCACATTCTCTTTCAATAGCTGCTCTTAACTCATCGATTGTAGCTGGTTTTATAGTGTAAATATTGCGTTTAACATGCCCCCCACAGAAAAAAAATTCATGGGGGTCAAATCCGGTGAGCGTGGAGGGTACTCGGTACTTCCTCTTCTGCCTACCCATCTGTTTGGCAGGTGGCCATCAAGATAAGCCCTTTTGTCACGATGATAGTGGGGAGGTGCTCCATCCTGCTGGAAGTACCATTCTTCATTCCTAAACATCTCTTGGATGCGTGGCATAGCGGATTCTTGTAGCAAGTTGAGGTAATTTGCACCATTCACGGTACCATCAAAAAGAAAGGTCCAATTAAACCAAATGCTGACCAACCACACGACACTGTAACCCCTGGTAAGTTCACATGGTGTTCCACTGTCACATGAGGATTGTCAGCTGCCCAGTAGGTGCAATTGTGACGATTTATTGAACCATTTAACTTGAACATAGCCTCATCACTCCAAACAAACTTGTATGGGAATTGATTGTCCTCTGCACATTTTCCTTGGTACCACTCACAAAATTAGATTCTGCGGTCATAATCATCTTCATTGAGAGCGTGCACTAATCTAGGAATAAAACTCCATTTGGCACGTTTCAAAATGCGATGGACGCTCGATTTGGAAACTCCTGTCTCACGAGCCGCTCGCCGGACAGATTTTCTAGGTGATTGGTGAAATCTCTGAATTACATCTCCTTCTCTTGTGGAGCTGGTGGATGATCGTGGTCTTCCGGAATGGTTCTTATGGACATCCTTAACAGTTCCTTCTTCCTCAAACTTATCTCGCAAACGAGTAATTGTGAGTCTCGTTGGTGCACCTCGTTGAAACTCCAGCTAAACCGTCCTTGCACTTCACTTACGTCCTCAGTCTTCCAGTAGCACTTTAGAATGAATTTTCTTTCCTCAAAGTTTAGTCTGACTCCAGCCATTATTTCAAGCAGTCACAACTGAAAAAAAAAGTGTGGTTGTTATGAACTGTTGAAGAGTGTATACATTTTATTGGGACACTCGGTAGTTTTAGATTCACCTCTTTGCCATGTATACTTATGCACATGTTTATGTTTAAACCACGTATTAGATACAAAGAGGCTTCTTTCCGCACAGATGTTCACAAGACGTTCACTATGCTCATTCACTCTTTGGTTTTCGAACCTTCCTAGAAAGCGTTCAGTATTTTCTCTCTGTACACCCATCCATCCATTCATACCTACCACTCTTACGTTTGGCCTACATACGTTCAACACGTTCTCTACATTATTCCACCCACACTCTTGGTTTCTTTCTCCATTCATCAGTGCATGCATGCACTGGTGACTGGAGTAATGAAAATTTCATATTTACCTCTCGAACAGAACTTAATGGTAACAAAGGACCGCCAGTATCCCGTTCTCGTTCAAAGTATTGTATTAACAAAACCAGCATCTCCTTGGATTTACTATGTAAATATTTCAGCATTTCTGTGAATAGGAAGGTGACGTAAATTCAAAACAGTTGACACCGCAATAGGACGATACAATTAGCAACGCTAATTTTGACCTAAAAAGGACATATTTTTGTACTAAGAGGGACCATGAACATAAACGAAAAATTGGCGATCGTGAAAGCAAGATAAACTGTCAGCAGCTGTCAAAAAAACGTTCAACATCGGTATTAGTACAGTTTGCAGATTTGACAACCTTTTCACTAAAAATCAACTAGAAAGAGGTCGAAGTAACCAAATGGTTTTTTTGTATTTTCATCCCATTGTATTACGTCAATTGTATATTGAGTATTAAGAACAGTAAGGGACGTTTACCGGTCGACGGCCATGTTTGGATTTGGCCGAAGTCCTGTACAACCCTTAATGTTCGTGGTGCTCATACTGTTTTTTGCATAATTGTATTAAATTTACCACAATTGAAATTATGTAATTTCTACTAAATAAACGAAAAGTCAAAAGTGACATTTTAAATAGAAATGTTCAAATTTTGTTTTTATTGTTGTGAAATATAGTACCTATATATATATATATATATATATATATATATATATATATATATATATATATATTATGTATAATTTTACGTTGGTGTTAAAGACGTCGGTAAGTAAAATCTTATCGAGTTGGACCTCGCAACCAGTAAACATATCCTACTGTGTTTGAAACAGAATAAACGAAAAAGCTCAATCGTACAAAAAGTATACTAACTTCTATCTGAAATGAAGTTTTAAAGGTCTGTTGGACATAGATTATTGTTTTTGTTTTTGCAATGTTGTCTATATTCGTAATGAACTTATTATAAAGAGGTTGCATAATTATGCTAAAAAAATTTTTGATTTCTTTTAATTTCGATTTTGTAGGTTGGAAGGTCGTTTGTTGTTCTACACCGGATATTTAAATTCCCAAAATCGTTGTAAAATTATTAAAATATTTCGAACAAGAGAAAGGACACAGTGATCCCTTAATTTCTGTGTTGTCTTTACAATACAGGCACGTTCAGAAATTACACTCCTTGTTAAATGAGACCATACCCTTTGCTCTATTGGCGTTCTGAAAGACAAAATTAGTGCTCCAGTTACACGTTTTGCGGCATTCAGAAAATTATACAAGAGCAACCAGTACATGTAAAATGCTGGTACAAGGGAGTAATTTAATTATATGTCAAATTTAAAAGTTGTTTTGATTTTCCAAAATGGATGAAGCTCAAGTAAGTTAACTAGTTAACAACAATTACTTGCATTTTTTATCATGTTTTTATTCTAGTATCTACAATTCTACAATATAAATGTGGTGTGTGTGGTTGGGTCTTCAACCCATTTTGCCATTATCTTTAAGAACATGCATGTTTTATGAATTTTAATCAATAGTAATAGCAGTTGATTACAGATTAAGATTCGGTTGAAAATATTGATAAGTTTATTTATGTACTTTCTGGTATTACAAGTACCGTCTGTAAGGTTAAACCCGTCGACCAGATTTACTTCGAAAACCATCTATGTTAGAGCTCTGAATTGTTCTTTGCTACAACAAACGTAAACTTGAAAAGTTTATTGAAAATATTCTCAAGTGCTTAAAATGGCCGCAAGATGGCGTAATCGGGTAGCCAATTAAAAAAAACGATTTTCAGGTAAAATGGTCACAACGATGTAGGTATAAAATACCGCCAACACGATCCTCGCATAGATTAGAGATACTTTTGTTTAAAACTTTTTCTTCTAATTACCATAACAACACGGTGGGCCAACATTAAAGAATGTCATTGGAAACTGCAAACAACTTTAATTTGGCTAAACAGTTTTCAACGAATTTGATCTGCATCGAGTTCGCGTGTCTCCATAAAGTGACAAATTTTATTTTAGATTTATTTACATGAAATAGTTTGCGTTCTTCAATTTTTCTCCGAAATTTTAAAAGGAAACATAAGACTTTAGCGAGTCCCTTTGGAAATGTATTCAACAAAGAACGTAATATTCAAAACTAGAGGTTTATAGCGCTTTTCATTCCACAGAAATAAGCGCCAAAAAATCAGACATCACTTAAAAATGCATTAGTGTCTCTAATCTCATAATGTCATAATGTGAGTGAAACATATAACGCATTTGTGTTGAAAATAATATCAGAACCGTGAGAAACAGAATTGAGTAGTTCTTTTCGTAGGGTTAAATTGTAGGACAAGTAAAGCAAAGTTCGTTAACCAATTTAAATATTAATAATTTAATTAAAGTGCATTACGGTTATGTATAGTTAGTTATACAGTGTGCCCCAAAATTAATCCCCAGCCGCCGGGGTTAGACTCTTTGACGAAAGTCGAAAATTACGTGTAAAATTCCAAAAATTTCCTCCTTACGGAATTGTGGCCATCTTAAGGATGGCAATGAACATATTTTGAAAATCAATTTTCGAAATCGATGAAAAGCAATTACTCAACGACGTTGAAAAAGATTCATTTGTACGTACCAGGATCTTGGAAACCAATCGTCACCATAGTCATAGTACCATTCAGAGATTCATGCAAAGAGAAAATCTGTACCCTTTTCAAATACAACCGGTTCAAATATTGCATCTTGTGTATGGTGAGTTACGCGATGATGCCTATTTTAATCAACTAGTTATGTTTAACCAGAACAAGTTGCATAGCTGGAATTACGAAAATCCATGTCAAATTAGAGAATAGAAAGTTTCTGTGAAAACACATTTCCCACCTTTTTGGAAGGTATTCCTTTGTTACAACGTCAAACTATTGTATACCAACATGACGGAGCGCTTGCTCATTATTCTCGAAATATTCGAGAGATATTAAAAGGGCTGTTTTCCGATAAATGGATGGCTGGTGGAGCGCCCACTTCTCGACCACCTAGGTCCCCGATCTCCACCCAATAGGCTTTTGGATTTGCATTTCTATTAGGTATCTGATTTCCTATCCTTCTGTCTTCGCGGTGTGAGGCTGCACCTCGGCGGAGACCTGGCCTTCTGTAAAAACAATTATTTTTTTATTTTCCTTTATTCTACTTACTAACAACAGTCGTAATGGTGAAGAACGGTTGCCACCCTGCTACACTCACAGTTATATCCCCAACCCCCGATTCCGTCCGTCCACCTACACCAACTTACGCACCCATCCTCGCATCGCCGCCACTATCCTCACGAACACGCTTCCGTTAACACTCATATGCCACGTCTATTTCTACCACATCAATACATTCCTACATCTCTACACGCTCCACAACCTCCACAAAACCTACATGTAAACAAACCAAACCAGCACCTATACAAACCCGCCCAGCCACCTTTATCTGCGTGATTCCTGTACCCGCTTCCTCCAATCCTAATCCTTCTCGTTCACAATCCTCGTTGTATTGCATTCGCAATATCCACAAGTCCCTCTCTATCCAGACAACCCTATTTAATTCCGTGAAATCGTTTAACCTCCCCAGGTTGAATTTAACGTTCAACCGTAACTATACCTGTCTGCTTTCTCTCTGGTCCTCATACCTTCAACTCTACCTCTAGACTTTCCTCCTTTTCTTGCGTGATTCGTTACGTAGATAAGGAAATCCTAGTCGAAGAGATCCTGGGTGCGAGCGATCTTCCACATGTGAGCATCCCGTTCCATCCCAACAGTGGCGAAATCCACAGATCCTCTTCTTGCAGGTTGTCCGCTTAACCTAGCTGCAACAACTGCGCGGAAGCACACTCTACCTACTACTTTAAGTGCCGGAAGCGCAGGGAACCCCGTCAAGGATGGCAACCCTTACCCATCCTGTCTTCGGAACATTCCTACTCGGAAGACTCCGCACACCTAAAACCCATACGCGACGCCGAGCCCCTTTCCATTAAAAACTTACTACTCACACATGCCCTTTTTGATATGTTTCCCGATCAGAAAAATAATATCATTGGTGCCTCAGACTCGCTATCCCGGTCCTACTTCCAACGGAGTACCGACACTTGCCTATCCGGTACGTGGATGGCGGTTACCGTAATCCGAGTAACAAATCCTTAAATTCGTTCAAAATGGACATCCCTAATCCTTAATCAAAAACCTTTTACACATTCTCTCCATCACAGGAACTAAGCTCACAAACAGACACAGACTTAACTTTCACACATATCACACCTGTCTAAACAACAGCCACCATGGAAACGCCTTCATAACAAAAAATTGTTTCCTGTCCACCCCCTTTCCACTTCCTCCCTCCCATATTGCACACAAAATAATTTTCAACGACACAGTCCCAACCATAGAGATCCTTGCCACCCCCTACAACTACCATTTCTTCAATTTTCACGTAAAAAACCCTAACTAAAATTCAAACACCCCCCGCTATCGTAACATAACTACTTGACGACCTCTCCGTGGAGACATAAAAATCCCTAGACAATACTCCATATGCCCTCCGCACCCCCCTCAACGTCTTCTCGATGACCAGTTTATAAGATACCGGCAAATTGGATTAACCGTACGCAGCGCGCTAAACCCATATAAGCAGCACTTAAACTGATTAACATCATTATTCAAATAAAACCTAAACTTTTTTTAACACCAAAAATAAGTACAAGTTATGATTAAAAACCATACAATCACAGAAAACAGCGCAACACCAACAAGAAACGAAGACGAACAAGAACTACATAAGCCAGAAATGTAAGTACTAATCATAGGCATGAGCACACCAACAAAAAAAAATGCGCTGATTCTTTGTCAATGTACATATATCCTAATTTTTAGTTAACAAAATACATATTTAGTCTTGACAAGACAGTCTCCACCCTATTACCTTACAAAATGTTGTAAACACCCCTTTTTGTTGTTATTATTAAAATAATTGAAGTAAAACCTAAAATAAGAGAAACAATTAAAACGTGTATGTAACATGTTTATAGCTGATAAAATCAATATAGTTGTAAGGAATACTTTATGATTGCACAACTTGAGCTATTTACAATGCAGCCCTTAATGACATCTAATAACGAAATTTTAACACAATTAGCTTAAAATGGCTTCCGTAGATACGAGCTTCACAGCAGCATCAAAAGTTACTAGGTACCCCATTTTTACCCATTTACCCATTATTACAGCATCAAAAAGAAAATAGTCAGTCAAATAACATGGGGTCCTCAGGATGGTCCTTTTGGCATGTGTTCCCAGGATGGCCTAAAAGAAATTATTGAAGTAATTGTATAACACCGGTTGTCTTCCAAAACTTACCCAGAAGTAATCAGGTTGTAGAAAAAGAATAAGTAAAGATTGCTTATTATTATTCGCATAGAAGTGTAGAAATATGAATTACTTGCTAACAATTGCATAAGAGCGTAGGATCAGTATTCGTCATTGATGAAATACGAAGATATTGGTTTTATAGACCCCTTTACCAATTATAGTGAAATACAGTTATTAGGTAAAGGTTCTCTAAGCTAAAAAGTGAGTAGAGTTTAGTAACGTTTTTAGACAAAAAGCATGGCGTTCTTAGTCTACGTGAAAATACCTAAAGACCAAGTAAACTCCATTAATAAATGAAGCTTTGATAAAATTCACATAAAGTGATGAAGTTACAAAGCTAGGAAAATTAAAAACTTTCTTCCTTCATTCACAAGAACCATCTACAATTTCAAACGAGACGGAAATGAAATTTCTATTTATTTGACAGCGTGAAATGCGCCATTTAAAATCAAACAACTAATTTCATAAATGCCATTGGAGAAATACCCTACCATTTTTTAAAGAGTTCGAAACATAAAAAGTATTGCAAGGTTGTGAAACGAATATACCTACTGATAGTTGGGAACAAATTCAAAAATGTGTACGATATAGTTAAAATGAATTGTAATAAAATTAACACACATTACAGTACAAATCACTGTTGCGGAAAATTCTAGTGCCAATAACTGAGTCAGAATAACCAAAACATATCGCTAAACTTTAAATATGCATTACAAGTGGCGAGAAATATAATTATTGCGTAATTACATTTACGTATCTCCTAGGCTTCTGGATATATCTTGGGTGCTTTTAATGAATGCACCAATTACATTGTCCAGTCCGCCTCTCCTTTTGAAAACTGTTCCTATTTGCTGCAATAAGCTTTCATGTTTGTCTTTCTAACATGTTCTTCGAACAGTTGTTGCTATGGATGGAAATAGTCTTCCGTCTGATTATCGACTCGAACAACTTTCCTTTCCTATGTACATCTAATACTCCTACAAGATGAATGTATGATCATATTCAAAGCTTTCTCTTTCGAAAATTACTCCCATTATACATTTTACAGTATTTGTTACAGTCACAGATACTGCATTTTCAGACATAAAACTCAAAGAAAACGGTTTGGGATTGGGAGGCGTACAAAAATGAGGTTAGGAGTTTATGCTTCTGTTGTTCAAAAATAGAAATGCATTGGAGTACACTCGAGGCTAAAAAACGTGAAGGTTCTTTTAAAACATGTTTTATTTACACTGGTCATATCCAAACGTATCAAACGTAGTTAGCGACTATGTGTCTGATATTAAAACATATATGCGTAAAACGACATTTGCATGTTTTTATTTTTTTTTGTATAAACAATGATGATGGCAGCTGTGTCCTTAAAAAAATTCACAAAAGTTTTTGATTTTGAATGTGTACTGTATGTAGGTCATTAGGAATACATGCAGCTATAATATTATGGCGAGTGATGAATAAAAAACATTGAACATGTACACCAACATCATTTTTTTTACATCTGGTGGTTATTTTAGTGTGATAATGAGCACACCGCGTGTATTTGTCCTGAGCCACGAGTATGTGGTCCAAATGCTCATACCTAAGTTCCAACATACGATGAGCCTTTCCTCAATGATATAAAAACCCTTTTTTATTTTTGTCCATAGTAGTGATAGCTAAGCTTCTCAAAGAGTCTATATTACACGGTCGCACCTTTTTTATAAATCCATTCCACAAAAAGAGCGCACAATACATATTCTTCAACAATAAGCTCTTTACTAATGATATTTGACAAGCTCCTTCTTCAAGTTCCTTACGCAAATCAAATTAATCTCGCAAGCGAAAAACGATTGATACACCAGAAAAAGTAACAAATCTTATTCAACTTTTGTTATACAGCATATACGCAAAAAAACACGTTTCCATACACTAAAAAACTTTTTTGGGTGAATTGCAAGGGTATGAAGGAAAAGAACAAATTTTTCCATTTATTACGGATATGTGGCTTCGATTAGAAAAAAAAATGAAAACAGGCGAGCTCTTGGTGAACAATCTCAATTGTAGCCTTGAGAACCACCTTTGTAGATTCATATGCAACCAACATCAATTTGCCACAACCTCGAACATTTGTGTTCTTAGACGAAACGTGGATATTTCAGTATTGCAAGTACGTACCTAATCCAGATCCTTTATAATTCTGAATTTGATGTTATGGGTGGTATTAAGCTATCCTGGCGAAATAATTAAAAAAAATTGCCCGTAAACTGCACAATGAGAGGAAAATAGTGATTCAGGTCGGAGTAATTCCAATATGTAGGATTAGTGAGTTAGACAAAGAATATATATATAATATATATATATCCATTCATATATATATATATATTGGTCGTAAAGGTAGAATAAATTCAATATCTCGTAAAGCACAATTTTTTCAAAATCGCTCGGACGTCGATTTATATTTTTTCAATATTTTCGAAAAAAATTTATGTTCGTCAAAGATTTGCTAAAAAATTTTTTCAAATTGCAACCAATTTTTATGATTTTGGATGTTCGTTACAATTCTAAACATTTGTCATTAGCATGTGCTATACTAAGTCCAAGCGTTTTGAGTATCGCATTCAATTTAATTGAAAGAGGCATTGAAATTCGAAATAAAATATTTTATAACGTTTTATTATATCGAAAAAAAGATTCGTAAACTTAAAATAATTTTATTTCAGCAAATGTTCGAAATGTCCTCCGTTAGTCAACTGACAATGCCTAATCGATCTACAAATTCCTGTGCACGTTTCGAACTCATTTCGGGCGTTAGTTGACTAACGGAGGACATTTAGAACATTTGCTGAAATAAAATTATTTTAAGTTTACGAATCTTTCTTTCGATATAATAAAACGTTATAAAATTATTATTCGTTTTCTTATGATCTTTTTCAATTTTAAATTTGCGAATAACTCCAAACGCGCTTAGGTTATATGAAAATGTTTAGAATTGTAAGCAATCCAAAAAGCAAAAAAAATTGTGCATTTGAAAAATAGATCTTGAGATTTTTTGCAAAAAGTAAAAATTGTGCTTTACGAGATATTGAATTTATTCCTTTCTTTACGACCACCGGTATATATATATATATATATATATATATATATATATATATATATATATATATATATATATATATATATATATATATATATAGTTAAAAATTTACGATTTATCATTAATTTACCAGAGAAAGTTATTTAAGATTTTTAAGCTAATGTGGAAAATCTGAGGTAATAAGCAATTTATTATAAAGATGAACCATTTTTGCACGTTTATCCAAAATAGTTGAGAGCATATACTGGACACAGAATTTATATCAGTAAAGCCGCTTCAAAAAGACAAACAGACTAAAGTCTAGAACGCTTCGTATACCAAACAAAGCTGTAATTCTGTAATCGCTACCATTCTACAGTGCATAAGCACAAACTATACTCATAGTTCCTAAACTTAGTTTAGAAGTTACAGCTCCATAAACTGATCTCATTGAATTCTGGCTATTGTAAATTAGTTTTTGTTTTATTGCGATTGCTTATGCCAATATAAAAGGAATTGAGCTTCATTACAGAAAATTTCGACTATTTTCCATGAAAGCCAGAGAAATGAATTTTTATTGATACGATTTTTGTATTTATCGCAGTGAACTAAATACTTGAAGGGTAAGAATAACAATTTATTTTGTAAAGACTTTAAAGAGACTTAAAAGTTAAAGGGTCAGATGATAGTTATTTATGCAACAAGTACAAAAAGTGATTGTTTATTTTATTTTTACACGAGTAACATGCAATGCTTTTTCTACGTTCTCTAAAAAAACAGTTTTCATAAGTGTTCCACAAGTGTCAGTAAGCAAAAACTATTTTATAAAAGTGTATTATTTAATATTAAAAATGATTTATTACCATTATTTGTATGATTTGTTGGATATAAATTTAATGGTACTTCAGTTGCTAGTACTGTCATTGATGTTTTAAATAATAATTTCGAATTTTAAGCTATAAACCTATTTTTACTTGTGTACCTTTTTTTCAGTTGCTTACGCAATTCACAATCTAGAATAACTCTTAACGGAGCTAAGAAACATGTCTTTATCAGTATTCGATTTCTGATTAAAAAAATACTAAGGTATAGTGATAGAGTCCGCATGAAACCGTCTTCGTATACTAGATCGTAACAGAACGTAATTTTCTCTTCGTAAACATTTAAAATATAGCAAAGAATTTGATTCCTTCAAATTTATCTATGACAGTTTAATCCTTCCTAGCCCAGGTTGGGTTCAGTTCTCACCTAGTTTTTTTGATTCGCTTGCATTTTTGTCATAGTCATTTTATCATACTTATAGTCATTATATTGTTCTTTGTACTTTCAGATTCATTTGAAAATTTTAGGTTGCGCACTGATGCTAATTGCGAATTCACTAGGGAGGACGTTATCATATAAATGGTAATTTTTGGGTTTGTCACATTACTCGTCTATGATTAGAATAATTTTCCCATCAGAATATCACATATATTTGTACTTCAATCCTTATGAAAAATGAAATACTTTAAAAATGATAATTGCTTATATTCCACAGAATGCAATAATTCGCACATTAAACATTAGTTTAGAAAAAGGTCCTAATAGGGTATAAATACGCATAAATGCAGTTCTTGATTTTATTGTTAGTATTGCACTATTAGTGTAAAGTCTGTGCAAATATCTGTTTTAATTGCATGGTGAAAATAGCTAACCAGTTTCGTTTGGATCCCGAAGAATTTTTCGAATGGTTCGCGCTCTATTACCTTTTGAATGTTTTATGTAATATTAGCGAAATAGTTCTAATTTTTTTATGTTAATAGATGAAGGATTTAAAAACTGTGTTACTCCTCATTTGAAAATGGAGTATGCAGATGCATCTTCAGAAAGTGAAGGTAACAGAATAGATTATAGAAGACGACGACTTGGTAGCAGTTCAGTCTGACGATAGAGACGGGATAATTGAAAGTAAAGTGCACTATATGTTTGTTACTGGACATGACACAATTTGGTCGAAGGATCCCTTCAACAGAAAACTTTCACGATCGAAGAATATAATTACGAATTACGCCCTTGTATTGCTCTCCAAGTACCTAAGACCAGCAGCATGACAGAAGTGTTCAACATTATTTATTTCTGCTCACACAGTACACCAAATTGGAATATTTACAGATCAACGAGAGGTTTATAAAACTAAAAATCGTAATGATCTCGAAGGTGGTTTGATTTGGTTTATTTATATTGGCTGGTGCTCTAATGGGTAATCCTGAACCCATACGATTGTTGTAGCAATGCGATCCCTGCTTCAACCGCACGATGCTAGCATCAACAGCGCCACGAGTCATATTTTCGCAAGTTTGAAGTTGGATAAGACTTGATGACAAAATGCACCAGGAAAGATAGGCGAGCAAGGGAGAAAATATCTGATATTTTTATAACAAACTGTCAAAACCATTATTATCCGGAATCCACTTGACAATACGAGATACTGGTACCGTTTCGCGGTGCAGGGTCTACAGAAAAGGTAAGCCGGTTAAGTACAGAATAAAAATTTGGATCCTCGCTTACTATGAAACATCGTGTTCCAAAAACTTATTTAAAATTTATTTGGGAAAGTAGGGAAGTATTCCACAACACAACTGGGGTAAAGAGTTGTACTGAGTTTGGTTTCGTGTCTAAGTCTAGAATACAGTATCACAACAGATAGCTCTTTACTTCTTTGGAGTTAGCTGAGAAATTGCTTGATCGAAAACTTACAATGTGTGTAACATTGAAGAAAAGTCAACTTTAATGCTTGCAGAATTTTTGTTCCATCGGTTATATCACCTACATTCGTCGATTTTTCCATATCAAGCTGATGTTTCCATAGGATCATACGTACCAAAACCAAACATAAGTGTAATATTATTACCCTCTTTACATCGAGATGGAGTGGTATACAGAATAAGCCGAAAATCATATATCATTACAATAATGCTCAACTCAAACAAGAAGAAGCATTGCCACTAGAGGGCGAATTTCAGAAAAGAAGAGAATGTCATGTGTGTTGTAGATCGAAAGATAACGAAGTGAAGTTTATGTAATAATTATATAATTGTACGTCATCACCACAGTATAACAAGGAAAGTATGTAAAAAACGCTAAAATTAATTTCATGCATTGTAATATACTTACACTTTAATATTATTTAACAAAAAACGTTTTTATTACATTTCGCAAATACACAAAACCAATAAAATATCACAGACAAACAAGAATTCAATTCTAGTTCAATTCTTACGAATATGTATAGTACTAAAATGAAAAAAAATAGTGGGGTGTGCACTCACGTTTCACCTATTTAAACAATACTACTTGAAAACATAAAATTGGATTCGTAACAACTTCAAATTTGTAGCATCTGTATAAATGAAATTTATTCCTGACTACTTCAATAACTCCTTTTAGACTACTCTGTTCGCCTGCTTACGATTAACTATTTGATGCCGTAGCGAAGCCGATATTTTTTGCTACAAGCACTTCCTATTTACGAAATCCATTTAAGATAAAATTTTCAAAAAACATAATTAAGGGCGACACTGCAAAGAACCCAAGTGTGTGCGCGTAAAGAACTTTACATGGAATTTCATAATTATAAACTTTTTAAGAACGATATACTTGTGCTATGTTACAGATTTAAATGCATCTATTTATCGTTAGGGTTTACTTTTTAATAATGAAAGGGTGTAAAAATCAATTATTTTACTGACATCCAGTAATAATTTTTACCTCCAAACCTGCACATGTAGGTATGCAAGGGTTTGTAATAATAAAACGAATTTTTAGTTGATTACACAGCTTTTGGCCAAGATTAGCCGTATCCGTATCCGTATCCGTACCCGTATCCGTAACCGTATCCGTATCCGTATCCGTATCCGTATCCGTATCCGTATCCGTTTCCGCTTCTGCTTCCGCACGCGCACGCCGACGTGCACGCGCACGCGCGTACGCACGACCATACGCACACGTACACACGCGCCGCGCGCATCACACACGCACACGTACACGCACACGCACACGCACACGCACACGCACACGCACACGCACACGTACTCGGACTCCCACTGGCACTCGCCCGTCCACGCGCATGCGCTCGCGTACCCGCACTCGCACTCGTCCTCGCACTAGCACTCGCACACGCCCACGTCTACGCCCACACCCGCACCCACGCTCACACGCACACGCACACGCACACGCTTACGCTCACGCTCTATGTCTCGCTCACGGTCACGCTTACGGTCACGTTCACGCTCACGCTCACGATCGCACTCACGTTCACGCTCACGTTCACTCTCACGCTTACACTCACACTCGCACACACACACCCACACACTCGCATACACAGACTCGCACACACACACACACACACACACACACACACACACTCGCTCACACACACATCCACACTCACACGCACACATACGTACACGCACACGCACACGCACTACCACTCGCACTCGCACTCGCACACGCCCACGCCCTCGCCCGCACCCACGCCCACACGCACACGTACATGCACACGCACACGCACACGCAAATGCTCACGCCCACTCTCACGCTAACGCTCTCGGTCACGCTCACGGTCACGCTCACGGTCACGCTCAATATCGCACTCACGCCCACGCTCACTCTCACGCTCACACTCACTCTCGCACACACACTCGCACACACACACACACACACACACACACAACACACACACACACACACACACACTCGCACACACAGACTCGCACACACACACACACACCACACCCACACACTCGCATACACAGACTCGCACACACACACTCACACGCACACGCATACGTACACGCACACGCACTCGCACTCGCACACGCCCACGCCCACGCACACGCCCGCACCCACTCCCACACGCACACGTACATGCACACGCACACGGAAATGCACACGCTCACGCTCACTCTCACGCTAACGCTACTCACGCTCACACTCATCCACACATCCACACACACACACACACACACAAACACATACACACACACCCGCACACACAGACTCGCACACACAGACTCGCGCACACAGACTCGCGCACACACACACTCACACACACACACACTCGCACACACACACACACCCACGCGCACCCACACACACCCACACATACATGCACACGCACACGCGCACGCACTCGCACTGACACCCAACCGCCCACGCGAACGCGCACGCGCTCGCACACTCACTCGCACTCGCACTTGCACGCGCACGCCGACGCCCACGCCCACGCCCAAGCCCGCGCCCTCGCCGCGCCCACGCCCACACGCACTCACACGAGCACAGGCAAACGCTCACGCTCACGCTCAGGCTAACGCTCACGGTCACGCTC